>OY821521.1:12267865-12737865 GCA_963682025.1 Cordilura impudica | reverse complement strand
TAAAATAATATAAAAAAATAAAATAATATAAAATAAAATAAAATAAAATTAAAAAAAAAAAATAATAAAACAAAATAAAGTAAAATAAAATTAAATAAAATAAAATAAAATAAAATGAAATATAATAAAACTAATTAAATTAAGTAAAAGTAAAATAAAATAAAATGAATGAAAATAAAGTAAAACATTCGAATAAAATTAATTAAATTATAAAAAATAAAAATTATAAAACAAAATAATAAAAATATATCGAAATGTATTTAATTAAAATAAAATAACATAAATTATAACAAAAGATTACCTCATAATATATCCACAAAAAATATATTTTTTTTATAAAAATTAAACTATGTATTTAACAGCTTTTCTTCACCAAATTTTTCCAATACTGATCGGGGCTTAGCGTTGAATCTATTACTTTGATAGCACATAAAAGTTTTTATAAAATATAATTGTTGCCCACACTAAATTTCAACTCAAATCGCGCAATAATCTGTTGCCCTTTAAAAATCTCCAAAAGAAGAAGAAAAACAAACGTGAAGTGGTGCAATAAAGCAATAAATACAACTAGTTTTCCCATACACATTGAAGGTAATTTATACAATTCATCTTAATTTCAAACCATTTGATTCTGTCATCTTAAGTATCATGCAACATTAACAATAACAACAACAAAGAATATTGGATATAAGTATATAAATAAATAAAACCGTACATATTGCCAAAGTGCCCAACGTGATTTTCGTGTGAAAATCTCGCGATTCGGCTTAAGGCTTAAATATTAAATGCAAGCAAGAGACAATAAACAGAACAGACAGACAAATGGACGTACAAAATGAAACTTTTATACGCGCAAAACAAAAAGACTGACTGATACTGAGTGACTTAACTGAATGTTAAACAAAATGAATTGAATTCAATAAATACATGAACCACACACACATACACTACACACATGTGTGCGCCGGCCAACAATTAATGTTTGTGTGTGCTTTAGTCTGCTTGTCCTGACCGTGACTAAATAAATGTCTGTTTGTCATTTTTTGGTTTTTAATCAAAAAAAAAAAAAAAAAAAAATTCACACACGCGGACATCAGCCGGTCAACTATGGACTCTTTAAATATGTTTTATGAATTGTTAGGATTTTTTTCCATATTTATATGTGTGCCCATAAATCGTGAATAAAATCCCACCAAAAATATCGTCTAAAAAAATCGAAATACGAAACAGCAAAAAAAAAACAGAAACAGGCAACGATACTGTCGCCCTTTAGGCCATATGCAAGCGGCTTATATCGTCACATCATGCCCCCTTTGTTATGGTCACGTTTCCTAAACAATTGTCTTGCAATAGTTAAAACTTGATGTTGCTGTTACTGTAGTTGTAAATGTAAATGTTGTATGGCCTTTAGGTCTTAAATGTTGGTATGAAGGTTTTTAGATGTGTGTGAAATTAAATTCGTAAATACCTTCGATATTTTCTCAAAAATTAAAACTGGATGAAATTAAATTGCCCTTAAACTTAATATAAATAAACAGACTTCATTGTTTGAGGTTCTTTTGCAATTTCAAATGTCCTTCGGTTAACAATTGCCATTTAATATGGCTTCATAGGAATTATTTGACTAACAAGAAAAACCCCTCAGATCGATTTGAAAGCAGAATTTTTTTTAAATAGTTCAGACATCTTTTACCTAGTGAGTTAAAAAAAATGTAATTTTATCCATATTTATTTCATGGATAAATTGTTATCACAGGGAAAATTTACATTTTGAATCTTAAAAATCTCAAATTCTATTAGGGATAGTGACGTTTATGACACAATCATATAAAAAGGTTTAAGGTGATATGGTATATAACTTTTTGCTTTTAATTTAAAATTCTGATCCTAATTTTATAGTTTTGCTCTCACTTTTCGCCAAAAGTTCTGATACCTCTGAAAACTCACTGAAAAAAGTTCAGGCTTTAGAGTTTTTGATTTTATACCACTATGTGGTTTGGGTATAATGACTTTGCGCTGCTGTTTGTAGCTACCAAAAATATTTGACCTAGACCCATCTTTTATTATACCGATCGAAACAGAATCACTATCTGATTCGATTTAACGATGTCCGTCCGTCCGTCCGTCCGTCTGTGTGTCCATGTAAAGCTTGTAATCAAATTGCAGGTCGCAAATACGAATATGTTTTAATGAAATTTGGTAAATAAGCTTTTATTGGCAATAGGATGAACGCTGTTGAACCGGTCCATGTTCAGACCTAGCCCCCATACAAATGACCCCTATAAAATCAACATAAATTGCCATAAGAACCAAATTATCATATAAATCTTAGTCAAATTGGGTTTGTATGTGTTTATCACATCCATTAATCAGTAGCCCAAAAATGATCCCTATGGGACAACTCCTAGTCATAGGCCCCATATAGAGCTGCTTCGCGATCTTCACCTAAATCTATCAAAAAACAAAAATATTGCACTGATTCTTCTCAAATTTTGTTTTATATATTTTTGCAAAATACAAGAGACTTTACCAAACATAATCAGGATCGGTCCATTTTTGGGCCTAGTCCCCATATAGATATATCATCCGATATGAACTCTTTCATATCTGCAGCCAAAAAAAAATAATAAAAATCCCACTCAAATTTGATTTATGCTTATTTTCTATATCCAGTTAGTTGGGCCTGAGAGATAAGGTCTCTAAACGCGTGGTATAGGGTATCGTATAGTCGGTCTAGACCGACTATAATTTTCTTACTTGTTTTAGTTTCGTTTCATTTTATGAAATGGGCCCCTTAATTGAAAATTTTTAATAAATAGTTTAAAGATACATCAAAATAGATTAAAAAAATTAAGAAAATATTTTCACCAGAAAGTTTATATCAACGAAAATATACTTTTTAAGAAATGGTACTTTTTAATTTCTTTAAGGAAAGGTACTTTTTTTACGAAAAGGGACATTTTAAAGAAAAGGCAAATTTCTAAGAAAAAGGTACTTGTTAAGGAGAAGTACTTTTTTAAGAAAATTTATTTTTTTAAGAAGAGGTACCTTTTTAAGAAATGGTACTTTTTTTTTGAAGAAAATGTGCTTTATAAAGAAAGTATACTTCTCAAGAAAAGGAAAAAATTTTGAAGAATATTTAATTATTTAAGGAAAGGTACTTTTTCAGGAAAAAGTACTTTTTAAGAACAGGTATTTTCTAAAGAAAATATACTTCTTTAAGAAAAGGTACTTTTTTAAGAAGAGGTACCTTTCAAGAAAAGGTAATTTTTAAGATGAGGTACTTTTTAAGAAAAGGTATATTTTTAAAGAAAATATAAATTGCTGTACGGTCCAGAGTATCATATAGATATTAGCAAGATTTTGTTTATGTGTGTTTATTACATATTTCCTATATAAAGTTTTTTCCCGATATTCACTTAAATTTAAAAAGTATTGCATAGATCCTTCTCAAATTTGTTTGTGTATATTTTTGACTAACATGCTGAGTTCATATCGGATTCTCTTTTTCTCTGAGGACCAGATCAAAAACTATATATAGGGTATCGCATATGCGGTCTGAACCAGTTATAACTTTCTTATTGTTTTAAGTTCTGTTAGCAAAAAAACTATTCAAAATTTTTCGATTTTAAAATATAGCTATGCTAAGTGGGCTGCACGAAAACATTTTGATTTTAAACATCGAAATATTTATTAACCTAAGAAAAATTTGTGGTTAGCTTTGGGTCACAAACTCACCTTTAATTACACCGATCGATGTATATCCGTCCGTCTGAATATGCATGAAAACCTTGTAATCAAAGTCGTAAATATAAATATATTTTGATCAATTTGTCATCTATAAGGCGTTCTGTGTTAGATGATCATCATCGCCCAGCCCAAAACCCTTCGACCCAGAAATTTGGAATTTGGATTGTAGGTTCCCCTCTCGCCGTAAAGATCCGCTAAGAAAAGATTTTTAAAAATTCATGCTTAAAGGGGGTAAACGGTCAAAAAGGAGTAAAATGTTAAAAAATTAGTATAGGAATATAAAATTTGGTAGTAGACTCCATCCGAGAAACAAACATGGGTTCAAGATTAATTTTTTTTTTCGAAATTCGGCCATATAAGGGGGAAAAATGGCCAAAATTTTACCTTTCTGCATATTCTTAACATACTAATCTATATATATGAAGTTTGGTATACAGACTCCACCGAATACGTGGTCATCAGTCAAAAATGAATTTATTGCTAATTCTAAAGTCTAGGGGGGAAAAACGGCCAAAAAGGGGAAAAATTGTACATTTGGTATCTTCTAAACAAACAAATATAAGGGGGTAAAAATTGCTAAAATGGGTAAAAGTGGTACCTTTTTGCCTCTCCTTAACATATTATATACTAGCAGAGCCCAGCTCTCGAAATTCGAGTGCATATTCTAGGAAATTTAATTTTTTCATAAAATATCTTTTTTTCAGTGTTTTTAAAATCTGTATATTTAAAAAATTTATGAATATTTAAATAAAATTCATTAAATTGTGAATTTCTAAATAAAATTCATTAAAATTTTATAATAAATATTTGACGAAAAATGGACTGCTCCTGACCATATTTGGTAAAGTCACTTATTTTGTGCAAAAACATATACAAACCGAATTTCAGAAATATCTGTGCAATATTTTTGTTTTTCATAGATTTAAGTGAAGTTCGGGAAGCAGCTTCATATGATTAAGAATTGTCCTATAGGTTTTATTTTTGGACTACTGATTAATGAATGTAATAAATACACACAAACTCAATTTGACTGAGATCTATGTGATAATTTAGGTCGTGTGGCAATTTAAGTCGATCTCATAGGGGTCATTTGAATGAGGACTAGGTCTGAACATGCACCCATTTTCACCAATTTGAATAGCATTCGTGCTATGGCTGATAAAAGCTCATATAGTAAATTTCATCAAAATATATTTGTATTTGCGACCTGAGGTTTGATTACAAGGTTAACACAGATAGACAGTCGGACGATCGGATGGATGAACATCGCCACATCCACTCAAAAAGTGATTCTGAGTCAATCGGTATAATAATATATGGGTTTAGGTCAAATATTTTTGGTAGCCACAAACATCAGCACAAAGTCATTGTATCCTATACCACTAAGTGGTCAGGGCACAGTGAAATATATAGATATGTATATAATATATATTTCGGTGAAATATACCACAATTTTGTTTCCCAACCCATAGTAAGGGTTTCATCTAGTTTACTAGAAAAATTAATTTTTTTAAATATGCCAAAATTCAAAGTTTGACATCGGCAAGGAATTAGTTAACGTTGTTCGATTTATTCCAAATGTTTAGCGTGGAAGATTTGCACATTTGGTGATTATATGTTGAGCACTTTCAAAATATTTAAATCTTTTTAATAAATTGTCTTTTGTTAGCTTGGGGTCATATGTGACGCCTAGTCCAAAAGGGATAATGGGGTCACATTTTTTTTCTGCAACCCTAGGATATTAAGATAAAATATAACATTTAAAGGTAGAAAACTGATAAATTTTGATACAAAGTATTTAGAAAGAGTACATTTACTGAATATTTCACAAAAATTAATTTTGCTCGAAATCCGCAAAAAACTATTTGTATAAAAAATTCTGGCAGAGGAATTTACTTAAAAAGTCACGCAGTTAATCTATGATATATATTTAACAAAACCTTAAAGTGGCAGATAAATTTTTTGAAATTTTATTTAAGAAAATTTTGTAAAACTTAAAAAAGGGATTTTCAAAATTTATTAAAAAAAATTTTCCAAATTTGGTCTCATTTCGCAATATGTTAAAAACGTGGCAATACTCTCCAAATTTTAATCACATCTAAAAATTCAACAACCCTTACAAAATATTTGAATTTTTTGAATAAATTGTCGTTTATTATCTATAATATTAAAAGGCTAGGCGATTTCTTGTGACTGATATTTTGTTCTACCGTTTTATACCGATTTTTACCAAACGTATATTACTTGAAAGGTATTTCTTTTTAGAGATTTTTTTTTACAGATTTTTAAATTTTTTCCTTTATTTTGAGTAAATTGAATTTAAAATTGCTACATACATAAAATTATGTAAAATTATGTAAAATTATGTGCGTGTTTATTAAATTTGTTAATGTGTTTGTAATAAAAATGAGTTTGTTTTTTGTGTTGATTTGTGAATTGGCTATAATTGATTAGCATACCTCTACGGTATTTATTTAATGAAAACATAAAATTTTCTAGAATCTGCACTCGAATTTCGAGGGCTGGAATCAGCTAATTGTCTTTTATTATGTGACTCCAAGTCCAAAAGGGATACTGGGGTCATATAAGTTTCTTCCGAAACCCTAGGCTATTAAAATAAAATATTACATTTAAAAGTGGAAACCAGTTCCATTTTTTGAAATTTTGTTTAAGAATATTTTTTAAAACTTAAAAAAGGAGTTTTCAAAATTTTATCAAAAAAATTTTCTATCTTTGGTCTCATTTCGCAAAAGGTTAAAAACGTAGTAATAAAACAATACTTCATGTCTGAGTGCTCCTAGGTATAGTGACAAAAAAAAAAAAAAAATTATGGTTTTAGTTAATTTGTTAAAGTTGAAAAATTTCAGTCAAATTTCAGAACCTAGTTTTTTTGGCACAAGAGTGGCTATTTCTTGGCGAGTTTTTATTTGATTTTGAAGTTATATAGCATTTTAAAGAGATAATTTAGTGGGGAAATCCATTCATATAACAACTTGTCGAAAAAATTAAACTATAGAATGAAATTTTCGTAAAATTTAAAAAAAGTCGCATTTTCACCCTATAAACACACATGAAATTTTCAGTTGCATTGAGGCACCTCTAATTTTTTTTGATTTACCCAAAACTTTGTATTTTTCAGTTTTTTTGCTATTCGCATATTTCTAGGGGTGAGTGTTTAAATTCGAACACTTTTTTCCTTTCCGTATAATAAAGGGCCACCCTGATACCCATACAGAAGCAAACGCTTTTGGGGTTTTCCTATAATAACCTAATACAATCGTTCGGCATAAGAACCATCCACCCCCCAAGACCATGACCAGCATTTATACCACAGCGTTATTGTATAGTAAAGGTTTCCATTGTTTTGTCAAGAGCATGAAAATGAAAGTTTTGAAGTTTCGTTATTTTTTTCTGACGTTAAATGTTTAATTAATACTAGCAGATTCCAGCCCTTGAAATTCGAGTGCAAATCCTAGGAAATTTAATTTTTTTATTAAATAAAGACCCTAAAGGTATGCTAATTATAGCCAATTCGCATATCAACACAAAAAGCACACTCATTTTTATGACAAACAAATTAACAAATTTAATAAACACACTTATAGCATATGTATAATTTTATGTATGTGTTAGTAGCAACTTTAAATGCAATTTACTCAAAATAAGGGAAAAAATTTAAAAATCTGTAAATCTAGTGAACAGTTAAAAAGAAATACCTTTCAAATAATATACGTTTGGTCAAAATCGGGAAAAAGCAGTAGAAGAAAACATCGGTCACATGAAATCGCCTAGCCTTTTAATATTATAGATAAGAGTTTTTAGTTTTATGATAACATTTTTTGACCGTTTAAGTCGTCAAAAATATATTTTGTTAAAAGTTCCACGTATTTTCACCCACAATGTATATTTTATTGTTTTTAAATATTATTATGGTTTAAATAATTAATATAGTAATTACGCTAACAACGTAAAAATTTGGTATATGTGTGTTCATTACATTCAATAATTAGTAGTTTAACTATAAACTCTTTAGGACCATTTTTACTAATAGTCCCAATATAAAGTTATATCGAGATTTACACTTAAATATATGAAAACACTAAAACTAGATTTCTGTCAAATTTATCTTATGAAAACCCACCTAGTGTGTCAAAACAAGTTTTTGAGTAAAACGCTATTAAAGTTTCCCCATTTGTGTTGCATTTTCATAGATGATTTTCCGACGTCTTTGAGACTTGCGAGCGGTTTTATACGAAAATTGAAGGTTTTTTACATACAAATCCAGAAAAAGTGAATTTATGAAATTTGACGCATTACGTGTATTTTCTTAAGCAGGGTCACTTATATGTTTTTAAGAAAAACGACTGACTTTGCTAAATATAGTATTGACCGGTCCATTTTTCGACCTAATCTTCATATACAAATCGCGTCAGATATGAACTTTTTCATATCTTCGACACCAAATTTACTTAAAACATTTGTTTTCATTTAAACTCTTTCACTTAAGATTTTTAACTTACGAATTTTTTGATCTCACATTTTTTCATCTCAGAAATTTTTATTTTATTTTACAGTTTGAAGTCAAAGTGAAAACAATACAATGTTTTATTAAAATTAATCCAGTGTGGTCGAATCTAGTTAATTTTTTGTCTAAAATATCCTAAACCAAGCCCATTTTTGAGCTTTGCTGCTTTTCTTCTTATTTTTTTGGCTCTTTTTCTTTACTGTGTTATTTAGTTATTGAAATTCAGCTCCAATATAGCAACACCTGAGGAAAAACTGTAAATAATTGACAATAATAATACAAACTTTAAACACAGTTATAAACATATTCGTTATAGTTAAAATAAATCATTAGTGTTCTTTTAATAACAACGGATAAATAAATTAAAGCATAGTGTTTGTTCACTTCGGAGCAAGTTCTTCGGAGTGGATCGAAATTAGTAAAATTTAATCTATGGCAATAAGGTAAACAAGTTCGTAAGATCAAAGTTGTCTGTTAGGAACATTTTTACCTATATATTTCCAAGAAGGCCTTCAAAATCAATTTTACCATGAACTAAGTTAACTTTACTCGTTCCTGTGTTGTCTATGAATCTATGAAAGCGCTTATAAATGCAACGTGTATTAACACATGCAAAATACTAACACACTTTAGTGGAACGAGTTTCAAAAATGTCTAATTCTTGAATAAAGTAAATTTTATGTTTTTAAGTGACAAATTGGGAAACAAACTATACCTGTTATCTGTTCTGCTTGTTGTTTTTTTTATAACCTTTCGACCTCTTCTAATACACAAATATACTGTATCTTTATGTATGTTTATAAATATGTATGGGTGCTGTTGTTTGAAATTTGTATAACTATTTCGGCTTAAAGCGTATTGTTTGTATTTTCGCGACGTGACTTTGCCGTAAGATGATATTTACTGTCAACGTGTTTTGTGGACATTTCCGTTGGCTAATAACAACCAAATAGCCATTTATTGTTTGCTGTATGCAAATGCACATACATGAGTGTGTGCGTGTGTGTGTTTGCGTGTGTGTTTAGAGGATTTGAGAAATTTTGCGAAAAACTTTATTGTGTGTGTGTGTTGATAACACTCGCAATCATTGACTCTGTAAATCGTATTCATGCATTTGTAAATGCATCTCGGTTGTATTTAACAGTATTATTAGCCACAAACAATCACTTTCAAATGCCAGAGATTAAGGCCGTAAACAAAGAGAATGATCAGTAATTACCATGACATGGTACATAATTATAAATTGTGCTTTAAATAGATATTTAGCTTGTGTTAGATAGGAGATACTTACAGCAATTAGTTGTAAGTCGATTAAGATTGAGAAGAAGAAATGACTTACCTTTTTGGGCAAGAGGACTCCACCGTCAAAGGTGATCTTTGATCCAAAGCCACAAACGATGTTCTGTAATAGAAAAAGTGAATTATTAGTAGCGTTAAATATTGCAAAAAAAAAAAACAAGTAAAAAACCCTACTTTTTTGACCCAACTAATTGGATATACAAAATAAGCATAAACTAAATTTGAGTTGCATTGTTATAATTTTTTTGCCTTCGGATATGAGAAAGTTCATATCGGATGATATACCGATGTGGAGGCAAGGTCGAACAATGAACCGAGCCTGACCATATTTGGTAAGATGACTTATTTTTTGAAAAACTTATACAAACCAAATTTGAGAAAAATCTGAGCAATATTTTTCTTTTTTCAAGAGTTGTAAGTGAAGATCGGGCACTAGCTTCATATGGGCGCTATGACTAAGAATTGTCGTTTAGGGTTTATTTTTGGACTATTGATAAATAGATGTAATAAACTTACACAAACCCAATTTGACTGAAATCTATATGATGGCAATTTAATTGCATCTCATAGGGGCCAATTGTATGGGGTCTAGGTCTGAACATTGACCGATTTTCACGAATTTCAATATTGTTTATCTTATGGCCGATGGAAATGTATGTACTAAATTTTATCAAAATATATTCATATTTGCGACCTGTAGTTTGATTACAAAGTTTAGATGGACACACAGACAGACGGACGGACATCGCTGAATCAACTCAGAAGTGATCGGTACAATAAAATATGGGTCTAGGTCAAATATATTTGATAGTTACAAATATAGGCACAAAGTCATAATACCCTGACCACATAGTGGTATAGGGTAATAACAACTGTTCTCAGATTAATGGAATGTATTTGTTATTATCTTCGTAACAACCACTGACAGCAATTACGTAAAAAAATATATGTCAAAAGGTCAATTTAAATTGACCATTATTTTTTTAACATTCAAAAAGTACTATGTGCTCATGGGATGACACGTACAATCAGTAGTGCAAACTTGGCGCTTTTTGTTTTTCGGTTTTCTTTTAAATGCAACAGGTTAAACAAAATTGCATGTATTTAATTAGAGATCAAACTCGCTTTTTGCAAATGATCATTTGAAATATGTGAATACTAAAACAAGGATTTGTATATTTGTATATTGTAATAAATTAGAAGCTTTTTTGAAAGAAATAAATATAAAATTATACACTTATAATTAATGTTGTTACATTATAAAATTTATCAAATATTTCCGCCAAAATTAATTCACTTAAAGCATAAAAAATATAAAATGTTTACAAATAAAATGTAAAAAAAAAATTGAAGCTAACGTTTTTAGCGTTCTTTACGAAATATCTAGGATCAATTTTCTTGAAAACTAGGAGCCTCAAATTTTAAAACACTTCATGCTAAATCTATTTTAGAGAACTTTTGCAATTCCAAGTATTTTCATGAAAGCATTAAAATGTATTCATCTTAACCTTTAACTATTAAGATGAAATTTTGGGACATAGACAGTGAGGTGATGGTAAATTTTACCCCTTTTAATATTATTAAAAAATATTAATAAAAAAATATCTTCATAATTCTGTGTTTTTTAAAAATAACCTACTACATTTTTAATTTAAAAAATAAGAAAATGGAAATTTTGTTTACTAATTTCTATAAAATTGGGGTCCCATGTGACCCCAAGCCGAAAAGGGATAATGCGGTCATATATTTTTTTTCCGAAACCCTATGCTATTAAGATAAAACATAACACTTAAATGTATAAAACTGAAAAAATTTTGATACAAAGTATTTAGAAAGATTACATATATTGAATATTTCACAAAAAACTCTTTTTCTCGAAATCCGCAAAAAAAAATTCCTAATAAAAAAACAAATCCTAGCAGATGAATTTACTTAAAAACTCACACAGTTAATCTCTAATATATATTTAACAAAACTTTAAAATGCCCGTTCCATTTTTTGAAATTTTGTTTAAGAAAATTTTCTAAAACTTAAAAAAGGAGTTTTCAAAATTTTAAATAAATTTTCCACCTTTGGTCTCATTGTGCAATAGTTTAAAAACGTGGTAATAAAACAATACTTCATGCCTGAGTGCTCATAGGTATAGGCACTAAGAAAGAAATGATGGCTTCAATTAATGTCTTAAAGTTGAAAAATTTTCAGTCAAATTTCACGACCTAGTTGTTTTTGCCACAAAAGTGGTCTTGGGCATTTGATATTTCATGGTGACTTTTTATTCGATTTTGAAGTTGTATAGGTTTTTAAAAAGATAATTTAGCACTGAAATCGACAACTTGTCGAAAAAATGAAACTATACACCTAAATTTTCGTAAAATCTAAAAAAATCATATTTTCCCCATAAAAAACACACTTCAAATTTTCAGTCGCGTTGAGCCACCTCTAAGTTTTTTTTTGATTGGCCCAAAACATTGTATTTCTCAGTTTTTTACTATTCGCATTTTTTTAGGGGCTGAGACATTAAACGCGAACACTTTTTTCCCACTCCATATGAAGAGCCAACTTAATCTATACTATTAATAGGCTAGGCGATTTCTTGTGACCGATGTTTTATTCTACCGTTTTATCCCGATTTTGACCAAAGGCATATTAGTTGAAAGGTATTTCTTTTTAGCCGTTTTGTAGATTTACAGATTTTTAAATTGCATTTAATGTTGCTACCAACACATACATAAAATTATACAATGCTATGTGTGTGTTTATTAAATTTATTAATGTGTTTGTAATAAAAATGAGTTTGTTTGTGTTGATTTGTGAGTTGGCTAAAACTGATTAGCATAACTTTAGGGCCATTATTAAATGAAAAAATAAACTTTTCTAGAATTTGCACTCGAAATTCGAGGGCTGTAATCTGCTAGTTTTTCTTATTACAATAAAATTATTGCGCTAAAAAGTGTAATTCAAAATTTTAAAAATTATTTAGATTAAACATATGTGACAGATTTATAAATTCGATTTTTTATTATCAATACGGGACAATAAAAAAAAAAAAATGTACATCACAGTCACGTGCAAATGATCATGAACAACTTGAATTAAGAAATCAATCTATCCGATTAAGAAATCCACAAACACAAGCACATCAAATACAACACATTAATAATTAAGCGTCTCGCTGTTCGTAATGATCATATACAATTTATTATAGCTTATGGCAAAGCAGAATGAATAACATTTGTGTACATTACAAATCGTTAAAATTTAAAAATAAAACTGATGGCTTATGTTGTGCAAATGGTAAAGTCAATTTGCCAATTTTAAATGATCTACCAGAGCCATTGCTAACATTAATTTTGGGAGCAACACCACAATCGAAGCATTTTTTTATCAAACATTCAAATATACAATAGCGCTTTTCAAATGATTTCTTTTGGTGCAACCAACATACATTTATTACTGATAATTTCATGCCAAAATTTAAAGTTCAAGGCCAAATTTATCACTCAGCTGGTTCTTTATTACTAAAAAAAAATTATTTTTATTGGAAATTTCGATGATGATTTAAATGTAACAAACCATGACTTCATATTTTAATTTAATTCAAAACGCTTAATATGAACTCAACAAAATCCTTTTGCTATAATAGTATATGACCTATAAGGCGAACTAAAATTTATAGATAGTTCTTGCTAGAATTTTTTACACATTATAAAATTAATCAAAATCTATAATATTAATAGGATAGCCAATTTCTTGTGACTGATATTTTGTTCTACCGTTTTATCCCGATTTTGACCAAACGTATATTATTTGAAAGGTATTTCTTTTTTGCCGCTTTGCAGATTTACAGATATACAGATTTTTAAATTTTTTCCTTTATTTTGAGTAAATTGCATTTAAAGTTGCTACTAATACATACATAAAATTATGCAATGCTATGTGTGTCTTTATTAAATTTATTAATGTGTTTGTAATAGAAATGAGTTTGTTTTTTTGTGTTGATTTGTGAATTGGCTATAATTGATTAGCATACCTTTAGGGTCTTTATTTAATGAAAAAATAAAATTTCGTAGAATTTGCACTCAAATTTCGAAGGCTGGAATCTGCTAGTATACATAAATACATACGTATCTACATACGTATATATCGACAAAATTTGATAAACGTCTGTCTACTATACCCACTAATCATTAGACCAAAAAAGAAAACCTTTTTGACCATTTTTAGTAATAGCCCCAATATAAAGTTAATTCTCGATCTTCACTAAATTCTATAAAAAACAAAAATATTGCATAAATATTTTGCAAATTTATATATATTTATATATATTTATAAGAAAAGGAAAAGACTTTACTAAATGCGATTATGATCGGAGAACATATAAAAATAACATCAGATATGAATTTTTTCATATCTGCACGCAACAAATTAATAAAATTGCACTAAAATTTGGCTTGTGCTTATTTTCTGCATCCAGATATTGCTTCAGCAAAGTTGGATCCAAGCTAGACATTCTCTCGAAACGCATGGTTTAGGGTATTGTAGGGTATAGGGTATTGTCCAGACTTGTTTTTGCTTATAAATTTTTCTTGTAAAATAAATTTAAATATAACATAAGCAAAGAAGAAGTTTTTGTAAGAAACGTCGATTTTGAGGAAACAATATTGGGTTAAGAAAATTAAATAAATTTTATTATTGAAACATTTAGCATGCTTTTCGCTTTGTTTTGTTTTTTTTCTTTGGTGACGGACATATTTTCTAAGTAACATAACTAATGAATATTAATATTGTAATTAAAAAGTTGCCCATTACTTTGTACCCAAGCGATATCAGAGGGATCGACTGGGTTAATATTTGCGCCCAAAATCAAAATAATAAAATGAAAACAAATAAATTTTTAAAACACTTTTTAATAATTTAATACATGCTTAAATATTTTAAATATTGAATTAAAGACAGAGCTTAAACTGTTCTAAAATTAAAATTTTTTTTTTTGGCGTATTCATGCCTATTTTTCAATATTTCTTACAAAAGTGTGGTTAGTTATATTTATTTAAGGCAGATTAGTTGAAAAACTCCTTATAAAATATGTACCTAAAATTACGAAAAAAAACTTAAAATTTTTTGCGTTTGTGGCTACAGGGCTCTAAGATGCACTGGCCCGAGTTCAGTTTAATTAAAATCGTTCTTTATATACGATTTTCTAGTAAAATAATAAAATGGAATAAATATCAATCGGTGACCGTGAAGGGTTTAAATATTAAATATGAATGTAATGTATTGCAAAATAATGGAACAAACTTAATAAAAATGAAATTTTCTTTAAAATTTGGAACTACTTAGTTATGTATGCTATCATAATCTACTAACGCTTTAAATTTATGTAAAGTCCATATATCTCTTACACTATTTTTTAAGAAATTATTAATGAAAACATACTGACCTAAGTCGTACATTTATGCAAAAAGTTATTTTTCTCGAAAGCATGATTTTCGACTTAGGCGGTTAATGATTGTGACCACAGATATTGTAGAATCATTTTTTTCTCCTTTATGAAGTTTGGGAAGTTTTTATTAAAAGCAATCCAGCCAAAGAATTTCTTTTTAAACCATCTGAAATAATAACATTTAAATTATGTGGAATCATTGAGCCTGTGTATTGAGTATCGTTATTTGTCTTATATTCGTTAAAAATGCTTTTAAGCCTAAGTTACGACTATTCAGCATTTATGCTGGCCCTGAAAAGTTGATAAAACCTGAAACCAAAGTATAATATTCGAAATATGTTTAACAATTCTGATTCGTATTTTGCATCATTTTCTACATCGTGAATATATTTTTTTTTTACACATTACTGTTTAATGAATCCGAAAATAGTGCTATTCCCCTTTAATATAAATATTTCTTGAATTGTTTCACATATATATGGGGGTTTCATGTCAAGTGCACCAACTTTTGAAACCGATGTCTTCGGATCGGGATGAAGCAAGGTTAGTCCAAGGTTAGTCCTATTATATAGTATTTTAGGCACAATTTTTCAATAAGATTGGTCCAGATCTCTCTGAGTTAGAGGGGATCAAAATTTGACATTTTGGCCAAACAGGTGTTTTTTCTTATCCATGTAACTTATTACCTATTGTTCTTAGAAAATTTTCTCCCAAATAATTTAGATAGCTATTTCTTCTATATTTCGGAAAAAAATACTTAAAAAAAAAAAAAAAATTTTAGACTTTTTTTTGTCTAAATTAAAGCATTTTTTGCCTTTTTTTTCAAAAAGGGCATTTTTTTTTTCATAAGAAACCTTAGGATTTTTCCTTTAAGAGGTTTTTGGTCGCTTAGTGGGATGGGAGTGGGATATCTATCAAAATAAATGTCTTGTAACTCAAGACAACGGTTTTTCAATTTTTCACAAATGCACTATTTTGATTTTTTTCCCTATTTGTGTGTAAAACCTTACAAATAAAACTTATACTGAGAAACTAGACAAATTAACCTTTCCGAAGGTATGTAACATACCTTCATAACATAACAGAAGAGAATGGTTATCTGTAACCTGAAAGAGTTATTTGCAACATTTCAATCTGAACACGAGGATGTTAGAATTGGCTTCACGAAATTAACCCAAATGAGGCCAAAAAATTGCGTTTTGGCAGAAAGCAGCGGAACTCACACAGTATGCGTTTGCATTTACGATGAAAATGTTAAACTGATGTTGGACGAAATCAACTTAAAGTATTTAACAGATGATTCGGCAGAAGATTTACACGATTACCGCGATTGCCTTAAATTGACTATGTGTCCTAATGCAACAACTTCTTGCCACTTAGGTGAATGTACCAATTGCCCGAAAACCACATTCATCAAAGAAAATTTAATCAACTCTTTAGATCAAGAATATATAGAGGAGGTGAAATTTGATTCTTGGATTCAGACTGACAGATGCACATTGAAAGCAATCATTTTAAATGTGGATGATTTTGTGGAAGAAATGTGTACAAGATTGCTAAACTTGAGAAACCATGACTTTTTAGTCAAAGAGCAATGGTCATTCTTCAAGGATTTGAAGATAAATTTGAAGTCTGGTGAATTCGTTATTTCATATGATTTCGCAGAAAACTATAAATATGTTCTTCAGGATGCCATACAAGCATTCCACTTCAATAACGACCAAGCAACTATATTCACAGTAGTTATTTACTACATGAAAGATGAAAAACTGGAACACAAAAGTATGGCAATCATATCTGATGATTTAAAACATGATAGCGTTGCAGTTTTTGAGTACCAGAAGATAATACTAAAATATCTAAAATCTAAATTTACAGTAAAGAAGGTATATTACGTTTCGGACGGAGCTCGTCAACATTTTAAAAACAAAAGTAGCTTGGCAAATCTTATGGCCCATGAAAAAGATTTTGGAATGCCAGCTGAGTGGCATTTTCATCCTACTGCTCATGGTAAAGGAGCATGTGATGGTATTGCAGCAAACTTTAAAAGAAATGCAGCGAAGTATAGCCTCCAGTGCTCTCATCAAGATCGCATCTTAGATGCGACTGCTTTATTCCATTGGGCAAAAAGTTATTGTAAAGAAACTAAAATAGTTTTTAGTAGCAAAGAGGATCATCAGGAAACATTGAAAACACTGAAGAGCAGATTCGATGCTGCGGTAACAATCGATTGCACCGCTCAATACCATGCTTTTATACCGCTTGTCGATGGAAGACTCAAGTTGAAAAAGTTTTCTGACTCTATTCAATGCGATTTCTTTCCAAAGACAACAAATAAACCAGCAGCGAAATCAACAGCTGAACCTAGTAACGCCAAGAAAAGATTGACAAAAAAAAACGCAGTAAATAAAGGCGACAAAAAAGCTGGATGAAAGACTGGGTATTTAAAAATGTACAAGACTTAAATACTTCATCAGCTACAATAAATTAAGTATAAAAATAGTTATGATATAAATGGATCTAATGCAATTAAGATTAAATTTTAATAAATTATTTATCTTTTTATTTTTAATATTATTATTATTATACATTAATTTAATTATTATTAAAAATAAATAAAAAATAATAATTTTTCAACATTTCTATAGAAAAAAAGCGATTTTTTTTCCTGAGGTTAACATATTCTGGGTATTACAGTATCGAGGATATAAAATTTTAGTTAGGTATGTTATATACCTTCGGAAAGTTTAGTTTGTCTAGTTTCTCAGTATAAGTTTTATTTGTAGGGTTTTAGGCACAAATAGGAAAAAATTCAAAATAGTGCATTTGTGAAAAATTGAAAAACCGTTGTCTTGAGTTACAAACCATTTATTTTGATAGATATCCCACTCCCATCCAACTAAGCGATCAACAAGCTCTTAAAGGAAAAATCCTAAGCTTTCTTATGAAAAAAAAAAAAAATGCCCTTTTTGAAAATAAAGGCAAAAAATGCTTTAATTTAGCAAAAAAAAAGACTACAAATTTCTTTTGTTTTTTAAAGTATTTTTTTCCGAAATATTGAAGAAATAGCTATCTAAACTATTTTGGAGAAAATTTTCTAAGAACAATAAGTAATAAGTTACATTGTTGACAAAAAACACCTGTTTGACCAAAATGTCAAATTTTGATCCCCTCTAACTCAGAGAGATCTAGACCGATCTTGTTGGAAAATTGTGTGTAATCTACTGTTCAATAGGACTAACCTTGGTGCAAATTTCATCCCAATCGGAAGACATCGGTTTCAAAGTACTAAAATTGCACTAAAATTTGGCTTGTGCTTATTTTCTGCATCCAGTTATTGCTTCAGCAAAGTTGGATCCAAGCAAGACCTTCTCTCGAAACGCATGGTATAGGGTAGTGTAGGGTATAGGGTATTGTCCAGACCGACCATAATTTTCTTATTTGTTTTTGCTTATAAATTTTTCTTGTAAAATAAATTTAAATATAAGATAAGCAAAGAAGAAGTTTTTGTAAGAAACGTCGATTTTGAGGAAACAATATGGGGTTAAGAAAATTAAATAAATTTTATTATTAAAGCATTTAGCATGCTTTTCGCTTTGTTTTGTTTTTTTTTTTCTTTGGTGACGGACATATTTTCTAACATAACTAATGAATATTAATATTGTAATTAAAAAGTTGTCCATTACTTTGTACCCAAGCGATATCAGAGGGATCAACTGGGTTAATATTTGCGCCCAAAATCCAAATAATAAAATTAAAACAAATAAATTTTTAAAACACTTTTTAATAATTTAATACATGCTTAAATATTTTAAATATTGAATTCTATAACCCTTAAAGACCGAACTTAAACAGCTTTAAAATTAAAATTTTTTTTGCGTATTCGTGCTTATTTTACAATATTTCTTACAAAAGTTTGGTCAGTAACATTTATTTAAAACAGATTACTTGAAAAACTCCTTATAAAATATGTACCTAAAATTACGAAAAAAAATTAAAATTTTTTGCGTTTGTGGTTACAATATAGGGCTCTAAGATTGCACTGGCCCGAGTTCAGTTTAATTAAAATCGTTCTTTAAATACGATTTTCTAGTAAAATAATAAAATGGAATAAATATCAATCGGTGACAGTGAAGGGTTTAAATATTAAATATGAATGTAATGTATTGCAAAATAATGGAACAAACTTAATAAAAATGAAATTTTCTTTAAAATTTGGAACTACTTAGTTATGTATGCTATCATAATCTACTAACGCTTTAAATTTATGTAAAGTCCATATATGTATCTCTAACACTGTTTTTTGCAGAAATTATTAATGAAAACATACTGACCTAAGTCGTACATTTATGCAAAAAGTTATTTTTCTTGAAAGCATGATTTTCGTCTAAGGCGGTTAATGAAGTTTGGGAAGTTTTAATTAAAAACAATCCAGCCAAAGAATTTATTTCTAAACCATCTGAAATAATAACATTTAAATTATGTGGAATCATTGAGCCTATGTATTGAGTATCGTTATTTGTCTTATATTCGTTAAAAATGTTTTTAAGTCTAAGTTACGACTATTCAGCATTTATGCTGGCCCTGAAACCAAAGTATAATATTCGAAATAACAATTCTGAATCGTATTTTGCATCATTTTTTTTTTTTTACACATTACTGTTTAATGAATCCGAAAATAGTGCTATTCCCCTTTAATATAAATATTTCTTGAATTGTTTAACATATATATATATTCCTTTATAGACAGTTTTCGAGAAAATCTGACCTAAAAGTATTAAAACCATAGATAAGAGTGGTTACAGATTGAGGTGAATACACAAAAAAAAGTTCGTCAACCGAATTGTTCTAAAGTTTTACAATTTAATTGTTGACTATATCAAGACAAATTTTATAGCAGTTAACCATTTTCTATTGTGATAAAATATTTCTTCTCTTAAGACAACAAAATTGTGATCATAATCAACTCGAGTGTGGTCTTTCAACTTTATCGAAGTTTAGTTGGCAATATATTCGGTAGTTATAAAATTTTTTGTTATGTTAAAAAATTTTTACTGAGTCGAAATAAGATATCTGTTTAGAAGGGGAACAGTCATACTTTTAGATTCCTTAATGAGTTCGGTGTGAAAAGAAATAATTCGTATCATAATACAGTCCAACTATAGAAAAAAATCAGAAAAATAGCGGAGATAGATTAGTTCTAAGTTTGGAAACAGGGCGCCAAAGATATCTAGAAAACTGTATTCCGGTCCCTGGGTCTAAAAAGAGAGGGCTAAGTTATTTTAGGTCTCTTATTTAATAAACTATTCCCTCTTTAGTACAATAAGTTCAAAGATTCATCGATATATTTATACGTGAAGGAAATTTTTTTCTTCCATTTATAAGCATGGAGGAGTATGAAAATTGGCACTGTCATAGTTCATATGGAGGAGAAGTGCCGAATGATAAATTTTATGTATAATATGTGTTAAAAATATAGTAAATTAAATCAAATAAAATATTTTTAATAAATAACTTTATATGAGCCTAAAGGTATGTTTATTAATTTTAAACAGTTCACAATTCATCGAATTTCATTATAATTGTATGTCAGACGCCCTGTGTTGAATTGTGAGTTGCTAAAATTGATTAGCATACCTTTAGGATGAATTTAATTTAAATATTCATATTTTTTTATATACATATATGTAGATTAAAAAAATTTTAAGAAAAAAAATTTTATGAAAAAATAAAATTTCTTAGAATTTGGCTTTACTGATAATATTAAAAAGACTGAAGATTTTTTTACAAAAAATAAATAAACATATTTTTTCCATAACCTCACAGAAGAAGGATTTGCAAGCCCATATAAATTAGGCAGGATGACAAAATTAAGCTTTTTCTGCGGCGTAACTTTTAGAGTTAATTTATGTACATGGGATAATGGCGTTCTTATCCTATTATTCACATAGTTTGAATAGACTCTGGCTCTCTCGTTAAACCGCTATTTAAAAAATGAAGGAGGTTTCACCATATATGTTAGCATACCTCACGATTAGTTAATCAGATTTGGTTAAGTAAATAATCCCAAAATCCGTAACTAAATTACCCACAAGTTAACTTTACTCCGCTTTATAACTCAATCATTCAAATGATATAGATTGAAAGTAAGAATTTTTTGAAATAAAATACAATTCAAAAACAACAAGTATTTAGTAGTATGGATTCTCATTGCATTGGTTTCACAGAGATATCTATAATATTAATAGGCAAGGCGATTTCTTGTGACCGATATACAAATTTTAGTTACAAACCGATTTTGACCAAATATACCTCATTTGAAATTAATTTATTTTCAGCTATCCACTATATGTACAGATTTGCACCGTCTGGAACATTTTTTTTTGGAGTAATGCTCATTTGAATTTGCTACTAACACCTACATAAAACGCATATTGTGAGTGCGTTTATTATAAATAGCAAAAGGCCTGTGTTGAATTGTGAATTGGCTAAAAAAAGGATCTTACAAAATTATTAAATGAAAAAAATAAAATTTCCTAGAATTTGCACTCGAATTTCGAGGGTTGGGCTCTGCTAGTATGATTATACTTTCTACGAAACAATCTACTGTTTTTGGTTACTGATGAGGGTTGGTGACTCTTCCCGAAACAGCTGTATAACATGTCATGCAGAATATAGATCACTTTTTAAAACAAATGTGCCAATGGTTTTTGCTTTATTTGAAGTAAAAGCATTTGATCTTGAGCCTGATTTATTTCTAACTTAATTAGCTAAATAGTTTCGGAAATATTCAGAAAGTTTTTCCACAATGTTTTATTTTTCATGCAAAATTAAATTTTTTTTTTAATTCATTAAAATTCGAAAACACCAAAATTGCCTTCTATTGATCTTTAGTTATTGACATGGAATTATTAAAATTAAACAAGCTATATTCCGCTAATATCGATTTACTAATTTTGGCTTAATTCACAATTAAGTGTTGGTATCTCATTAGAAAAATTGTGAACATAAGTGGATTTTTTAACGCCTTTTGGCAGGCCAGATTGATGATATTTGACAGATTTCTCAATAATAATTAATCATAAACTTGGAGGTAATTAAGCTGCGGATTTTCAAATTTTTTATTGTAATATATGTCTTGAAATCTACTTCTTTTTAAAATAGCGCATTATCTCGAGAACCGGAGTCAATTCAAATAATGTAAATTAGAGGTTTAGATCTTCAACAACATGTGTACCAAAATTGACTAACAACCCTGAAGCCGTAGAATAAGTGTTGTCCTGTGTTAGCAGAAGGTTAGACAGATCTTAAATTTATAACGAAGCGTTCAAGAACTAGGGATGAAGGTGATCAAAATTTTGTTAAAGCAATAAAGCAAGAATTATTCATGCAATCTACCAGGTTTAAGAGACTTAGCACGTCGAATAACAATTAGAGTTTAAGTTTTGGTAGTTTTAATTTGAATAACTTTCGCCGATTAAATGAAGAGCCGACATGTTTAGCGGTGGCGTCTTTTTAATCATACTTGAATATTTATTTATATTTTTTTTTTCGTAATTTTTGCTTGTAATTTATTTAATATTTCTTCTCAATTGCAGATAATGGTCTGCGAAGTGGACCAAAAAATTTAAATAAATTAATATTTAAAACCAACGACCTCGGGCTCGAACATTTTTTTTTTTTTTTTTTTAATAACAGGAAGCAAATATTATTCCAGCTTAAACAATATTTTTGTTTTGAAACGATTTCATTCAAAATTCATAATCAATATTGGATTCTCAAATTATTCTCACACAATATGTAATAATTTAGAAATAATTTATATTTTAATTTAAATTTAGCCCTAAATCTCGTAATTTTATATGAATATAGAAAAATAAAAACAGTTTTATAATCTGTATGAGTTGCAAACATTTTCATCTTTCTGAAATCTTCCGCCAGCAATAAAGACAATCTTGATTTATAAAAATGTTTCAATAGAAATCTTCCGTCAATATTATAATTTTTCGTCATGTTTTTTATAAACTCATGTTTTTAAGTTCTTTGAAAAATTTATATCTCTGTTGTATTTAAAAAAAAAACTCACAAAATATTTAATAAATGCAGTTTAGATGATTTAATATTTTACAAAACACGATAAAAATTTGCTTAAATACTTTTATTTTAGTAATTCATTTATAATGTTATTTAGTTTTATTTTAAGCAATTATGAACAACTTGGCAAACTTGTGTTCGATTCTGGATGTTGTGTAATCAACTAACAAGTTCAATGTGTTAAACACTTGATTTTATATTAAGAATTTCTCTATTGGTCTGATGGAGTAACGAAAAAACTGTTACAATGTACGATGATTTGGAAAACACAATTTAAATGCAACACTTTCGAATAAAAAAAAAATGAACAAATTGATCACTTCCGTTTCCGTTTTGTAAGAGAATGTAGCAACAGATTTGTTGTTCGGTTTGGTAGCAATTATTGGAGAGTATGAATTATGAAACCGTTAAGCAAATTACCTGACTTGCATTCGCGTTGAATGTCCGTTACGAACTAATTGTGTTGATGGCAAAACGATTCGGTTGTTGACTACAAAATACTACTTCTCAAACTTGTTTATGTTCGGGTTGGGGGGTCGTTAACGGAGAGAGCGAGCTGGCGAGGTATTGAGAGTGGCAGTAGTTTTTCTGTTTGAGAATATGCGCTTTACGATTTGTTGAAGTTGTTTTGCAACTTAATTTGTTGTTGCTCTAAAAGTTGCTGTTGCTTGCTGTTGTGTTGTGTTGTTACTCGTATTTCTTCTTATTACTCTTACCACAACGACCTTGGCACGTTACAGCCTCCTCCCACCTCTGTTTATGGTTTGTTTTTTTTTTTTAATAGACGATATTTGTTGCTGCTGCAGCTTGTTGTTGTTATTCTATATTTTGGCGCGCGTATTTATTTCTCTACTTGGCTTGCATAATTTTTTGGGGTTTATGCTTTTCCTCCTTTTGTTATTTATTTTTTTTTTTATTTTTGTAAGCTATAAATTCTTTTATTACTCTTGCTGTGCTGGTCTTTATTTTTTTTTTTGTACTGTTGTTATTGTAATAATCTATTTCCGGTTTAAGTGTTGCCACTAATTGAGCCACAATAAAATAGCCAACCAATTGACTTGGTGTTTGCTCCTTTGTGTTGTATTTTTTTTTTCTTTTTGCTTGAGAGTGTGTTTGTTTGTATTTGTTTGTTTATGTGTTTATTTGGCTTGGTAAGTGTTAACTGTCTGGGCGTTGAATTGTTCAGTTTTTTTCGTATTTTTTTTTTGGTTGTTAAATATTATTTAAGTACTTCCTTTATGTCCTCTATTGTTTTGTTCTATAATGCCCATGTTTTAAATGCAATCGGTTTTTATAGTTGCTGTTTGTTTTTGATACTAAAATTAAAGAAAAATAAATTTGTATTTATTTTTGTATTAATATCTTTGAAATTTATTTAAACTAAGCCCTTAAGCTAAAAACTCATGTTTTCATTTTTGTTTCGCTCTTTTATACAATTTCACTAATTCCTAAAGCTATTATTATAAATCTCGCAGTATTAGGTGGTAAATAATGAATTTGGTGTTGGTAAATCTAGTGAAAAAAATGTCAAATCTATAAATTTTTTAATCTTAAAATTGGTTTTAATCGGAATTGAAGTGAAAAATGTAAAACAAAAAATTGTATTTAATTTTATTTATGAAGAAATGCATCTAAGAAAAATATGTTTAAAAGAAAATTTTTATCGATAATATTTTTATTTAATTTTTTTAAGAGTCTGACGAAAGTTAAATCATTGAAAAACTTATTTTCATAATAATAAATTTTAATTATTTTGTATTTATATAATTTTTTTTTTTTACAAGATTTAAATCTTTTATTTGAAGTAAAGTAAACTTTGAATTTTTAAATTTTATTTTGAAAATATGTGATCGATAACTTTAAACTTTAAAATATATTTAAATTTTCTGTTTAATGCGGCACAAATTCTGAGTTTTGAAAAAAATTTCAGAAGAATAAATTTGGGTTTCGATTTTTTGTTTTTTTTTTTTAATTATATTTAAATTATCTAACCTATAAAAAACATAAAAACAAAGTTTTTATTAAAACTCCTTCTTTTCTTATGCATATGAGTTTTGAATAACCCCGTGACAGTGCGTGACTATATTAAAATTAATCTTTTTGGTCACAGCAAGTCTATGGGCCAAGTTTCAGATTTATTGGATGCGGGGAAATGGAATGTGCGACTATCTTAAAATTAATCTTTGGTCACAACAAGTCTATGGACCAAGTTTCAGATTGATCGGATGATTTGAAGTGAGATTTTAATATCCCCGTGACTCTGTGTGACTTAGTCAAATTTAATCTTTTTCACAGCAAGTGTACGGTCCAAGTTTCAGAACGGTCGGATGAGGGGAAATGACATTGAGATCACTCCGTGACTATGCGTGACTATGCGCGACTGTGCGTGACTACCCCAAAATTAATCTGTACTCACAAAAAGACTATGGGCCAAGTTTCAGATCAATTGGATAAGGGGGAATGGGGTTGCCCCACGACAGACAGACAGACAAAGAGTATGAGTTAAACGAAAGAGTTTAGAAAAAAACTTGTTATCGCTAAATAAATTAAAACTTTCCATTTCTAATAAAACTTATCGAGGAATAGTTTAGTATAGAAATTTACTTCGCGAACTTATTTCGTATAAAACGATTTTTTTTCTATAGAATTTACATTTTAGGCAAATTTATTTATTAGTTATTTATTTTAGATTAAATTGGCTTTTAAACAATAACTTCGGAACAAATGTTGATTTCTTTATAAAATATTCATCTTTTTTTTAGAAAAATGTGTTTCCGATAAATTTACATCATATATAAATTTTGATTCGATAATTAGTTTATTTTATTTTTTTTTTATCCAAAATTGTTATCGATTACTTTATACATTTTGATTTCGATTAGCTGTTAATATTAATTATTTTTTTTAGGTAAAGCCATTGCAGCATCTTAGAAAACTATGTCAATGCTTAATATGCTGCCTTAGAAATTACTAGCAGACAAAAAAAATCGCTTTCAATAATATGTTTTCACCTATTAATTTATTTTGCTTAATATTATCGATAACTGTAACACAAAATAGAAAACCAATTGGGAACTAGTTAATGAAAAAAAAAATATTTTCGTTAAATAGCTCCTTGTTAAAATTTTGCTTTTTTTTAGAAAAATTATTAATATTTTATATCCTTCAGAAATTTTGCGGTAACATTTTCGTCAGAAAAGATTTCGGATTAAGCTATATATATTTTTAAATTCGATATCGAAATCTATAAAAACTTAAGAAAAATTATCGATAACTTGATAATTGAATGAAAAATTTTTATTTCAATAATTTTTTTCGTGTTTACAATATAGATTTATCAGAAAAATTGTTATCGATAACTTTAAATATTCAGATTTAATCTATTGTTTACTTGAATACTGTGTTACAAATTTTGGTTTCGATAATTTATTGTTTTTAAAAATTAGTGTTTCTTAAATTTATAGCTTCAGAATTTTATCGATAAATTGTTTATTAAATAATGAACTTTTGTTTTCGAAAATTTTTTGATTTAAAAGTTTATTGTATGTTATCACTACATCCTTAGAAACAATATTGATTGTTTATTTATTGAATGTCAAATATGAGTTTAGCTATTTTTTTTATCAATAACTTTACAAATTCAGAAAACTTATCGATTTACTTATTACTGAAGAGTAAAATGAATGTTCCGAAAATTTTTCTATTAAATATTTAGTTTTATTTAGATACAATTTTTAACGATAACGTTACATTTTTAGAAACTATCAAGATTACTTGTTTATTGAATGCAATCAACATTTTTATTTCGATAAGTTTCTGTTTTTAAAATTCCACTTTATTCAGAAAAAGTTGTTATCGACTTCAGAAAATTTATGGATTACTTGTTCGTTAAAGAGCAAATTAAAATTTCGATAATTATTTTGTTTTTGAAATGTATTTTTGTTAGAGAAATTGGTTATCGATAACTTTAAATCTTCACAAGACTTATCGATTACATATTTATTGATAACTTGTTAATTGAATGAAAAAATTTTATGTCAATAATTTTTTCGTTTTCAAAATTTAGATTTATTAGAAAAACTGTTATCGATAACTTTAAATATTCAGATTAAATCTATTGCTTACTTGAATATTGAATTACAAATTTTGGTATCGATAATTTGTTGTTTTTATAAATTAGTCTTTCTAAAATTTACAGCTTCAAAAACAGTATCGATAAATTGTTTATTAACAACTGAACTGTTGTTTTCGCAAATTTTTTGATGTAAAACTTTACTTTTAGTAAGAACGAGTTGTTATCGGCAACACTACATACTTAAAAACAATATTAATTGCTTATTTATTGAATATCACATATCAAAATATATTTTTATATTTTTTATATATATTTTTATATATATATTATTTTTTTTTTCGATAACTTTACAGATTCCTAAAACTTATTGATTACTTATTTAGTGAAGAGTTTAATGAATGTTCAAAAATTTTTTTTATTTAAATATTCAGTTTTGTTTGGAAAAAAATGTTATCGACAACTTTACATTTTTAGAAACTATCAGGATTAGTTGTTTATTGAATGTAATCAACATTTTTATTTCGATAATTTTCTGTTTTTAAAATTCCACTTTATATAGAAAAAGTTGTTAACTATTTCATAAAATTTTTGGATAACTTGCTAATTGAAAAAAATTTAAATTTCGATAATTATTTTGTTTTTGAAATGTATTTTTGTTAGAGAAATTGATTTTCACAAATCTTATCGATTACATATTTATTGATATCTTGTTATTTGAATGAAAAAATTTTATGTCAATAATTTTTTCGTTTTTAAAATTTAGATTTATTAGAAAAACTGTTATCGATAACTTTAAATATTCAGATTAAATCTATTGCTTACTTGAATATTGAATTACATATTTTGGTATCGATAATTTTTTGTTTTTAAAAATTTGTCTTTCTGACATTTACAGATTCAAAACCAGTATCGATAAATTGTTTGTTAACTAGTGAACTGTTGTTTTTGTAAATTTTTTGATTTAAAAGTTTATTTTTATCCAGAACGAGTTGTTATCGGCAACACTACATCCTTAGAAAAAATAGTGATTGCTTATTTATTAAATGTCACATATTGGTTTAGCTCATTTTTTCTTATTCAAAATATAGTTTTATCTAAAAATTTTTATCGATAACTTTACAAATTCTGAAAACTTATCAATTACTTAATTACTGAAAAGTTTAATGAATGTTCGAAAAATTTTTTTATTTAAATATTCAGTTTTATTTAGAAAAAAAATTGTAATCGATAACTTTACATTTTCAGAAATTATCAAGATTACTTGTTCATTGAAGGCAACCAACATTTTTGTTTCGATATTTTTTGGTTTTTAAATACCACTTTATTTTCGAAAAGCTTGTTATCGATTTCAGAAAATTTATGGATTACTTGTTCGTTGAAAGGTAAATTTAAATTTCGATAATTATTTTGTTTTTGAATTGTATTTTTGTTAGAAAAATTGATTATCGTTAACTTTACATCTTCACAAAACTTATCGACTACATATTTATTGATATCTAGTTAATCGAATGAAAAAATTTTATGACAATAATTTTTTCGTTTTTAAAATTTAGATTTATTGGAAAAATTGTTATCGATAACTTTAAATATTCGGATCAAATCTATTGCTTACTTGAATATTGAATTACAAAGTTTGGTTTCGGTAAATTTTTGTTTCTAAAAATTAATCTTTCTTAAATTAACAGCTTCATAACCAGTATCGATAAATTGATCATTATATAGTGAACTACTTTTTTCGAAAATTTTTTGATATAAAAATTTATTTTTAGCCAGAAAGAGTTGTTATCGGCAACACTACATCCTTAGAAATAATATTGAATGCTAATTTATTGAATGTCAAATATTTTTTTCTTTTTCAAAATATATTTTTATCTAAAAGTTTTTTCGATAACTTTACAGATTCCGAAAACTTATCGATTACTTATTTACTGAAGAGTTTAATGAATGTTCGAAAATTTTTTTTATTTAACTATTCAGTTTTATTTAGAAAAAAATTGTAATCGATAACTACATTTTCAGAAACTATCAAGATTACTTGTTTATTGAAGGCAATCAAAATTTTTTATGGATTACTTGTTCATTGAAAGGCAAATTTAAATTGCAATTATTGTTTTGTTTTTAAAATATATATTTCTTAGAAAAATTATTTATCGATAACATTACATCTTCCCAAAACTTATCGATTACATATTTATTGATAACTTGTTAAGTGAATAAAAAAAATTTTATTTCCATAATTATTTAGTTTTTAGAATTTAGCTTTATTGGAAAATTTGTTATCGATAACTTTATATATATGTAGATTTAATCTATTGATTACTTGAATATTGAAATACAAATTTTGGTTTCGATATTTTTTCTTTTTAAAAATTAACTATCTAGTATCGTTAAATTGCTTATTAAATAGTGAACTTTTGTTTTCGAATTTGTTTTTGATTTTTTGGCAGAAAGAGTTGTTATCGGCAACGCTACATCTTGAATGTAAAATATTGGCTTAGCTCATTTTTTTATTTTTCAAAATATAGTTTTATCTGGAAAAAGTTTTTATCAGTAACTTTATAATTCCGAAAACTTATCGATTACTTATTTAATTTCTGCAACAATATCGATGACTAAACAAGTTAAACAAGTTAATTTTTGTATTTTTTGTTTTTAAATATTCTAATTTATTTAAAATAATTTGTTATCGATAACTTTACGCATTCAGAAAACGTATCGATTGCTTATTAACTGCAGAGTAAAATGAATTTTTCAATTTTTTTATTAAACTATTTAGTTTTATTTAGAAAAAATTGTTATCGATAACTTTACATTTTCAGAAACTATCAAGATAAAATTCCACTTTATTTAGAAAAAGTTGTTATCGATTGCAAAAAATTTATGGGTTACTCATTCATTGAAACGTAAATTTAAATTTCGATAATTATTTGTTTTTTAAATTTTTATTTTGGTAGAAAAATTAATTATCGATAACTTTATATCCTTCACAAAACCTACCGATTTTTTATTTAATGAATCTTAAAATAATGGCTCCAGTTTTATTTGGAAAAAATTGTTATCGATAACTTGAAAATTTTAACAACCATATCGATGACTGTTTGTTGGCTTGAACAAGTTTATTTTTATATATTTTTTTTGGTTATATATTCTAATTTATTTAGAAAAATTAGTTATCGATAATTTTACATTTTCAGAAAACTTATCGATTGCTTGTTTATGTAAGGGAAAATTTTTATTTACATATTTTTTTTTGTTTTAGAAATTTTGTTTTATTTAGGAAAAATTATTATCTCTAACAGAAAACTTATCGATGACTTGTTTATTGAACGGCAAATTTTGTATTTGTGAATCTTTTTATTTTCAAAATAAAGTTTTATATCGCAAAATTTTTTAACGATAACTTAACATCTTCGGAAGGGAAAATTTTCAAAATTTTGTTTCTTTCAAAAAAGTTGTTATCGATAACTTTACATTTCAGAGAACTTTTTGATTATTTATTAAACTAAAGCTTCCGAAATTTACTTTTATGTCCAAAATTCAGTTTTAGTTAAAAAAGTTGCCAAAATATTAAAATATTTTATTTATAAAAAATTTTATCGACACCGATATGGTTATTTAAGGCTACAAAAAATTGTGATTTTGATAATTTTATTTCAAATATTATCAAAAACTTTTTATGTTTAGTTTCGATATTTTGTTGTTTGTTAAATTTCTTATTTTTTTGCAGTTTATTAAAACTACTGAATTTAATAGTTTTCGATCAAACATTTTAATTGTCGGTACATAAAGGATTCCACAATTAGTTTTTACCTCCAATATTTGCAAAAATATCATCATTACGAGTTTATGAGTTCCTAATAAATTACAAAAGCAACGATGATACAATCATCATCAGTAGACTCCTATACTAAACACTCCATATTACTGAGGGAGTTACGTCGCATTTATGCATTCGTCATACGAAACCCATCCATTGAGCCATCCATCCATCCAGCCATCGAATCCCAACTAAACTGTCAGTTTCTGATGATGTTATGGGAGTGAATACTCTATTATGTGTACAAGTATTGCCTGCTAACAATTTATTTAAAATAAGCTTCAGAGATAGTTTTAAATGTGAATGAAATTACAGCCGCAGGCCATATTTTTGTTTCGTTCGTCATTTTCGTTGGCAGAGACAGCAGCAGCAGCAGCAGCAGCAATAACAACATTAACATTGTTGTAGCTGATTTCTTTTTTTTTGTTTTATAATATACAACAATATATTGTATATGCTATAGAAACAAAATAGAATAATCCTCCCCTGCTTGGCAAATAAATATTTTATCGAGTGCTGTTGGATGCGAAATGGAATGGAAGGTGAGATGGATGGTGGATTGGTTTGAATTGGTTATATGCGTTCATTTATTTAGATGGTTGAATGGCTGGTTCTATATAAAATATACGATACGTTACGTTAGTGTATGTGTGTATGTGTGTATGTACACTTTATTCTATGTTGTATAATTACATCTGTTTGCCTGCAGGCAAATTTGTTTGAAATTTAGCCGGCGGCTAAGTTATCACAAGTTCTTTTTTGTTTAGCCTCAGGCTTAAATATGTTGCTATTTCAAAAAAAAAATATATATTTATATATGTATAAATATATATTAAAGAGACTAAGAGAAAGAGCGAGTTATCATTTGTGTTGGCCTTCTAAGTAAAGTAAAAGACATTGAGGATGTTGTTGTTGTTGATGATGATGGCGGGTGGCGATAAGGCGTTATTATGGTTTGGATAGCTTGGCAGCTGTTTTCCTTTAAACCACCTATTTCGAGGTAACTAAGTTTGATAATGATAATGATGCTTATCTATTGTTGGTGTTGTTTCTTTTTTTTTATATAAAATTGTTTGCTCTTTCATTGGCAACTGCCGCTATTGATGTTGCTACTGCTGTCAAATGCTGTTGCTTTTTGAAAAGCTATTCAAATTCTAAAAAAAAAAATGGCAGTATTTGCCAGGCTCTCTTTCAAACTCTTTCTGCTTTTACTTATTCAATTGTTTAATATATATTTTACATTGACGACAACTACCTATGTATGTATGTATGTAGGTATATAAATACAAGTAGGATGAAAAATATACTTTACTTTTATTTTGTTGTTTAGCTTGAGGCTTTTAATTATTTTCTTCATAATCATTGTCATTATAAACAACAGTAGCTGGATGAATGAATGAATGAATGGCTGGATGGCGGGCTGGCTTGCATTGAGTTGACTGGCATTAACACAACGACAACAACTACAACAACCATCGAACTAACAACACAACGAACAACGACAAATAAATACTACAACATTTCAGAAGAAACAAAAAAGAAAAAAAAATCAAATTATTAGTGGTTACCAGTTTTATTCAGTGTAACATCAGCAAGCAGCATTAATGTTGTTGTTGTTGTTCTTGTTGTCGTCATCATCAGCAGCAACAACATCAGTATTATCAAGGCCTCCAGTCATATAACAGCATTTCTTGCCATTCTCTGTTCGACTGTGTGTTGTGTTGTGTGCTAAATAAGCATCTCTGTGTTGTTGTCGTCTTGTATTGTATCAGTTGAGAACATGTGATGCAGCATTTAAATTGTTTTATATAAATTACTTACAATTACTAATATTAACGTTAATAATTAAATGTAGATTTCTTGTTTTTTTTTTCTCTGTTTCGTTTCGTTGTTCATACCTACATTTGCGTTATTTTAGAACGGATGTTGTTTTAAATGACAGAACCGAACCAAACAAAACAGAATGGTGCAACACCTGAAAGTTTTCCAGCTATAAAAATATGATTACCGCAGGCAGGTGTCTTATTTAGTGGAGGTACTTGTTTAATGGTTGTTAAGTGTTACTTAAGACAATTTCAAGTAACCGGTAAATACTCTGAAGTTTCAGACGACAACTAAATTAACACCATTCCATTAAATTTCGCAATTAATTAATTTATGTTGTCCAAAATAAACAATTAAAACTGTAATAGCTGTAACCAATGTTATCATTAACATCATGCTCTCTGTCAAAATAATAGATTTTTATTCACATAAAAAATTATTTTTTACTTAAATTAGTATCTTTTATTAGTGAAAGTTAAAAGGTTTGGCAATTTTTTTAAATTACATTTAAACTTTGCTGTTGAAACTGTAGATAAAATTTAAATCCATTCAATATGAAACAACCTGTAGCTGAAAAATGTATTTACACCCTATGTAAGCTTTCAAAAAATGATCTTGAAAAAGTAAAAATGAATAATAGTTAAAAATCTATTAAGTGATATCTCGAAAGCTATAGAAGATTGCAAGTGAACTCGAATTTCCTGATAACCTTACTTACTACTACTAGAAAATTAGGAACAAAGTCTATGGCCAGGGGCACACTGTGGTTGGATATTAATATGGGATTTTGTAAATGTTTTTGCTCAAAAAAAAAACTAGTACACTGTCTTCAATGCAGTCAAGTAATAATCTAACCCATAAAAACAAAGTTCTTATTAAAACTCTTTCTGTCCTTATGCATTTGAGTTCTGAATATCTCCGTGACTGTGCGTGACTGTGTGTGACTATCTTAAAAATAATATTTGGCTACAACAAGTCTATGAATAAACTTTCAGATCCATCGGATGGGGAAAGTGGGGTTTTAATCTCTCCGTGACTGTGCGTGACTATGTCAAAGTTAATCTTTTTTCACAGCAAGTCTATTGACCAAATTCTAGTTCGATCGGATAAGGGAAAATGGGTTTTAAATCACTCCGTGACTGTGCGTGACTATGCGTGACTGCGCGTGACTATGTCGAAGTTTATCTTTCTTTACAGCAATTATATCGACCAAGTTTCAGATCGGTCGGACGAGGGTAAATGATATTTAGATCACTCCGTGACTGTGCGTGACCATGCGTGACTGTGCATGACTAAGTCAAAGTTAACCTTTTTTCACAGCAAGTGTATGGACCAAGTTTCAGATCGATCGGATGAGGGCAAATGACATTTAGATCACTCCGTGACTGCGCGTGACCACGCGTGACTGTTTGTGACTAATTCAAAGTTAATATTTTTTCACAGCAAGTGTATGGACTAAGCTTGATCTCGATCGGATGAGGGACAAGACTATGGGCCAAGTTTCAAATCAATTGAATAAGGGGGAATGAGGTCCACCCATGGCAGACAGACAGACAGACAGCGAGTATGAGTTAAAAGAAAGAGTTTAAAATCAAGTAATTTATCACAAATTCGGCTGAGCCAAATCTTCAATACCCTCTACATGAATTTTACATTAACATCTGGACTTATTGCACTATTTGTAACAAATGTAAACAAAATATTTGAAAAAGTAAACAATTTGCTATACTTATATCCGTTTTCTCAATAGGTGATTACCTTTTATCCCAACGAGAAACTGCCGATTAAAGAAATTTGGTTTTCTCAATGTCTGGTTTGCTTCTATTTTGTCGCAAAGCTAACCGGCACTCATCTACCAATTATTTATTTATCGTACAGATAAATTATTATCCCAACTTTCATATTAATTTTGAGAGGCATTGCAAACTGAAAATAATTCTCCCAACTTTCATACGTATTTTGAGAGGCATTGCCAACTGAAAATAATGTTTTTGTCGGTACATTGAGAAAACCAAAATTGTTAACCGGCAGTTTATCGATCCAATAAATTTATGTCCTGGTTAAGTAACAGGCAGTTTGACGATACATTGAGAAAACCGGCATTAATCTATAATATTAATAGGCTAGGCGATTTCTTGTGACCGATGTTTTGTTCTACCGTTTTATCCCAATTTTGACCAAACGTATATTATTTGAATGGTATTTCTTTTTAGCCGTTTTGCAGATTTACAGATTTTTAAATTTTGTCCCTTTATTTTAAGTAAATAACATTTAAAGTTGCTACTAACACATACATAAAATTATACAATGCTATGTTTGTGTTTATTAAATTTGTTAATGTGTTGGTAATAAAAATTATTTTTTTTTTTGTGTTGATTTGTGAATTGGCTATAATTGATTAACATAACTTTAGGGTCTTTATTTAATGAAAAAATAAAATTTCCTAGAATTTGCACTCGAATTTCGAGGGCTGGAATCTGCTAGTAATAAATTATTAGAACAAACATCCTCAAGTTTTAGCATTTTTAGAGGTGTCTCCATATTTTAGGCCATATCTTGGCACAATGGTTTACTTTGTGAATGATTGTGAATTCAATAGACGGACAGACAGACGGACTGACATCGCTATATCGAATTGTGTTGTTATAAGTATCAAGAATATATATATATTTTAGGGGTCACAGTTCATTTTGCGATGCGTTACCCCCTGCACAGTGGTGTGGAGGGTATAATTAAGAATTCGTTTTTTCGAAAAATTTTAAATATTATTATTAAGTTACAACATAAATTCTTGGTGTTAAAACCAATTCTTTCAATGAAAAAATTTTTTTAGATTAAGAATATTATAAAAAACTGTAACGAATGTGAAGGAATTAAGAAGAAAAACATATTTAAAAAAATTATTATATTCGCAAATTACTTAAAACCGATTTATGGAAAAACTATGACGTTAACAAAATTTTTAAGAAAAACAATTTTTATAAATTTTTTTTTAATTTTGTTGCAAGAGCAAGAAAAAAATCCCGATTTTAAATCAATTCTTTAGGTTTAAAAAATTTTAGAGAGCAAAATGTTTTTTAATTTGAAATATTATAATCAATTATTAACAAGTAAGAAAATAATAGTCGGTCTAGACCGACTATACGATACCCTATACTTCGGTCCAACTAACTGGATATAGAAAACAGGCACAGACCGAATTTGAGTGGCATTGATATTAATTGTTTTGGCTCCAGGTATGAAAAAGTTCATATTGGGTGCTATATATATATGGGGAATAGGTCGAAATATGAACCGATCCTGACCATATATGCTAAGGTCACTTATATTTTGAAAAAATATTTACAAATACAAATTTATACAAATTTGAGAAAAATCTGTGCAATATTTTTGTTTTTTGATAGATTTGGGTGAAGATCGGGAGGCAGCTCTAAATGGGGCCTATGACTAAGAGTTGTCCTATAGGGATTAGTTTCGGACTATTGATTAATGGATATAATAAACATATACAAACCCCATTTTACTGAGATCTATATGATAATTTGGATCTTATGGCAATTTATGTCGATTTCATAGGGGTTATTTGTATGGGGACTAGGTCTGAACATGGACCAAATTTCATCTATTTCAATAGCGTTCAGCCTGTGGCTGGTAAGAGCTTATATACCAAATTTTATCAAAATATATTCATATTTACGACCTGTAGTTTGATTACAAGGTTTACATGGACACATAGACGGACATACGGACGGACGGACGGACGGACATCGCTAAATCGACTTTGAAAGTGATCCCGAGTCGATTGGTATAATAAAAGGGTCTAGGTCAAATATTTTTGGTAGGTGCGAACATCAGCACAAAGTCATTTTACCCAAACTACATAGTGGTATAGGGTATGAAAACTGTACTTTTATTATGCCCAAACCACATAGTGGTTTGTGCTGCTGTTTGTAACTACTAAAAATATTTGACCTAGACCCATTTTTTATTATACCGATCGATTCAGAATCACTATCTGATTCGATTTAACGATGTCCGTCCGTCCGTCCTTCCGTCTGTGTGTCCATGTAAACCTTGTAATCAAACTGCAGGCCGCAAATATGGATACATTTTGATGAAATTTGGTATATAAGCTTTTATCGGCCATGAGATGAAAGCTGTTGAAATTAGCGAGAATCGGTCCATGTTCAGCCCTAGCCCCCATAGAAATGAACCCTATGAAATCGACATAAATAACCATAAGATCCAAATTGTCATATAGATCTTACTCAAATTGGGTTTATATGCATTTATTACATTCATTAATGAGTAGTCCAAAAATGATCCCTTTGGGACATACAGAGCTGCTTCCCGATCTTCACTTAAATCTATCAAAGCGCAAAAATATTGCACTGATTCTTCTCAAATTTTGTTTGTATATAGTTTTGCAAAATACAAGATACTTTACCAAACATGGTCAGGATCGGTTTATTTTTCGGCCTAGTCCCCATATAAATATAGCATCCGATATGAACTTTTTCATATCTGCAGCCAAAAAAATTAATAAAAATCCCACTCAAATTTGGTTTATGCTTATTTTAGTTGGTCCTAAGAGACAGGGTCTCTAAACGCATGGTATAGGGTATCGTATAGTCGGTCTAAACTGACTATAATTTTCTTACTTGTTTTATTTTCTTTATGTTAAAACTAAAATTTTGAAGCCAAAAAAATTCTATAGAAAAACAATTTTCTTTTGCCTGAAATGTAAGCGCCCCGGTGGGTGGGTAGGTATCGTGCTCGCCTATCTTGCGGGGGTCGTGGGTTCGATTCCCACCAGAGGCTTTGGTCTGTCGCTGCAAAAACCAGCCAAATGGTCTATGTCACCCGGCTTATCCCTGGACCCAAATTAGAATACAAATTTACTTCGTATTGTAATAAATATAAATAAATAAATAAATAAATAAAATAAAAAATTTTGCCTGAAATGATGAAATTCTTGGTGTCAAAATTAGTGCTTCAGCTTTCAAAAACTTTGAGAAAAAAATATTTTTATGGGTAAATGAAATTAAAATTGCAAAAATTTTTAGTTAAAAAAAAAAATATGGCCATAAGTTGTTTTTACCAGAAACAAAAATTAATTTGTTGAGAGGGCGCTAATCTGTAATATTAATAGCAAAGGCCATTTCTTGTGACCGATTTAAAATCTTCAATTACCAACCGATTTTTGACAAAAAATACCCCATTTGGAAGTTCTTTCTTTTTAGCTGTCCTCCATGTTAACAGATTTGCACCGTCTGGAACATTTTTTTTTTAATAAAATGCATTTAAAATTGCTACTAGCACATACTAAAACACATATTTAAGCTTCAAATAAAAACTCTGCAGGAAATGTTAATAGCCAAGCAGTACTGATTCACTATTGACTTTGTCACCAGTACTATTGACCAACTATAACCCAGCCAATGTAATTTTCTATAGAGATTTAACATGTACGTGTCATTGCAAATCACTAGTGACATTGGTACTATTGATTAGGTGGTGACTAGGTAGTTCTCATGGGATCATATATAGACATTGAAACCAGAAATTTATAAGTGACTAGGTAGTTCTCGTGGGACCATATGTAGACATTGGAGCCAGAGATTTACTAGTGACTACGTAGTTCTCATGGGACCATTTGTAGACATTGGAACCAGAGATTCTTGTTTAAATTTGATTGTTCTTTCACTTTTCTTTTATAACTTCGTTTATATATGTTTTTTTTTTTTTTTTTTTTGATTTATTATTAAATGTATTTTTATTTACCTTTTATATTCAATTTTTCTGTATCTAGTTTAAAACTTTAGGTTTTCATCCAACCACGTGTTTTTCAAACAAAACTATAGAAATCAATAAGAAGCATAACTGCCAACTTCTCTGTGGAAAAATTTGTGGACAGATAAAGCAAAGTAAATAGTGCAGACGCTTAGTTGACAATGTCAACAAAATAGTAGACAAAAGTGGTGACTTGGGGACACTTGACCCCAGGCTTCCTACAGGGAATCAATACAATGCTGTGTGTGTTTATTAAATTTGTACTGAATTATGAATTGGTTAAAATTGATTAGCACACTTTTAAGCTTTTGTAAAATTATTTATTAAAAAACCCAGTTATATATTTCCTGTGTGTTCAACAAAGATTTATAATTGAATGAGAAGCTACATTTTCCTAGAATTTGCACTCGAATTCGAGGGCTGGGATCCGCTAGTATACATGAAATAAGTTCTTTACGTTTTCATTCTGTGAAATGTTTAGAGAGCGATATGGATTTAAAAAATGAAAATAATCTTCAAATACTGAGATGATTAATGTATTTGCGAACATCTATCATTTAAATGAACATTTTATCATATATAAAAATTGTTGCTGAAATAAATTTCAAAACTATCAATGGAAAATGGCTAAAATGTGTATATCAATTTTATTGTTAATTCTGGTTTTTTTCGGCTTTATAAGGTTAATATATCATTCCGTGAAAATTTACATTAAAGGCATTTAAAGGCATTTCCAAAACTAAAAATCAACCGATAAAATATGATTTACAAGTTAGCCGTCAAATAATTGAGTGTGATTTTAAAGGAAGCGTTGGCATCCCTAGTGATTGTTTATTGTTAAATCTACGGGAAATAATTTTTTATTAACTTTACTTAAGCTTTGTTGGATTTGAAGTGATTCCATATGAAAAATATAATAATCTGACAAATATTAAAGAGCAATCTTTAAGCTGTTTTAATAGAAAATATATTTAAAATGCTTAAAGTTTCTCATCTGAGAGTTTTTCTCTTAAACAAATATATTGAATTCCTCAAAACATTGTTTAAAATTGGGAAAACTGGAAATGTTTTCAAATAAAAAGCTTGTTTAAATTGTTTAATTAATTGTTTAATTAAGAGATTCACTCTATCGTTATGTTACTGTAAATTACACTTTCATAGTTTTAAGACATTATATTATAATCTTAAATTTTCTTTATTTAATGTATTTTTTTTTTTATTATTTGCAAAAATAAAGTGTCAATAAATATTAAATTAATTTAAAATTGCGAGTTCTTAAAAGAAAAACTGCTAACAAAAAAGTATGAAATTCTGTTTAGTTTTAGTTTTATTAAAATCTATAAACAGTTTTTTTTTTTATTTATATAAACTTTATTTCATCAAATCAATTCATACATAATTGAGCCTCAGCGCCATTAAGGCTTTGTTGAGGCAAGTTGGCAAATAAACTTATTTTAATAAAATTAAAAAACATTTAAATGAAAATTATTTGTTATACAAAATAGGAGAAATTTAATATGTACCTACTAATTTAAAATTATATCACAAATATTACAATATTATTCAAAAGATATTCTTTTAATTTATTTTTAAATAAAGAAATAGTTAAACATTCTTTTAGACTTGTAAACTATTAAATTCCAGACTACCGATATATTCTACTCGCTGTTTCGTAGTTTCTAAACGACATCTTGAAACCCTAAGGTTTGAATTGTTTCTTGTATTGAAAGCTTGTTGATTAACTGAAAAACAAATAGTATGGTGACCGATATTATGTAGTACTTTAAAAACATATAATAATAATTGCATTTTGTACATTCCATGTATCGGTAAACGATTATTGGCGACATCCCTATATAGAGATATAGTTGGATAAAGTCGGGGAAGATTAAATATGATTTTTAATGATTTATTCTGCAATAATTGTAGGGATTTTAAATCATAATTTTTATTATATCAAAATATCAAAGTCAAACAGTTCAAACGGCTCTGAATCATTGATTGAAAAATAATTTATTTAGTATTTTCATCAAGTTTGTATTTTAATTTAAATAAAACTCCCAGAGTCAGTGATATCTTGGCCTGCAGATGTTGAATATGGCGATGCCACGACATTTGTTTTGTACAAATACTCCGAGATATTTTACGGCTTGTACTTCCTCTACCTCTTTGCCATCAAAATATATAATGTTATTGTTATTATTACGATTCGGATGAGGTCTAAATCTTATGAGTTTTGTTTTATTAGCATTTAGTACAAGTTTGTTTAACCTCGCAAACTCTGAAATTAGAGCACCATCTCGTTCAACAAACGTTTTAAAAACCAGATCTTCTTTATACGGGTAAAAAATACACAAATCATCAACGTACATAAACATCTTTCCATCTAGACCTAGATTGTTAATTTTTTATTTTAGGTAACTAGGTACTTGTATTGTTATTATTACTTTTTTATTATTATTATTTTTTTTCATTTATAATATTAATAGGCTAGGCGATTTCTTGTTACCTATGTTTTGTTCTACCGCTTTATGCCGATTTTGACCAAAGTTATACTATTTGAAAGGTATTTCTTTTTAGCTGTTCACCAGATTTACAGATTTTTTTTTTTCTTTATTTTGAGTAAATTGCATTTAAAGTTGCTACTAACACATATATACAATTATACATATTCTATGTTTGTTACATTAAATTTGTCAATGTGTTTGTTAATGAGTTTGTTTTCTTCATTCACAATTATAATAAACCAAAAAAGTAATGGTTTGTGAATTGGCTAAGTTGAAAAATAAAGTTGCCTCGAATTTCGAGCGCTGGCATCTGCTAGTATTAAATAAATGGTTATTTCCTTCTGATTCGTGAATATTTGCGACCGCCCTGTTATCTACTCATTTTTTTTTTATTTCTATCTTTTTTGTATTTTTTTTTTATAATTCTTTGTACCCTGACATGGCATTTATCATCAATTTTGACAATTTGTCGTTTTTCGTTGTTTAATTTCACTATTAAATTTTTCATATCATCCGATAGTTCCTTTTCTCACAGAGCCAAGACCGAAAATTTATTTTTGAATTTATTTATTTATTTCTTATTAAAAAAAATTTTTTTTTGACAATAAAAATCACAATTTCTTCTTTTTCGCGGAGCTAAATCACTTGTATCAATACTTAACTTAATTTATCAACTGCTTAAATACTTCTGTGATGTGATTTTTTGCTGCTTCATAAGAATTGTTTACAGAACATCATAAGGCGATATTTCTATGTCGTCTTGTCTATTACATTTTTACTAGCAGATCCCAGCTCTCGAAATTCGAGTGCAGTTTCTAGAAAATTTAATTTTTTCATTTAATAAATAATTTTATGAGGGCCTAAAGGTATGCTATTCAATTCTATCGAATTCACAATTCAACATTGAATTGATTAAATTTCATTACAAATATCTGTTGACCACACAGAAGATATATAAATGGGTTTGTTAATAAATAATTACAACACAGGGCTTTTGATATTTCCCTATATGCAAATCGGTAGTCGATTACGAAAAAAACACACTTTTAGTTAACTTCTATGAACTAACTATAAGCTAACTGCAATGTAATGCAGAACTTCCCCAAAATAGAAGCTTACATATTCTATGCAGTTAAATTTGGTGACATTTGTTTAGATATTAGCATGTGTTTTTGACATTTTCTTATCTGTTTGTTTTGGATTGGTTTAACATGTTTTTGATTGCCAAAATCAGTACTCGTGCGTGCAGTTAAGTGAGGTTAGTGTAAAATATTGTGAAGTCTTTTAAATTTGAATTATGTAAACTAAATTAATTTCATTATTTAAACTAAAATAATATTAATAAACTATGAAATATAGATGTCGCTTTTAAAGTCAATAGTTTCATCACGCTAGGTTCCCAAGCAGTTCCCCAATGTAAGTATTAACTAAAAATGTACATAACTTGGTCTAATAAATAATAGGCTTACATATAACAAGAAAGCAAGTCACTATCAAGGTGTTCCAAGCATAACTAATTTTTCTAAGAAATATTTAAAGAGGTAAACAGTAAGATATTCAAGTTATTAGAAATGAGCAAAGCTTAAATTAATTAATATACATACTAGCAGATTCCAGCGCTCGAAATTCGAGTGCAATTTCTAGGCAGCTTTATTTTTAAACTTAGCCAATTCACAAACCAACACTTTTATGGTTTATTATTATTGTGAATGGAGATGACAAACTCACTAACAAACACATTATCAAATTTACTAAAACACACATAGCATATGTATAATTTTATGTATGTGTTAGTAGCAACTTTAATTGCTCTAATTTGCTCAAAATAAAGAAAAAAAAATTTAGAAGTCTGTAAATCTGCAAAACGGCATAAAAGAAGTACCTTTCAAATAATATACGTTTGGTCAAAATCGGGATAAAATGGTAGAACAAAACATCGGTCACAAGAAATCGCCTAGCCTATTAATATTATAGATATACAATTTTAAGATACTATAGAAAAGTTTCAAGGTAACTTAGTATGTGTAGCATCCTGATTGAGAACCTCCAGGGAATCTATAAGGTGGAATAGGACATCAGAAATGCTCTGAGAATTTCCTCGACCTGGGTTTTACGTTTATATCAATATTTGGACTTATTTTACTATTTATAACAAATGTCCACAAAATATTTGAAAAATTAAACAATTTGATAAACTTGGTACTAAACCCTGTTGTATTTTTACATTTATATTTCTTTTCGGGGTTTTGCTTGTGATAAGTAAGCGCACTAATAGAAAGCTAACTAATAGTTGACTTTAATTAAGCCAACTCTAATATATAAAATATAATTAGTTTGTAGCTAACTATAAATTAGGTAACTTTAAGTTAGTTGAAAAGTCATGCAAAGTCGGACAATTGAATACCTCCTAGGACATCGCAATGGTAAAATAGTCAGTTTGCTTCATTGAAAGTAATCCAAGTATCAACTACCACTAGTTGCGTAATAGTTAGATATAAGTGCATTAAAAGTTAGTTGAGTTGCCGGCAGAGTTATAATAAACACACACACAGTATGTGTTTTATGTATGTTTTAGTAGCAACTTTAAATGAGCATTATTCCAAAAAAAAATTTTCCAGTGGCTGCAAATCAGTTAATCTTGTGACCAACTAAAAAGAAATACCTTTCAAATGAGGTATGTTTGGTCAAAATCGGTTAATAATTAAAATTTTTATAGCGGTCACAAGAAATCGCCTTACCTATTATTATTATTATATATACCCTACCAGGGTATAACGACTTTGTGCTGATTTTTGTAACTACCCAAATATGTGATCTATTTAGCGATGTCCCTCCGTCCGTCCATCGATCAGTCTGTGTGTCCATGTAGAAGAATATATGTTGCTGAAATTTTGTATGTATATAAATATGTTCAGCAAAATGAACTTTCGTATAATTATTTATCATTACTATGTTTTTTTATTTTTATTTTTTATTTTTCTGTTTGTAATGATCAATATTTATTATGAATAAAGGCTTAAATATATAATATAAAATTTTGTCAGGCATAGGACGAAAGTTGTTGAAAATCGGTTCATATTCAGACGTAGTCCCCTTACAAATGGCCCATATGGGATCGACTTAAATTGTCATAATATCCAAATTATAATATAGATCTCGGTCAAATTGGGTTTGTTTTTGTTTATTACTTCCATTAATCAGTAGTACAAAAATAAACCCTATAGGACAATTCTTAGTCATAGCCCCCATATGAAGCTGCCTCCCGATCTTCACCTCAGTCTATAAAAAAATTAATGTGAATATGTTTTGCGAAAATAAGTGATCTTGCCAATTATGGTCAGGATCAGTCCATTTTTCGACCTAGTCCCCATACAAATATATAATCCTATATGAACTTTTTCATATCCGAAGGCACTCAAATTTGGTTTATACTTATTTTCTACATATAATTAGTTAGACCTTAGAAATAGGGTATCTAAAGTCATGGTATAGGGTATCATATAGTCTATAATTTTCTTACTTGTCTCTTATTTCTTAAGTTATTTTTGTTATTGTAAAAAATCACAAACAATCTTTCATTATTTTCGAAATGATTTGAGATTTTTTTGAGTTACACTGTATTCCCTGTGCAAACTGGTGTGAAGAGTATAATATGTTACATATTTCTACTACTGTAAAGTTTAAATATAAATTGAAAAAGGCGATGTTTTAGGCTTTACTACATATGAGTAATTCTTTCCCATTAACTCGAACTATATCACATTTAATAAATATTTTATTTAACACATTTTAAAGAAACCATAACTTTCTTTCCAGGAATTTATAATTTAAAAATTTTGAGCATTTTTTTTTTATAAGATTCATATTGTTTGTTGTTCGATGCATAAACAAAAGAATATTCATCTTTATGGCTGTATAAATAAGAAATACAATATTAATAAATAAATTATGCATATATAAAATATCTAGAAACAAAATAAACTGGTCTTCCCGATGGCAAAATTTACTTAAATGAAAAAAAAAAAAAAAAAAAAAATATCAACTGTCAGTTTTTTTCTGCCTTTTTCAAAATCTAACCTCAGGGCATTCGACAAAAAACCCCATTAAAAATTAATTCTCACAAAATGCAAAAACTACAACAAAAAAAAAACAAAAGAGAAAAACTTGCATATGAAATTATGAAGTAAATGTAAAATGTCATGCATTGACAGGTTTCTGGAATGTATTTAAAAATATGTTTGACCCCAAACACTATAACAACAACAACAAAAACAACAATACATGCAGCACACTAAATGTAAACGACATCAAGAACTACGTGAACAATAACAACAACATACGGACATACAAACTGCAACAACAACAATAACAGAATACATAAGTATTCATATAAAAATATATGTAGAAAACGTCAAAGCAACAAAATGTAAACCTTCGTGACTTAAACAAAATATGATTATCAATTTTTCTTCAGGCCATGTTTTCTGTTTTGAGTTTTCAGTTGGTTTTTTCTTCTTTTTTTTTTGGTTTGTTTTTATATTGTATACATTTCTGCATATGAATGCAGGCTGATTCTTTACAACTCTAATGGGTTTTGACAACGGTGTTATAAAAGTACTTTTTTTGAACCCCTTTTCTTGTAAAGCAGACCCAAACTCGTTTGGAATTTTGTTGTAATTTTAAGACTATATATTACAAAAACTTTGTTAAAGAAATTTCTGCTTTCCCAGGACCTTGTCAATTTACGCATTAGTTTAAAATAAATATCAGCAGCTTCCATCAGCCATCTTAATTGTCATGTTACGTTAACCATTGAAAAAAATATCTAATTTATGTAAACGTAAGAGTACATTTTCGAAAGCCATTTAGTACCAACTTGGGAATCGTATTTGTTTTCCCTAAATTTCCATAGAAGTCTACGACATTTACACATTTACATTCAAACAATACTGCTGCTATTTCTCAATAAAGTTGTTGTTGCTGCTGCTTGTTGTTCTTCTTCTTCTTCTTCATTGACAAACACACAAATAACAGACAAACTGACTTGTTTTTGTGTGTATGTGCGTGTGTGGGTTTGTTTAAATTTCCTTGTACTCAATAAAACTCTTACAAAAAAAAAAATATTTATATATATTTTGTTTATGTTTCTTTTTACATACACATATTTAAACACTCACACACAACACTCGCTCACACACACACAAACATGTCTATACTCTTTATAAACAGGGCCAAAGGGTATAATTTAAATCTTTAAATAAAATAAATAACACAACAAAAACAATATACAATAAAAAAAATAAAATAAAATAATCCAACGACAAACAGCAACAACAACAATAACATTAGCATAGTAAAAGCAACAATTCACAAATACGAAATACAAACAACAAACAGACGTTTTAAAAAGCAAAAATTATAGAAATTTTAGATTATAACAAATCGTAAAACAAGAATAAAAATTTTTGTTAATGTTTTTCTTCCCGCCAATTACAATATCATTATTAATTCACAATTCCACTTGCCCGAAAAAGTAACCGTACACCAAAAATTAAAACTGTCAGAAGAAAGAATTAACTAAGCTTAATTATACGCGCGGGGGGTGGGTGTAAATTTCTATTTCACAATACAATCACAGAAACAGCGTAACATGTGAGGCATAAGATAAAATCCGTGTGAATTATGATTGTTGGTGGAAAAATTATGATATGTAATAACCCGTTTGAAAATTAAATATTAAAAATAAAAAATAAAACATGTAATATGAAAAATGAAAAACGAAAAATAAAAAATTAATAATAATAAATGGGGAAAAAAATTAAAAAATAAATAAAAAATTAAAAATTAAGAATGAAAAATAAAAAATGAAACATAAAAAATTAAAGATGAAAAATAAAAAGCGAAAAGTAAAACTGAAATATAAAAAATGAAAAATAAAAAAGAAAAAAAAAAATGAAAAATGAAAAATAAAAAATTAAAAATAAAAATTGAAAAATGAAAAATAAAAAATGAAAAAAGATCAATAAAAAATGAAGAAAGAAAAATTATAAAAAAATCAATGTGAGTCCGATCACAGGGATCTCCCCTGTAAACATCTACACCTTTTCCAATTGTATTTCAGAAAGTATCAAATGTATTTCAGAAAACATCAAATGTATTTCAGAAAGTATCAAATATATTTTAGAAAACATTAAATGTATTTCAGAAATTATCAAATGAATTACATCTATTGAAATTCAGAATTAAAAAGAAGTTTACCCTACAATACCGAAAAGTTATTATTGTTTCTATTATTCGGACTTATTTGTTATGCACTGGAAAACAAACTATCAAGGGCGGCCTTTTAATCGAAAGAAGATGAGGACTTCATTTGTTAATCAGCTACAATATAAACACCAGAATAGAATTTTGACCGATTTTAAAGTCATCATTTTGAAAAAAAAAAAGTTTATATCGTCACCTAAAATGAAAAAGGCCGTAACTAACAAAAAGTTCAAAATGGACTTTTCGTATTGTAGTTACGGCCTTACTTAAAAACTACTATTTTACCATAAATTTGTTTTCATAAATAAAAATCCATATCTATTTTTCAGCTTGATTCTAAAATTTGGGTATTAAGTTTAAAGTAGTTTTTGATTTATGATGTTTTTTGCTTCTCCTTTCAAAAAATAAAAATATTAGTTACGGCCTTTTGCATTTTAGGTGACGATATGTAGTTTTCAAGAAATATTACAACTTAAAAAAATATATTTTTATATAGCGTTCTGATATTTGATGTTTTCTGAAATACATTAGATAATTGCTGAAATATATTTGCTGTTTTCTGAAATACATTTAAAATTTTCTGAAATACATTTGATGGTTTCTGAAATACATTTTATAATTTCTGAACTACATTTGATGTTTTCTGAAAAACAGTTGATATATTCTGAAATACATTTGATAATTTTCACTTCTCATTTTTTATTTTTATTTTTGAGTTTTTATTTTTCATTTTTCATTTTTTATTTTTCATTTTTCATTTTTCATTTTTCAATTTTCATTTTTCAATTTTCATTTTTCAATTTTCTTTTTTCATTTTTCCTTTTACATTTTTCATTTTTTATTTTTAGTTTTCGTTTTACATTTTTCATTTTGTATTTTTAATTTTTCATTTTTATTTTTCGTTTTTCATTTTTATCATTTTCATTGCTATCATTTTTAATTTTTCATATTTCAAAATGTTTTTACAACGCTATTCGCTCCCTCATTTTATCTCCAAACACTTCCTAATGAAATCGTGTCTTCATTTTATCTCCAAACACTTCCTAATCTTTTCACCAATATACTCGTACCGTTTTTGCCTTAATCTGTTTTTGTGATTGTGAAATAGAGCGCATAGATGTTTACACACCAAAAATATGCAGATATTTATAAAGTGTGAAATTGGTTTAAAATCTCGTGATTTTGCTCAAAATCTTTTTTAAACTCTAGTACCGTTACATGTGTTTATTATTTCATTTATTTATTAAAAACAATATTAAATGCAGTGATAATTGTTAAATATATATGGAATAAATTGTAATGTTATGAATAATTTTAAATGATTGAGAAAATTGATTATAAATGTTTATAAAAAGAAATATTTAATAAAATAGCACCATTCTATATGGAATACCGAAATAAGATCGCTGTTTTAGAACAAAACGCTCCCAGATTTTATCTACACACATCTCCTAATGAAATCGTGCCTTCATTTTGTCTCCAAATACTTCCCAATTAATTGTGTCTTCATTTTATCTCCAAACACTCCCTTTTTACTGTCATGCCTTTATTTTTTATATTTATTTATGTTTGATTAGCATTTATTTTAAATGCACTGATAATTGTGTTATTTATGTGGAATGAATTATAACGTTAAGAATACTTTTAAATAATTGAGGAAATTAATGATAAATGTTTATAGAAAGTGAAGACATATAAGGCAGAAAACAGCGACAAAAGGGTTATTACATATCATAATTTTTTCACCAATATAATCGTAAGTCACACTGATTTTGTCTTACGTCTTACGTCTTACGCCGTTTTTGTGACTGTATTGTGAAATAGATTTTTACCCCCCTGCTATACGCGCATCAAAAATTATTGCATCCCAGGTATTTCTGTTTCATTCTTTTTTGTACCACTGTGATATAATTAATGTCTTTTCAAAATATTATCCTTCAATATTCTTTTAAATATCAAATAAATTCTTTGGAAATCCTAAATACGTAGCAACACATAACAAAAATGCATCCTCCTAAATTTATTAGCGAAGTATAAATAAAAATTTCACGTGCTGTTCCGTAAACAAAATTTAATTATAATAAACAGTTTGTCCGTTACACATGAAAAAATCGTAAATACTCTAAAATGGATAGCGTTTTGAAATGATATTAGTTACATTCTTTTGTCGTGATATAATAAAAAAAATCATGTGAGTCCGATCACAGGGGAGATTGTAAACAGCTACTAATTAAAGATTTTTTATATCACTTTTTAAATCAAATAGAAATCGTCATCTATATATCACTTACAGAAAACAACTGCAGGGTCTCTGATTATACTTATGGGGTTGTTGAATTATGTATACTAGCAGATTCCAGCCCCCGAAATTCGAAAATAAAGACCCTAAAAGTATGCTAATCAATTATAGCCAATTCACAAATCAACACAAAAAACAAACCAGTTTTTATTACAAACACATTAACAATTTTTTAAACACACACATAGCATTGTATAATTTTATGTATGTGTTAGTAGCAACTTTAAATGTAATTTACTCAAAATAAAGGAAAAATTTTAAAAATCTGAAAATCTGCAAATTGACTAAAAAGAAATACCTTTCAAATAATATACGTTAGGTCAAAATCGGTACAAAATGTTAGAACAAAACATCAGTCACAAGATATCGCTTAGCCTATTAATATTATAGATGTTCTACGTTTATATTGTGAATTTTTTTAACGTTTTACAGCAAAGCCTTGTTGAATTACCTGAAACAATTTTGTATCATAATTTTTCCACCGATACAATCATACAAGTCACACCGATTTGTCTTACGGCTCACATGTGAGCTCACATGTTACGCTGTTTTTGTGATTGTATTGTGAAATATAAATTTAACCCCCTGCGCGTATAGATGTTTACACATAAAAAAGAAATATTCTATAAAATTTTGAAGATTTTGTTCTTTTATTTGTCACCGATATCGATATCAGTATTCGTTTGCAAAAACAATTTGTGGAAAATGTACTCCCTTTAAAAATTAAACCCGATGACGAAATATAAAACTGTATACTCAGGTTTACTTCAATTGCTTTTCAATTTCAAGCGTATGTTTGTTACGAATTTTTTGTTTTTTGTCGTACGGAAACATCTAAAGGTAAATTTTCATATAGTATTAATCCTTTCAACCCATACTTCTTAAGTATGAAATAAATAGATATAAAAATAAAATGTCTGAAAATCGTGAATAGATTTAAGTTTAGATTTTTTTTAAATTCGAATTTTTTAACCCACAAACATATCATAAAACCATGGATGCCCTAAGGATATATATTTTTTTTATTTACAAAAGTTACAATGCTGAAGAAATAAATGCCTTACTGTTACTGCTTAGCAAAACTTATAATTGGCATGAGAATAATGAGAAAGTAACAAAATCTTAAAAATAAATTGATTTTTCTATGTTGTTTTTGTTATAATTGTTATTCCAAATTTTGTATTTTTGTCATAGCTATACTTGTTGTTGTTTTTGTGGTCGTTGTGTGTATATGCACGTATGGTTAAACTGCACGTGTCAAACTGGTATTGCCACAGTGTGTTTGTTGTCATACGTTAGTGGATATATATAAAGGCCTAGTTAGCCACACGTAACCGTAACCAAACGTGTCAGCTGTTTTTTTTATGTAACATTAAATGCACTTAGAGCAGTTACCGAACTCAGCTATCACGTAACGTCCCAATCTGTTGAAAAGAGCTTTCTGCTGCGTTTGTACGTGACATTTGCGAACAGCTGATAAAGTTTGATTAGTTTTACACAGCAACATGCTGGTTAATTTTTTATGTTCTATAACTGCACGCGTGGCTAACTAGGCCTTAATAGTTGTTTGCTTGTAGTTTTTTTTTTTGTACATATGAACGCATACATGAAACAAATAAAAACAACAAGCAAACAAAAATATGTATGCATAGCTGATAAAACAAAGAAACAAAATTGTAGTTATATATTTTTACATTTATGCTAATTGCGTTTAATAATTGCTTTCTATTAAAAAAGCATACAAATACGAGAAGTTTTTGTAAATTATATTATTAATTTTAAACATAATTTTAAAAGATCTAGCCATTATAATTTGATATCTAGCCTTTTTTGTCTATAAGTGTTGACTAACTTGGTTACACTATGCAACATGTAAAAATTCCTTTTATAACCACTGTGTTTTTTGGATCCGCTAATTAATTAATTTAATTTTTTTTCTAAAATTTGAGATTTTTGAAGAGGCGGCTCCATACAGCTTCTAGTAACTTTAGAACGACATATTCGATTTTGTCATGCAATACGTTAAAAAACTTTAAATTACGCCGAAGTAAAAATAAGAACATACTTTTCTAAAAAACTTAAAAGTTTAGGTAATACCCCTAATATATCCAGTCCTGAAAGGGTTAAGAGGTCAGAGTGTATATGAAAGTAAAGCTAGTGGACCCAGGTTGCATTCAGTTGCTGTAAGTACCAACATTGCTTTCAAAAAAAAAAAAAAAAACTAAAAAATGGAAAAACTTCAAAGGTTCATAACGGGTGAATTGAATTAAAATTTTTAAATATTTAATAAAAGGCACTCAAGTAAGCTTTCCAAAGTTATATACAAATCAATGTCAAAACTATGGGGGTCTATATCTCGGAAAATATTATTATATTACTCTATACATATCAATAATATTAATAGGCTAGGCGATTTCTTGTGACCGATGTTTTGTTCCACCGTTTTATCCCGATTTTGACCCAACGTATATTATTTGAAAGATATTTCTTTCTGTCCATTTTGCAGATTTACAGATTTTTAAATTTTTTCCTTTATTTTGAGTAAATTGCATTTAAAGTTGCTACTAACACATACATAAAAATATACAATGCTGTGTGTGTTTATTAAATTTGTTTATGTGTTTGTAATAAAAATGAGTTTGTTTTTGTGTTGATTTGTGAATTGGCTGTAATTGATTAGCATACCTTTAGGGTCTTTATTTAATGAAAAAATAAAATTTCCTAGAATTTGCACTCGAATTTCAAGGGCTGGAATCTGCTAGTATCATATTATTCTGTATATTATTTCTCCTAAATCACCGCGAAAACCTCTAACCCTTCAAAAAAAATTAATTAAATCGGGGTGTCGCCCCTAAACTGGACTAGTCTCTAAATTTGCGATAAAAAATGTCAAAACCAGATACTTTTACTTTATAGGGAATGAAATACGAACTTATCCATGGATTTTCATGGAACAAAATTTATTTTATTTCTATTACATGCAGCTTTAATATTAAAACTGGTAAGTATTTATTTCTTTCCATTTTTTATGAATTTTTTGAATCCTCTTCAAAAATCTGAAATTAAAAAAAAAACCTTACAATAGAATTTGAAATAATGATGATTTCTTCAGTTAGGTGACTGTAGCGGAGTGGTTGTACAAGGATATTTTTTTTTTCCATTTGTTGCATAGTGTTAAGATTGGGCACAGCCGTATACGATACTCTTACTAGTTTTTTAATACAAGTATGGAAAAAATACTTTTTTTTGGGGGGGGGGGAAAGTATATTTTTGGAAGCGGAATTTTTTAAAAGAATGTTTTTGTTTTATTTTCTGTTGCAGAAGTTCCTTTTTGAGAAATATGCCTTTTTTAAAAAGTACCTTTTTTGAATATTAACTTTCTAAATCAGTTAAATTTTTGGTGCTTTTACCTTTTTCAAAAAAAGTTTTTTTTAAGTACATTTTTTTAAGAAATCAGGTAAAATGTACTTTTTTTTAATGTTCGGTTTTGGAAAAGTACCTTTTTAATACAGTAGACTTTTAAAAAAGTCCCTATTTTGCAAAAATTCCTTTGTCAAAAAATCAGTCTTATTTTAAGCACTTTGTTTGAAAGTGCAAATACATGGTACATCCTTTATGGTTCATGTGTCGAAATACGGCTTCTTTAAATTCTACCCATATTCAATTTAGATACATTGTCCATTTAATCAAATCTGTTTTTCAAAAAAAAAATTATTTTTTGTTCTTTTTAAAAAAATTTAATCGTTATTTTAGTTGTCTGTAACCTTTTAAGCCAATTTTCGATTCACCCTCGCTTGCAAACATATTACTTTTAAACCGAGTGAAAGTTTTGAAAAAAAACAATTCATGCTGTTTTATGAAAAACTAGTCTTAACTTAGTCTTAATAAATACATATTTCATAAATGTCAAAAAAGTTTAAGAACATTCAAATAACTTCAGATTGTTTTCATGCAGTTGTTGATACGAAAAAGTTTATTTGATATGAAATCTTAAAACGATCTTTGAAGTCCTTTTTCCAAACAATAATAAAGTGTTTGATGGTGAATGGATTTACAAAGTAACCCAAATTGTAGTATTAGATGTAGGTGTGTGTATGTGTGTGTGTGTGTGTTAGGGTGGTGGTGGTAGTCTTTGCAAATAGTTTGCTAAGCTTTCCTAAACGTAAGTGCGTGTGTGTGTGTATATGTTACCAGATTGTCTGTGCTGTATTTTGTAGTGGCGGCAACAAGTGTCTGTTTTCGCTCTAATCCACCAACACCAATATAAGCCCATACACTCAGACACTAGTGATAAAAAATATTGGTCTGTTTAAAAACAACTAGACAAAAGTCAATATTAGTATGGATTTCTATGTTTTTTTTTTTTTTTGTTATTCGTTTGTCTTTTTGAGTTTTGTTCACTGTGGTGGTTACTCGATACGCTATTATAATTCATAAAAATCAAGTTAGAATCGAAAATGGAAACTTTTTCATAATTTCAATTCTGGCTTAGCTTTAGTAAGATGAGCATCTTCCTTCTTTTTTTTTTTTTGTTTGTCTTTCTCTTTTATGAAAAATATTTTTAATTATATTGGACTGACACGTTAGTCAACTGAATTAGTTGATACCAAGAGATCAAGGTATAGAGTTTTTTGTAAAAAGAAAGCCCGCATCGCTTCCTTTATTTGGATATTGAAATCTTCCAAAACTTTGGCTTTAATAGAGATACTCAAAGTAAGAATGGATAAAGTAAGAAGATAAACAAAGTAATTCAGAAGTTACTTTTCTTTCATATATTCTCAAATATTGCGGTGTACTAAAATATATGCAAATTTTCATTTTAGTTTAAGACAGACAAGCGATTCTCAAGTTGCAAGAGTCAAACAACGATTAAAATACGAGTACAATATCGCGGTTAGAAATTAAGATTTTAGAATAAATTTAAAGAAAAATGTTATAGAAAAGGAAAGTTTGAAATTACTACAGCGCACTCTGTGTGACACTATCCATTTGAGTCAGACACCAGATATATACAGTGGGGCTTCTTTAACGCTCACATAAACATAATCTTATTGGGATTAACCATAAGTTGAGGTGAAGTAACCATCTGATGAAATTTCATGCACATGTTTGGACTATTGTTGTCTGTCATCTTGAATGCAAATGCAGCTTCAAAATCTTTAAAAACAGATATTTCCATGGAAAAACTTCTCATCGTCTGCGTCGAAAAAATTTTAAAAGAATAGTAAGTACTTACTAGCAGATCCCATCCCTCGATTTTCGAGTGGAAATTCTAGGAAATTTTATTTTTTCATTAAATAAATTATTTTATAAGACAATTCTTAATTCAACACTTTTTAAATATCGATTGCGTTATTGGTTTATGTTCAAAATTATTTTTTTTTGCAAGCACATTAAAAAAAAAGTGTTCAAGCTCTCGGTCTCACCCCCTAAAAATATGCGATTAGCAAAAAAACTGAGAAATACAAAAATTTGAGTCAACCAAAAAAAAATTAGAGGTGCCTCAACGCGACTGAAAATTTCAAGTGTGTTTATATAGGGAAAATATGAATAAAAATAGAATAAAAACTCGCCAATATATAGCAAATGCCCCAGACCACTTTTGTGCCAAAAAAAACTAGGTCGTGAAATTTGACGGACATTTTTTCAACATTAAGAAATTAATATACCACTTTTTTATTTCCCTACCCATAGCAAGTGTTTCATATAGTTTACTAGAACAATTAATTTATTTAAATATGCCAAAATTCAAAGTTTGGCCTCGGCAATGAATGGACGTTGTTCGATTTATGCCAAATTTTTAGCATGGAAGAGTTGCACATTTTTTATTAGCTTGGGGCCATATATGACCCCAAGTCCAAAAGGAATAATGGGGTGATATAATTTTTTTCCGAAATGCTCAGCTACTAAGATAAAATATAACATTCAGAAGTACCAGAATGATAAATTTTGATACAAAGTAATTAGAAAAAGTACATTTACTGAATATTTCACAAAAAACTAATTTTTCTCGAAATCCGCAAAAAATAAAAATTCCTTGTAAAAAAAATTGTGGCACAGGAATTTACTTGAAATATCACACAGTTAATCTCTAAAATATATCTAATAAAACATTAAAGTACCAGATCCACTTTTTGAAATTTTGTTACAGGAAATTTTTTAATAGTTGTTTTTTGGCACAAAAGTGGTCTGGGGCATTTGCTATTTCTTGGCGAGTTTTTATCCGATTTTGAAGTTATATAGCTTTTTAAAGAGATAATTTAGTACTGAAAGCGATAATTACTTGTCGAAAAAATTAAAATATAAAACAAATTTTCGTAAAATCTGAAAAAAAAAGTCATATTTCCCCCCATATAAACACACTGGAAATTTTCAGTCGCATTGAGGCACCTCTAATTTTTTTCTGATTGGCCAAAAACTTTGTATTTCTCAGCTTTTTGCTATTCGCATATTTCTAGGGGGTGAGACTTTAAATTCGAACACTTTTTCCCTCCACATAATGAAGGGCTACCCTAATACACACACAAAGCATTGTATAATTTTATGTATGTGTTAATAGCAACTTTACTCCAAAAAATATAAAAACCTGTAAATCTGGTAGACAGCTTAAAAGAAGTACCTTTCAGGTAAGATATGTATGTTTAGTCAAAATCGGGAGAAAACTGTTTAACAAATCATTGGTCATAAGAAATCGCCTTATCCATTAATATAATATTAGCAGATTCCACCCCTCGAAATTCGAGTGCAAATTCTAGGAAATTTTATTTTTTCATTAAATAAAGACCCTAAAGGTATGCTCATCAATTATAGCCAATTCATAAATCAACACAAAAAAACAAACTCATTTTTATTAGAAACACATTAACAAATTTAATAAACATACACATAGCATTGTGTAATTTTATGTATGTGTTAGTAGCAGTGATGCCAGGAGATTTTTTCAGAAATCCCCACGCTTATGAAAAAAAAATCCCTTTTTCCCTACACCCAATTTCTTCTCCCTACATTTTTCCCTACACTACTTTTTTCAATTTTTCAAAAAATAAAATTTTATTTTTAATTTGCACATTTTCAATTTCAGTAATGCAAAAATAACATAACAACGAAGAAAGAATTACTTAAGAATAACACAAAAACAATATAAAAAGCTAACAGAAATTATAAGAAAATATCTATATAGTAATACATGAAGGTAAATATTTAGTTCCCTTTTTAAGCAATATGAGGGCACAGAGGAGTGTGAAAATTGGCATAGTTATAGTTCGTATTGAGGAGAAACTGAGAATGATAAAATTTATGTTTAATCTGTTTTAAAAATATATTAAATTAAATAAAATTAAATATTTCTAATAATTCGTTACACCCTGTTAATGCCAATGATTTAAATTATATATCAGACATTCTGTGTTGAATTGTGAATTCTTAAAATTGATTAACATACTTTTAGGCTCATTTAAATATTCATAAATTTTTTATATATATATAAAAAAAAAACATTGGAAGACAAACATTTAATGAAAAAATAATATTTCTTAGAATTTCCACTTGATTTTTGAGAGCTGGACTATACTAGTTTCTACAGTTCTGTATAATCCTATTTTTGATATGGCTAGATGTGCATTAAAAATTTACACATTTAATTAAAATGGCTTGCAAATGAGATCTTATAACTTGATTTTAAAAGATTTTTAATGACAGTGGTTATTAGCATGTATACTTAGATCTGATTGATCGCAATTTCATATTTTTCACAAGCCTTGCATCTGCATTTAAAGTCATCATCTTTGACCCGTTCCTGCCATCCCATTAGCTTCTCGTCTCTCACCCAATTTGAGCAAAATATTTGTTTTCTGTATTTCTTTGATGAGTTTTCAGCATCATCAAAAAACGAATCGGAATCGGACATGTTTCTAAAATTAATTATGTTTAAATTGATAATATTTTACTGTTCTTTTTATTTACAAACTTACTTATTAAAATCGAAGACACCTACAAAGATGGCGTACGTATGTATAAAAAAGGTGCACAAAACAAGTAAACTGCACAAACAAGTGTTTTTACTTGTCATTGTTATTAATGAAGCCACATGTTTACTTCCTGCATATTTTATATTTAAAGATTAAAATTTAAAAATATATAATATTGAGTTGTTAAAAAAAATCTGCAAAAAATCCGTACAATTCGACAAAAGTAAGATATCTTTCCCTTTTTCCCTACATGTGAAATTTGTGAAAAAAATCCCAACAAAAAGGGCAAAAACCTTACACTTGGCATCACTGATTAGTAGCAGCTTTAAATGCAATTTACTCAAAATAAAGGAAAAAAATTAAAAATCTGTTAATCTGCAAAACGGCTAAAAAGAGATACCTTTCAAATAATATACGTTTGGTCAAAATCGGGATAAAATGGTGGAACAAATCAGCGGTCACGAGCAATCACCTAGCCTATTAATATTACAGATATATTTGCTAATACTTCCAATTTATTTTGAAATATTATTAAAATATTTCATTGAGAAACGCCACTATTTAGAAAAATTATTTTTTTTTAACACTTTTTAAGAAAAATCATTTTTGGCACAAATTTTTCTACGACTTTAAGTTCTAGATATATGAGCGATTATATGTTCCACGCCAAAGTTTTACGTTTTTCGAACTGGCAATCTCTAAAATGATTTTCACACAACTTAGAGAGCAGTCATTTTGTTATAAATCATTTAGTTTTCGAGATATAAGTGATTTTATGTTCCCCGGTAAAATTTTGTCCTTTTCGATCCGGCAACCCCAAAAATAATACGAAGCTTTAGATTTTATTTAACTACCAAACTTAATGCGCCGACTTATAAATGATAATTAATCATAAGTTTACGTGTATCGATTTATATTCATCGAATCAGGGAATCAAAGATGAGCAACAGCCATTCTGGAGGTTAGAAGTTCCAAAGCGTAAAAGTACTTGGCCAGTATAGTAAAACCTCCACAGGGTTTAACATTTCCGGGCCAACATTTTTTAATGACCCTTGTCAATGGTTCATTAGTTATAGTTGGAAAACTAAGTACGCAAATATCAAGATAAGACCTGTGCCTGAGAACGCCAAACCCTTTGTAAGTTTTACTACTCTGGGCTAATACTTTCACCACGACTTGGAATTTCTCAGTCCCAGACAATGACCCCGAATATATTCCACAGTACTAACAATCATTGAACGCCACGAAATACTTGTTATCCGTTGCTCTCTAGAAGTCATTTTATTATTAAGGGATTAGTTTGTCCAAAGCGATGGAAAAATGTCGCGCTAAAGGAAAAAAAGAACACAAATTTCAAATACGTCTATGTCCTAAACTCTCCCAGCAGTTTTAAAAGCTAAAGATCAGTAGCTCCGAAAAAAATTTTATTCCGCATGGAAAATCAGAGATACGATTTTTTTTATATTCTAAGGAAGTGGTTGACTAACAATTACGCGACTCTTCAATGTGGTAGTTTGAGATTGTTTCGTTGTCAAATAAATCAAATGATTAAATTGAAAATTCTTGGAGGGTCTTCTATAATCAGATGTGCATCAATGAACATCTAAAATTTTTCTTTTGAACAACGCTCCATATATTCAGAAAATAAACAGTTTTAGAAGAGATTTTTTTGAAAATCGATTAATTTCTTAACCAGAACTTACGCTTAAAGTTTAGGTAGAACACTCCTGAGCAATGATGCCAAGTGTAAGGATTTTTGCCTTTTTGTTGGGATTTTTTTTCTCAAAAGTTTCACATGTAGGGAAAAGGGAAAGATTTCTTACTTTTGTCGAATTGTAGGAATTTTTTGCAGATTTTTTTGAACAACTCAATATCATATATTTTTAAATTTTAATCTTTAAATATAAAACATGCTGGAAGTAAATATGTGGCTTCATTAATAAAAATGACAAGTAAAAAGCACTTGTTTGTGCAGTTTACTTGTTTTGTGCACCTTTTTTTATACATACGTACGTCATCTTTGTAGGTCTCTTCGATTTTAATAAGTAAGTTTGTAACTAAAAAAAATATTAAAATATTATAAATTTAAACATAATTAATTTTAGAAACATGTACGATTCAGATTCGTTTTTCGATTATGCTGGAAACACATCAAAGAAATAGAGAAAACAAATATTTTGCTCAAGTTGGTTGAGAGACAAGAAGCTAATGGGATGGCAGGAACAGGTCAAAAATGACGACTTTAAATGCAGATGTAAGGCTTACGAAAAAAAAATATTAAATTGCGATCAATCAGATCTTAGTATACATGCTAATAAACACTGTCATAAAAAAGCTTTTAAAACCAAGAACCAAAATTCCGTTTGCGTTATAAGATCTCATTTGCAAGCCATTTTAATTAAATGTGTAAATTTTAAATGCACATCTAACCATATCAAAAATATGAATTATACAGAATTGTAGAAACTAGTATAGCACAGCACTCAAAATTCGAGTGCAAATTCTAGGAAATATTATTTTTTCATTAAATGTTTGTCTTCCAATGTTTTTTTTTTTCTATATATAAAAAATTTATGAATATTTAAATGAGCCTAAAGGTATGTTAATCAATTTTAAGAATTCACAATTCAACACAGAATGTCTGATATATAATTTAAATCATTGGCATCAACAGGGTGTAACGAATTATTAGAAATATTTTATTTTATTTTATTTAATATATTTTTAAAACAGATTAAACATAAATTTTATCATTCTCAGCTTCACCTCCATATGAACTTTAACTATGCCAATTTTAACACTCCTCCATGCCCGCATATTGCTTAAAAAGGGAACTAAAAATTTACCTTCACGTATTAATATATAGATAATTTTTTTATAATATCTGTTAGTTTTTTTATATTGTTTATGTGTTATTCTTAAGTAATTCTTTCTTCGTTTTTATGTTAGTTTTGCATTAATGAAATGGAAAATGTACAAATTAAAAATAAAATTTTATTTTTTTAAAAAAGTAGTGTAGGGAAAAATGTAGGGAGAAGAAAGTGGGTGTAGGGAAAAAGCGATTTTTTTTTTTTCATAAGCGTGGGGATTTCTGAAAAAATCTCCTGGCATCACTGCTCCTGACGAACATACATTATTTGATCACAGTAGTTAAAAAAAAAAAAATACTTCGCTAAAAAGTAATTTTGCGTTTTAAGTTTCAAAGTGCCACGTTTAGTATTTTTTTTTTCTTTTGAGCCATCAAAATGAAACGAAATCAGTGAATTTTTAAACATGGAACAAATTTATCACCGTTATATAAATCAATACCTTCATTTGAAGTGTCTCAGTGCAACCGAAATTGGAGCGGAGCCAGATTATACTCGGGGGGACAGAGTTTAAACGAGGCCATACGAGCTGCCGTAGTGATCGACCATTTCAAGGTGACCAAGCAAGAACCGGTTAAGAAAATTTACACACTGGTATTGCATAATCGTCGACTCAAAGTATGTTAGCTAGCTGAAATGTAGCTCAAATGTAGATAACACATTTTGAATATAAGATATACATTTATGTGAATATAGTAAGTCTGAAAAAAAAATAAAAAATAAAACTACGACACATTTTGAGTACCCACGGGTTAATTTCAGAAAATAAGTGCAGAATATTATTTTTTGGAATTATTAAAATATTATCAACAAGTTTTATCGAAATTCTTCCTCAAATATATATTATTTCGATATTGTTTAAAAAAAAAATTAAATATCCTTAAATTTGACTTTTGGCCTTAAAGGGAGACAATTCATAGTGTTTCAATTAAGCTTAATTTCCAGGATTGAGAACTTATATCAAGTGGTATAATATTTTGATAAAAGATATTTGAAATATGAGAACACGAAAAAGATGTAGCCTAACAGTTTAAAAAGTATGAAAAATTAAATTTTTCATCAAATCCGCTGAAATAAAAACGCTGTCCTCGCTAAATTAAAAACAGAATACCTACAAAATTTGCAATTTTTAATCAGATATGTTTTGCTAATAAGACCTTAAAGTCCAATCGTTGATTTCGGAAAATTTCTTGAACAAAATTTTTGAAAATGTAAAATTGGAGATTTTGAAATAGTGCTAAAAAATACGTACCGTTTTGACATTAATTTAGAACGGCATAGCAATAGACGATATGCAAACTCCTTTACATAAGATCATTTTGGGATCAGGAGAATGCAAAAATATTGTTGCTGTAAATTCTTTCAATGTATTTAAAAATGTGAGCTCAATTATCTTAATCAAGTGGTCTGCGGCGCATTTATTGCCTGGGGAACTTGATATAACTTGGCTGTTTTTCAACCGATAATAGATTTTGATGTTTTATTAGAAATATAATTTATTCTAGATTACGGCTTGTTAATTAATTTAATTGAAACGTAATTATTAAATCAAAATTTTTGTGAAAAATTATTTTTTTTTTTAATTTTTACATATAAATTCATATTTGAACTTTGAACTCAATGCGGGTCCAGAAAGCATTGTCCGATATGGCTCAAATTTTGTGAACTAAAGTTTTAGATCTAGTGTCACAATAATCCGACACGCACGAATTGAAATATCAAAAAACCAAATGGCTGCCACCCTACTGTACATAGCATATTGACCGAAAATGTGGAGATTGGAAAGCTGTCCGCATAATGGTGCCACGTTTGCTCACAACAGAACAAAAACAGCATCATGAAGATGTTTCATTAGAGTATTGGCGATTTTTAAACGCAATAAAGCCGAGTTTTTGCATCGATTTTTAATTATGGATGACACATGGGTCCACCACTTTACGCCTGAGAGACAGAAACAATAAAAACAATCGACTGAAATGGGAGAATCGTATCCAAAGAAGGCCAAGACTGTACCATTTACAGGCAAGGCTATAGCTTCTGTTTATTGTGATACGCGTGGGATATTGATTATCTTCAAAAATGAAAAACAATCACCGGCGAGTATTGAGCTAATTTATCGAAGCATTTGGCGAAAAAAAGTGTTGTTTCCTCAAGACAATACATAAGTTCATACGTCAATTAGTGCGATGTCCTGAATTAAAATTCAAGTTCCTTCTTCACGTACCTCATTCAGGATTAGCTCTCTCTGATTATTTTATATTTCCAAATTTGAAAAATGGCTCAGAAATGGCTTGAAAAAAGTTGATAACACTGAAGAGGTGGAGTCGGCGGTTGATGGTTATTTTTACTACAAACAGGACATCGAATATCACTATGAAAAGTGTATCGAGGTAAAGGGAGATTATGTTGAGAAGTAAAGAAAAAATTTTCCCAAATTTGTTGTGTTTTATTTGTCAGGTCGGTTTTTTTGAAACCGCCCTCGTATTGTACTTCAGAAATATAAGTAACTTATTCGAATATAACCACCTGTTTCAAAATTAATAAAATTTATAGAATTATTTTCAAAAATGTAAACATTCCCCCAAAGAAAACACAGATAAGTATGGATGCAAAATTTTGCACAATTTAGTATTTAATTATCTTACCTATCAATTGTTGACCATTGCTTACTTTATTATAATTCATTAACATTGATATAATCTTCACACACACACACGCACACATAGACACTACTGTCAATCATGCTCCTTTAACTCATGGCGGCTTAGCACTAACTAACTGGCAACATTCAGTCACCATACAAATCAACCCTATATTTTAGTTAGCCATGCAACATGTTGGCTTCAAACAGGTTTGACAATGAAACCTGAAAGAAACTCTCAAAAAGAGATATGATTTTATAACACATAATACCAACACTACAACACATAAAATAAAAGAGAATGTTGTTTTGCGAACAACAATATTAACTAATGGCTTTTCGGTACTGTTGCTGTTGCTGCTGATGCTGACTGTTTGCTAGCTGTGGGTTTGCATGTACCAAATTCTTATCAAGAAGCCAACATCTAAATTATCAACAACTCTAACATCACCACCAACAACACAACCGATACAACCGCCAATTGCCGCAAGCTACTGGAATTTGTTGAGAGGGTACAATATAAACAAAAGATGAATAACAACAAAAAAAAAAAAAAAAAAAAAAACCAAAACAAAAACAAAAAAAATATAAAAGCCAAGCTAAAATAAAAAGGAAAAACGAAGCAAAATAAACATTAGAAATGTTTCATAGATTCGCAGTGTTCAGGTAAAACAATTGTAGCCTGCCAATGAAATCTCCACAACACTTAACCAACCAACCCAGCAACTTCTTTTATTATACGAGTAATGTCCACAATTGAACAATAAATACTTGTGGTATGAGGGGACATGGAGAAAGAATGTGTTCAACTCATGTGTTAATTTATGTAGGTGGGAAAGATTGACCAGCTATATCTAAAGTGAATTTGAAGTCCATAAATTTGATAAAAACTTAAGGCCCTGGCAGCAAATTTTAGGTTTTCTGATGGAGATCACATTTAGTTTGCGAAATCGAAATCCTGACCTGAAAATACAAAAATCCGATTTTTTTTTTTAAATAAACTCCGATTTTTTTTACACAACTTTTTACGACATCTGAAATTACCACTCTTTCTTTTAAAACCACTTCTTGGATCTTCTTAAGATTTCTATTTGTGGTCAGAAATATCAACCGTTGAAATTACTGATTGTTGTTTCAATATTTTTTAATTCGATGAATTCGAATCTGAACCCGTTTTACGTTTTGAAGACCTTTCCGGAAATCGACTTTTAACAATTGTTTCGACTTTTGGCAAATCGGGTGGCATAAGGGTATTGTATGGAAAGGGGTGAACTTTGAAGGCCATGAAATTGCTTTAGAAAAGTCAAAGAAGATTTTTCATTTTATAGCACAGATCACTTTTTCGTTTGTATACAGCAATATGTCTTTTCGCTGGGAATCTGTTACGATATACAGGTTGTCGCTGCTAGAATTTAAACATATAAATGCCACCATATTGTAGATTTAGTAAGGTGTAGTTAGTTGAAGTATATTTATATATGCTGGCGAATTTGTTAGCTCACCGAACACCACCCCGACCAATACTGCCAACAATTCTTAGCCCAACTTAGTTTAGCTTAGAGTTAAACTTAGTATTTTTTTTGTTGATTTTTTTTTATTGTTTAAAACATACAACAGCAACAAAAAAAAAAAATGAAAAAAATGTAACGAACAAAATAGAGAAAAAAAAATCTTTTACAATATAACTATCGTTTGGTTGGTCCATGCTATAAATGACCTCAGGATCCCATCGCTCATAATTATAATATTTCATACAAAACACAGCTGGCGGGCCTGCACCAGTGATGGATTTCAACTTTTGAAAATAATATACTGTATATATGTATTCAAAAACACATACACATATACATGATCCATTATATATATATATGTATGTATATATTCCTACACCCAACCACAGAGACACATAGAAAACTAGGGTCTGTTCTCTAAAAGCCCTCTAGTTAGTTTTTGCAAAAATGTCTTTGGGCTAATTATAAATACAAAACAAAATTCAAAATAAATTGTATGAAATGTATGTGTGTGTGTGTATGTGTATGTGTATGTAGAAGAAAAAGGTATTCTATGATATACAAATTTATGAACATTAACCCATACAGTGACAAAATGTTACGAAGGGGTTAAAATGAGTAAACATAATTAACAAAATTGCTTTAGTTTTTTTTTTATGTTGATGTTACAGCTTCTTTCGATTTAATGAAGGCAAATCAGAATTCAGGTAATGCTATGAAAACCCCATATATATATACATATTTCCAAAGTTTAGCCAAATGCCTTCAAAAAACCTATTTTACATTGAATTCATTTTCGTAGCTGTCAATAAAATATTTCTAGCTTTAGTGGCTATATTAAATTGAGAAAAGGCTTTCAACAAATAAACGGTTCGACTAAAACTTTAAGGAAAAAATTTAAATGATATCTCGGACATTGCCAGCAACAAAACTCAAAATCGACATTAACGGAAAAATCTTTCATCATTTGATAATTTATAACAAATACAGGTGTTGTGTCAAAACTAAACTTTCTCAATTTGACCTCAACATAGAGATTTCAAAAAACGACCTAAATTGAAATCAGAAAATTATATAGATATTATTCAAGTTACAGAGGTACTGCTTTTAAACTAGTTAGTTGATAAAAAAAATAATTGTTGTATATCGAGGTCTTATATTCAAAATGTGCTATCTGCATCAATAATTATTTTAAAGAGAGCATGTAAAACTAATTTATTAATAAGATCTGAAAGTATTTGTCGAGTGATTTGCCACAATATCTGTTAAGAAATATCGTACTAATCATGAATGATATCAAAATTAATATTATATTTGACAGTTATATCAGACAACAGTTTGAAATCAAAAATTAATATTGCCGTCAAATGTAGATGGCACTTTTTGAATATAAGCCCTCGATATGGCGTTGACACACTAAAAATATATACAGTGCATATTTTCGTACATTTGTATAGAAAATGACCGTTTTTTCGGTGAAAAGATTCGAAAGTGCTTGAAATTTTTTCGAGTATAAGTTCGCCACCTCCACAATTTTCCCTGGAATAGTTTAAAGTTTTAAGGATATAGTGTCCTGAAATATATAACTTTAAAACATATAAATTTTTAAAAATTCGTGAAGGAAAATTTTCAGTAAAATTACATCAAACTTAGAATAAGAGCAAATTTTCACACGTTTGTATAGTGAGTGGCTGATCTTTATCAAGAAGTAATTCGCCAAAAGCTCAATTATTGTCGGAATGCTTTGAAAATTTAAGGACGTAATGTCCCATGTGTTCCTTGAATATTTTTTGTAAATGGGTGTCAAAATTGGTTGGAGTGTACTTTATTGTATATTTGTATGGAAAGAGGCTGATCTTTTTCGAGTAGTAATTCGTCAACAGCACCATTATTACCGAAAGTCTTTGAAATTTTTTAAGTCTTTGAATTTATTTAAAATTTAATGGTGTATAAAATTGTACCATGTGTGCCTTAAATATTTTTTGTAAATCGATTTCAAATTGTTGTATGGAAACTGACCGATATTTTTCGAATAATAGGTAGCCAATAGCACATTAATAGTCTGAATGGCTTAAAAATATAAGTGAGTCATCTAAGGATATAGTCAGTTACAATTGTTGAAAAAAGCATAACATTTTTTTTTTTTTTTTGTTAGATTTATAGTCATTTTTCAGAAATATTGTAATTACTACTGTAATTAATATTAATTATTGTTTAAATGGTGCGTGGTAAAGAAGAAGAAAGCATATATTACAAAAATTCATAACTGCACTGTATTCTTAATAGGAGCGGTTTCTGGCATTTCAGCCTTCATCAGCGATTTATTGAACATTGTGATAATTGTTATGTTTTTAATTGAATAGATTGTTTCTATATGAAAATTTTTTCTACTTAGGGCGGCCGTGAGATTTGAACCATGAACCTTCACATACACTCGTACTAGCACTTTTTGGGTAGCGCTTTAACATACTCACCTAAAGTCAAGCCTACGAGCAGTGTGGTTAGTTTCAGTTTTTTTTTTTTTTTTTAATTAATTTTTGTTTTTTCATTACTGATCTTTTTTCGAGTAGTAGTTCGTCCGAGACGCAATTTTGGCCAGATTAATTTAATATTTGGTATGCGTAATGTACTCATATTTCCAACTGTAAAAAGCATAAATTTTGTACCAAGTGTGCCTTAAATAGTTTTTTGTAAATTGGTGTCAAACTTGAATGAAGCATGAAGTGAATTTTTTCATATATCTGTGTTCACAAGCATTAAGCACCTAAGTCGAAAATCATGCTTTCGAGAAAAATAACTTTTTATATAAATGTAATGAGACTTCTTTAATAAATAAATAGTGTTAGAAAAATGGAGATTTCACGAAAATATAAAGCGTTTTTAGTAGTTGACTTAGGCGGTTATCGCTTGTGACCACAAATATTTGCATGGAAATTGGTCGAGCAATTCCTAGTACTAGTTCGCCAACAGCAAAATTATTCTTGTAATACTTTGAAACTTTAAGAGGATTATCTCGATATATATGCAACTAAAAATAGTACAAAATTTTAACAAGTCGTGATGGAAATTTTTATTTAAAGTTACATCAAACTTAAAATAAAAGCAAATATTCACACATTTGTATAGAAAATGGCTGATCTTTTTCGAGTAGTTGTTCGCCCACAACATAATTTTATTCGGAATTACTTAATTTTTTATATGAGTCATCTACGAATAAGGTCGATTACGGACAGTGAAAAAAAAAATTTTTTTTTTTTTCAATTTTTTTTAGTTTATTTTTTTTTTGGCGATTAGTAGTTCCTACAAGTTTCAATTTTTGGTGGAATGCTTTGAAACTTGAAGAAAGTGCTCTCTCTATATATGTACATAACTCTAACGAATGTAATTATACCCTATACCACTATGTGGTTTGGGTATAATGACTTTGTGCTGCTGTTTGTAACAACCAAAAATATTTGACCTAGACCCATCTTTAATTATACCGATCGAATCAGAATCACTTTCTGAGTTGATTTAACAATGTCCGTCCGTCCGTCCGTCCGTCTGTCTGTGTGTCCATGTAAACCTTGTAATCAAACTGCAGGTCGCAAATATGAATATATTTCGATGAAATTTGGTATATAAGCTTTTATCGGCCATGGGATGAACGCTATTGAAATTGGTGAGAATCGGTCCATGTTCAGACCTAGCCCCCATACAAATTACCCATATGAAATCGACATAAATTGCCATAAGATCCAAATTGTCATATAGATCTTACTCAAATTAGGTTTGTACGAGTTCATTACATCCATTAATGAGTAGTCCAAAAATGATCCCTTTGACCCCATATAGAGCTGCCTCCCGATCTTCACTTAAATCTATTAAAAAACAAAAATATTGCACTGATTCTTCTCAAATTTTGTTTGTATATATTTTTGCAAAATACAAGAGACTTTACCAAACATGATCGGTCCATTTTTGGACCTAGTCCCTATATAGATATAGCATCCGATATGAACTTTTTCATATCTGCAGCCAAAAAAATTATTAATAAAAATCCCACTCAAATTTGGTTTTTGCTTATTTTCTATGTCCAGTTAGTTGGGTCTAAGAGATAGGGTTTCTAAACGCATGGTATAGGGTATCGTATAGTCGATCTAGACCGACTATAATTTTCTTACTTGTTTTTTGTTGCGTCATTGTGGAAAATTTTCTGGAAAATATCATCAAACTTCTAATAGGAACATATATTCACACATTTGTATATGAAGTGGCCAATATCAGTCGAGTAGTGCTATACCGACTCCACAATTTTGGGCGGAATGGTTTAAAATTTTTTATGAGTAATCTATGGTTATAGTCAATTACAGACAGTGAAAAAATCAAAAAATAAAAAAATTTTTTATCAAAAAAATTTATCACAAAAATTTTTTTTATCACAAAAATTTTTTTTGTATATTTTTACCTTTTTGCAAAAATTCCATTCTTTTTCGAGTAGTTGTTCCCACACGCCAACATTTTTGTCGAAATGCTTTGAAATTTTGAAAACGTATTCTCTACATATATTCAGATTAAAATAATAAGACGTTTTTCCAAGTGTTCTTGAAAATTTTTTTGTAAATGGGCTTGATGCCTATCATATTTTCATACATTTGAGTGGATAGTTAATGATCCTTTTCGATTAGTAGTTAGCCCACTCCATAGTTTTTATCAGCAGGTTTTAATATTTGAGGACGGTAATCTACCAGTGTAACTAACTTCAAAATATATAAAATCATACCATGTGTTTTGGGAAAATTTTTTTTAAATGAAGTCAAACATCTATAAAGTGAATATTTTCATACATTTGTACTTATAAAAGTACCTTTTTTTAAAAAAAAAAGTAAATTTTCTTGAAAAAAGTATACTTTACCTTTTTTTAAAATTTCTAAAAAATTATATTTCCTTAAAAAATTACCTTTTCTTAAAAGGCAGTTGATATTATGTTGATAAAATGAATTTATTTATTTTGATTATTGACTGCTACAACCAATTCGAGCGCAAATTCTAGGAAGTTTTATTTTTTTAGTTAATAAATTATTTTATAAGACAATTCACAATTCAATAATTTTTAAATATCGATTGCGTTATTGGTTTATGTCCAAAATTATTTTTCAATTTTATGGCTTATGTCAAAAATTATTTTTCAATTCAACACAATTATTATTGTGAATGAAGAAAACAAAACTCACAAACACATTAACAAAGTTAATAAACACACATACAATATTGTATAATTTTATGTATGTGTTAGTAGCAACTTTAAATGTATTTTACTCAAAAAAAAAAATTTTTAAATTTAAAAATCTGTAATCTGGTGGACAGCTAAAAAGAAATACCTTTCAAACAAGATACGTTTGGTCAAAATTGGGTGAAAACTGTTTAACAAATCATCGGTCACAACATTATGGATTTATAATAATACACACAAATTATAAATACATACATTTTACATTAAATTAAATAAAACATAGCATAAGATAAAAAAAATTAAATAGTTCTCCCTGATTTATTATATAACTAGCAGATTCCAGCGCTCGAAATTCGACTGCAATTTCTAGTCTACTTTATTTTTCAATTTAGCCAATTCACAAACTAACACTTTTATGGTTTATTATTTTTGTGAGTGAAGATAACAAACTCATATACAAACACATTAACAAATTTAATAAACACACACATAGCATATGTATAATTTTATGTTTGTGTTAGTAGCAACTTTAATTGCAATTTACTTAAAATAAGGGAAAAATTTTAATATCTGTAAATCTGGAAAACAGCTAAAAAGAAATTCCTTTCAAATAGTAGAGGTTTGGTCAAAATCGGGATAAAATGGTAGAACAAACCATCGGTCACAAGGAATCGCCTAGCCTATTAATATTATAGGTCACATATAAATTAATATTGATAATATGTCACCAATTTAAAGTCATACCATGGGGTGTACCAAAATTCTGCTAACATTTCTAAAACAGAAATAATAATATTATTATAAAATAAATAATATTATCAAAGCTGTGTTCATTTATAATTTGGTTTCAAGTTCAAAATTGTTTAAATCCTAAGGGGTGACTATTAATGGACACTTATTCCTGGAAAAATATGGTGATTCATTTTTAATGTGAATGAAATGGAGGGATTAATTAAAAAAATGGTATTAAATAATGTCATTTAAATATTCGAAAGGCATTTACTGAATTTTATTACATACTACGTATTACATCCAATATTTTACACATTAAGGGAGACTGCGACCTATGCTTTTTTCTTTATTTTTTTTAGTCTATAAAATAAATCGTTACAAACATTAAAATTAAAAATTAGACTGCGGAACAAAAAAAACTAAAAAAAAATCTGCGGTATTTATTTTGATAATGGTTTTTGTAAGCGCTCATATTAGACATACATAACAAGCATTTATATATATTTTTTTTTGGATTCACTTTGGTTCTTGAGATAAACGAAATACAAGAAATCAATGAAAAAATTTAGATTACCATCCCTAAAGATCTAGTATGGATTATCTATTATTATCTAAGGATTAGAACGGTCTGGCCTTTGAGGAAAAATATGGAAGTAGGAGGAGTAAACTTGATTCATGAACCACTGATAAGCTGAAGGAATATCCTTCTTCCTCCACCTCACATCAAGATCGGGCTAATGAAACAGTTCATCAAAGCCCTTGATAAGACTGAATGTTTTAAATATGAGTGTCAAAAATTTCCAGCCCTGAGTATGGAAAAATTAAAAGCATGCATCCGAAAATCCGTACCCTTCTAAAAGATACTGTATTTGGGGAATCATAAATCAACAGACTATTCAGAATTGGTTGCTAAAATGCTGCAAACTTTTCACAAATTAGGAGTTACTTTGTTTTTATTAGGTTACCTCAATTAAATTAGTTTATTAATTTATAAAAAGGCATTGATTGGTAAACAGAACTAATTTTGTTGTTGTAAATACCTTAGTTTTAAATAAATTGTGTTTTTACCATATTTATAAAAGATATCTTCTTTATTTTTAAATATTCTTGAATTAATATCTTTAGTTGTATCCGTATTCCAACCAACCCTTTTTGTGTGTGTAATCAATGTGAATTATACCTCGTACTGACTTTGTTGGTCGATAAACTCACCTTGGTCTCCGGTGCGTTGTAGTGGCATCACATTTCATCAACCGTTGTAAAAAGGTGCAAAAATTCATTCGTATTGCAGTTGAAAAACAACCAACGCTCCTTTGAACGCTCGATTTTGAGTATCCCACGGGTTAATTTCAGAAAATAAGACTAGAATATTTTTTTTGGAATTATTAAAATATTATCAACAACTTTTATCGAAATCCTTCCACAAAAATATATTATTTCGATATTTTGTTTAAAAAAAATGTAAATCTCCTTAAATTTGATCTTTGACCTTTAAAAGGGACAGTTTATAGTGTTTCGATTTAACCTTAATTTACAAGATTGGGAAGCTATATCAAATAGTATAATATTTTGACAAAAGATGTTTGAAATATGAAAACATCAAAAAGATGCAGCCTAACAGTTCAAAAAGTATGAAATATCACATTTTTCTTCAAATCCGCTGAAATAAAAACGCTGCCCTCGCCAAATTAAGAACAGGATACCTACAATGTTTGGCATTTTTAATCACATATATTTTGTTTATAAGACTTAAAAGTCCAATTGTTGATTTCGGAAAATTTCTTGAAAAAAATTTTTGAAAAAGTAAAATTGGAGATTTTGAAATAGTGCTAAAAAATACGTACCGGTTTGGTATTAATTCAGAACGGCATAACAGGAGAATGCAAAAATATTGTTGTTGTCAATTATTTCAATGTCTTTATAAATGTGAGCTCGATTTTCTTAATCAAGTGGGCTGCGGCGCATTTATTGCCTGGGGAACTTGCTATAACTTGGCTGTATTTCAACTAAAAATAGCTTTTGTTACTTTATTGGAAAGATAATTTACCCTAGATTATGTTTAATTAACAAATTTGGTAGAAACGGAATTACTAATATCAAAATTTTTGCGAAAAATGATTTTTTTGATAATTTTTACATACATATAAATTTCATATTTGAACTTTGAACTCAGTGCGCGTCGAGAAATCATTGTCCGATTAGGCTCAAAATTTGTGCACTAAAGTTCTAGATCCAGTGTCCAGTGTCTCAAACACAGTTACATGTCTTATATCCACATACCTAGGTAAATGAAATCAGTATGTCCATATTAACCCATCCAAATCTAGTTTACAACCCGTTAGAAGAGCAGTCCCTCAAGGGACTCTGGGGCCTCTCCTCTTTTCACTTTACACAAATCACTATAAAGTACGAATGTACATCACTATAAAGTACGAATGTATGCATATGATATTTAACTTTACATAAGTTGCAATCTATCTGATATTCAACAATGTGTAGAAATTTTGAATCAGGAATTACAACAAGTATCTTTTTGGGCTGTAGCAAATGGTCTCAGCATAAATCCTCAAAAATCAAAATGCCTGGTTATTCATAAACGACCTACTGCAAAGGTTGCAATACCTAGCATATAATATTAATAGGCTAGGCGATTTCTTGTGACTGATGTTTTGTTCTACCGTTTTAAACCGATTTTGACCAAACGTATATTATTTGAAAGGTACCTCTTTTTAGCCGTTTTGCAGATTTACAGATTTTTTAATTTTTTCCTTTATTTTGAGTAAATTGTATTTAAAGTTGCTACTAACACATACATAAAATTATACAATGCTATGTGTGTGTATTAAATTTGTTATTGTGTTTGTAATAAAAATGAGTTTGTTTTTTGTGTAGATTTGTGAATTGGCTCTAATTGATTAGCATACTTTAAAGGTCTTTTTTTAATGAAAAAATAAAATTTCGTAGAATTTGCGCTTGAATTTGGAGGGCTGGAAACTGCTAATATTTAAATATTCAACTGATAGCCACTGTAAATTCAGCAAAAAATCTTGGAGTAATATTCAATAGAAGCCTCACATGGACTGAGCACATTAACTACGCTTGTGGAATAACGTTTTCAATGCTCAGAACTCTTTGGTAAACACAACACTGCACTTCTGTTAAGATTAGAATACTTCTTACTAAAATCTATTTAACGGCAATTCTAATGTATGGATGCGAACTATTCGCAAAATCTGATGCTTTAAGTAGTGAAAAACTAATGCCGTTTTCTTTTCTGACAAAAAATGTCGCTCTTTTTTTACCCTTTTTTGGAAAAGTGTATTTTTTTTTATATATTCTGCATTAAGAGCAACCTTATATTATATAACAATCGAAAGGGCTCAAAGTGCTGTGTTCATAAATGAAAAAAAAATTGATTATTATCCTCTTGAAAGTCGTAGGGTGAAAATATTCAAAAAAGCGGAACAATGGTGAAATATTCTCACACTATGACCTGAAAGAAGTCAAGGGCTGGAATTTTTTGTGATTTACGAGTGCTCGACTTTGAGACCTTTCGATTGATTTATAAGATAAGTTTGCTCTGAATTCAGAATATAGAAAAAAATACACTTTTCGAAAAAATGGCAAAAAATTGTCAGAAAAGAAAGCAGCATAAATCTTATATTTAGCTCTATCTGTCGATACGTATACGGAATGAAAGAAACATGGGGGCATTTCACCCTTCACAACCAAACTCTGTAGCATTCAGTTTGAAGATTTACTTAATGCAAGAGTTCTAATTTTTCTACACAAAGTAATATATAAGGAACAACTGAAACATATTTACAGTTGTCTAACCTTTTCTAGAACAAATATAGGTAAAGGGATTATCCGGCTTAGACAACGCAGTTGAACTTTAGAATGGCAATTCTATATTAATGCAATTCGTCTCTGAAATGTAGGCCCTCACAGCATACAAATTATTAGTAGCGCACAAATTTTTAAGAGAAAATTACTTAATTTCTAACTCTGTTCATTAAGTTGTACAATAATTTTCTCTATTTTATAAGTGTTTTGATATTGCAAAGTTTAACTTTCAATTGTTATTATTTTTTAATGTTATATTTTTTTTTTTTTGTAAAATCTATAATTTTTGTTTATATTTAACTTTAAAATAAGTATTAATATTATATTTAAAATTATTGTATTTCCAAATGCATAATTCTATACTGCAATAAGAGACTTTTAGTCTTGTGTGTAGAATTTCAAATAAACAAATAAAGAAATAAATTAAATAAATAAATTGATTAGAATAAGGCCAAAAATTGTTTTTAAAAATTGTTTTTCTAACTTTTCGGCATTGCCCAGTGCTAAGAAATCTTCTTTTGGAGATTACTTTTATTATTAAATTTAAAATAATATTTCACAATTGAAATGATTATGATTAAATTAAAAATTTATTTTCGACCATTAGCTACATCAATTAATAAAGATTACCAGTTACTTTGCCAGAAATAATTTGGATTACATAGTCTGACGACCTTCTTTGTATGAAGTTTGTTCTATATTTTTTTTATCGTGCATGCATATTTATTTCACTACTCCTGGTACTTTTTCTTCTCTAAATAGAAAATATATTGTCGTAGGTTCTAGCTAAGCAGCTTATAATAACCGAGCTGGCTTATCCTATTCCATGTTCCATTTAAATTAAGCTACGAGTGCATATTAATGGCTTTTTTCCACCTATTTGCACATGTATTATTTATTTTTATTTTTATTTTTATTTTAAACCTGATTGAACATTCGATTAGAATGTGGCAGAGGAGAAAATTTCAAAATTAATATTTTACTTATAGAACCTGTCAAACGAAATTTATCAGGCAAGCGTGTGTGTATGTGTGTAGGTAAAAGTGTATGGGTATGTGTATTAATAAATTTATGAAAATATTTTAGAGCTGCAGGAAACTCAACATTTTTATTTATTTATTTTTTTTTTGGTAAATTATTTGTTAGAGCAAAAAAAAAAATGCAATTAGGCTAAAATTGTGCTATTTCCCATGTAAAAGCATATTATTAATATGCAAATAGTTTTAGAATATAGATACTCGTACTTATAGAGAAAAAAACCTGGTATTCTATGACTATAATATTAAATGTTTGATTGGAGGATTTTTTTTTTTTGCAGAACACTATTAAATGTTGTTAAAATTGAAAGTAGGGACTAAAAAAAGAGCGAATAACAAGAAATGACGGAATAAAAATTTTAAATAAAAAATATTTTAGATAAAAATAGTTGGCGAAAATAATGCCTTTTTCTTTTCTGACAAAAAATGTTGCATTTTATTTGCACTTTTTTCGAAAAGTGTATTTTTTATATATTCTAAATTAAGAGCAACCTTATTTTATACATCAATCGAAAGGTCTCAAAGTCAAGCGCTCGTAAATCGCAAAAAATTGTAGCCATTGACTTCTTTCAGGTCATAGTATGAGAATATTTCCACATTGTTCCCCTTTTTTGAATGTTTTCACCCCATGACATCAAAGAGGATAACAATCAAATTTTTTTGCATCTTATGACCATCTTTGAGACCTTTCGATTGATGTAGTAAATTAGGTTACTCTTAATTTAGAATATATAAAAAAAATATACTTTTTGAAAAAAGTGCAAATAAAATGCGATATTTTTTGTTAGAGAAGAAAACGGCATAAGAGAATTGAGAACCACAATGTGTAGTGATTGAAAATTAAATGTTGAAAGTAAGAAAAAATCAATTTCTTAGTGATTCTTCAGAGTAAAGTTATGTCAGGTACTCTTGTTAAACATAATTACGCTCAACACCGACTCATTGATTCTGTAACGTTGTGAGATGATCACATTGCAAAGTATAGAGTATTTATCTAAAAAAAGGTTTTGAGTGAAAAATTAACAAAAGGGCTAATACCCATTCAGGCTCAAGTATCTTTAAAGCTAAAAACATTAATTTGTTTATATAAAATTTATCTTATAATAGTTAAATTAAAAATAAATTAAACAATAATGAAGGTCTGTTTGTAGGAAGTGTGCTATTTTTAACTGTAAACCATGAATCATTGTTCGTTCTGTTTTTTCATTATTATTATTATGAAATTGAGAAAATTATAGTCTGCGTTGGCCGGCTATAAAATACCCTATACCATGTGTTGCGAGAGAAGGTCTTCCATCCAACTTTGCTGATGAAATCAGGGACCGTAATAATTATTCCTTTTTTCATAAAAGTCAGATGATAATAGTTATTTTTTGATTTTCATTTTTTTCAGCAAAAATAACAGTTATTATTTGATTTTTGCAAAATAACTGTTATTTTTGCTCAAAAAATAAAAATCAGAAAAATCAAAATTTTAAAAATCAATGTATTTCATCATAGACTAACTAGTTCATAACGATGAATATGGTATACTTGAATCAGTTTTCCGACATTTACTTCTATATGATTTTTTTGTTTTAAAATTTTAAAATTACTATTTTATTCGGTCCCTGGAGGAAATAACGGGATATCGGAAATAAACATAAATGAAAATTTAGTGCTATTATTATTAACTTTTGGCGTACAGATATGCAAAAGTTCATATATCATGTTATTTTTATATGGAACTACTACAAAAACATATATAAACCAAATTTGAGAATTATCTCTGGGACAGTCCAAGTGAAAAAAAAAATACTTCTTGAGCACTATATCTTCGATTCGGATAAAATCCAGTGGAGAGAGACCTTGTGCTTAGGAAAGCTTGCAAAAAAATTTTGAGCTTGATCGGATCTCCTTTATAGGTTTTTCGCGTTTTTTTTCAAAGTCTAAAATTTTGAAAAGGGTAAAAGCCAGAACAATAAAATTTTTTTCAAATATTTGGGACTTAAATCTCTTTAGAAAAAAAAATACTTAAAAAAAAATTTTTAAAAGATTTTTTTAAACAGCGATGTTTTTAAAAAAAAAAACTTGGTCCAACAAAAAATACCATTCTTCAAAAATTTTCCAAAAATGTATCTTAAAGCTGCGTCTTTCTTAAAAATTTTGGGTGGTGGAACAAGTTGATCGGGCAAAAACAACGGAGTTATAGCCATTTTTGTAAGGCAACTCTAAATTTTTTTAAAGGAACGAATCAAAAAAAAAATTTTTTTTAATATCAAAGCACTGTAGAAAACGTAATTCTTTTTTTGATAAACTAAACAATCGCTGCAGAAAAAAAAATTAAATAAAACCACATTTTCGGCTTGAGCAATGTCGCTATTGAAGCTATTAAGCTGAAATTTTGTTTCCAGGTAATTTTGACTATGCCCTTTTAGAATTTGCCTGGATATCGTAAATCGAAGTCGAAAAAAATTCTGAACTCATCTAACGTTTATATTTTCATGAATTTTATTTTTAAGCTGTTTAATATTGTTTTAGCATTTACTGAGTGCCAGATGCTCCCTCCAAAATGCATTGTTCAGGACCAAACTCAACAAATTTCGAAAAGCCGACTTTAAAATTAGGAAATTCAGTTTTGAGCAATTCAAAAAGCTCGTGCAAATTACAGTAAACGAGCCATTTCTGAAGCCTTTCCTTTTTGCTATCGTTTACTTTGACAGTGACAAAATCTTTCATGCCAGGCATTTCCCTGGAATTGTCGTCGGTCAAATAAAATTCTTCTATTACTTGTTTGTATGTTAGTTTTTATGTATTGTCGATCTTGTGTTGTAATAATAATTAGTTATTTATAGTTCGGTTCGAGATCATGTATACATTTTCTAATACTAGAAAAGATAATACTTTATGCAATGTAAGAGAAATTTTAAAAAATTTAAGACAGCGCTAGATGGAGTAGCTACTTTCGAACAATGCGATTTGTTCATCTTCAGCATCCTTCTGCCTATTGCTTCCACTTATGCTTAATCAACTATTTAACTCAACATTAGAAAGAAACGAACATGAGAAATGTTTTTTCTTTCTTTTCATACGAGAGTTAGAACGAACAAGCAGAGTTTTTTCCAATTTATAGCTTTCTCTACATTAACATCGCTTTGATCAATTACAAATCTCGTAATGTGAAAAAAGCTCTTTTGTTTTGCCAAACGTCCCATAGATGGGAACTGTAATGACATGTGAAATCTTAACAGATTTATCACAATTGCATTGGACCGTATGTTTTTTTTTTTGTATGTTAGTTATTGCTTTTAATAGGAGATTTCTCTCAAATCAGTTGTACCTTTTGAAACATAAAAACGTTAAGAAGATAGCTCAGCTCGTGTATACTCTTTTTGCAAGCGCCAAAAGAATTCCAGCAAATTTTCTTTTTTGAACTGCTCATTTTATCAGTGAAGCTTTAAATGAGCTTTTGAAAACGTGCTTAAAAAATCGTCTTTAGTAATTCCGACTGCACCTTACACGCTGGCTGCTGCACTTCTCCATTACTTTCGATCACTTTAATTATTGAACACTTAATCACTGCTTCAAACACTATTGAACTAATTTAAGCTTTGTGAGCAGTAATAAATGTCGAACGGAATGTTAAAGACAAAATTGAAACAATGGACTAGTTTGCCGTAAAAAACTCAAAACAATCAAAATTTCAGCTTAATAGCTCAATCCGAAAATGTGGTTTTATTTAATTTTTTTTCTGCAGCGATTGTTAAGTTTATCAAAAAAACAATTACGTTTTCTACAGTGCTTTGATTGATTCGTTCCTTTAAAAAATTTTAGAGGTTGCTTACAAAAATGGCTTTTACTCCGGTGTTTTTTGCCCGATCAACTTGTTCCACCCCTCAAAATTTTTAGGAAGGACTCAGTCTTAAGACATATTTTTTGGAAAATTTTCGAAGGATGGTATTTTTTGCTAGATGAAGTTTTTTTAAAAAAAATATAGTTTTTTAAAACAAATTTTTCAAAATACTTTTTTTTCTTAAGAGATTCAAGTACCAAATAATGAAAAAAATTTTATATTTCTAGCTTTTACCGTTTTCAAAATTTTTGCCATTGAAATAAACGCGATTTTCACCATTAAAAGATTATAAAACCTGCAAAGGAGGTCCGATCAAGTTCAAAATTTTTTGAAGGCTTTTCTAAGCTCAAAAAGTTTTTTTTTCACTTGGACTGCCCCCTATATACTATTATTGGATTTTGATAGATAAAGGTTAAAATCGGGAATTAGCTTTTTATAGGGATTAATGCTACAAATAGTCCTACAGGGTTTTATCTTGTGACTTCTGATTAGTTTGTATAAAAGACACATATACACCAAATCTTATTGTATATATGATAATCTGGACCTTATGCCCATTTTAGTCGGTCTAATAGGGGTTATTTGTATGGAGGCCAGGTCTGAATATGCACCAATTTTCACCAATTTCAATAGTGTTCGTACCACGGTCGAGCTTTACTTCATTTCTTCATAATTTATTCATACGACTTTTGGTTTGATTACACGATAAACATGGACACAAACAGGCACGGACAGACAGATGTACGGACAGACATACATCGTTAAATCAACTCAAAAATAATTCTGAGTCGATACATATATAGATAAAAATATTGGCCTGGATTAAATATTTTTGGTAGGTGCAAACAGGAGTTCAAATTCATTATTCCACTATACATTTATTAGGGTATAAAGAGGTCCCAGCAAAAGAGGGAAATATTACAAAATTTTAAAAAATGCACAGTGGCGCCTGTAGAACAAGTGAGGTTGCAAAAATAAAAAAATGCATGTGCCCCAAAAAAATATTGAATAACACAATTTTACAGGAAATTGTCCAGCGATTTCAAATATGCTACTCTTATTAGAATGAGATTTTTGGTTCAGAAGATATAGCCCTTCAAAGTTGACTGATTTTCAGTGTTCAGACCATTTTTAGGTAATTTGCTCCGTTTTTAGATACAGTAGCAAGAAAGTTGGCGAGGCAAGTAATTTAAAGGCATTTCAAACATGGCCTGACCTGTTTAAGAAGTCAACCATAGCAAAAAATTTCGTCGAAGCTGCCTTCGAGGAACTTAATAGCTTATAGGTTTTATACAGAGGAGCGAAAATATAAAAAATAAACTTTTCATGATGTATGCCAGTCTAAACTCAAAATGGATAAAAGTAAACCGTACGACTGAGAGATTCAACTGCAAACACCAAGACTGGCTTAATAATGATACCATCCTGGATACATTGACAGAAGATGAACCCGGCACATCAACCGGACGTGCAAGAGGTAGGCCAAAAAAAAAAACATAGAGGAATGTTAAAATTGAACAAGAAAGAGGAAACTGGCTGATTAAACCAATGATTTGACCGCGGAACATTTATCGGAAGCGCTGTCTATTAGGTATACAAAGTATGATGAAAAATTGAGGTCATCTGCGACAAAATTTGTTGCTAATGTAAGCCCACTCCGACTGAAAAGGATTAAGGAAACCATTTCCACGTCCCCAAAAGAAAACCTTAAAAAGTATGATTTCGAAGAAGCTTTGGCTTTGCTTATGGATTTATAAGTTTCTAAAGAGAAATATGAGATACCACGGGCATCTTTAGGGCAACATGGAGCTGATATTTTACCCCGATACAAGCATGTTTCGAAAGTCAAAATAGATTCACTACCACTGCATACGGAGTTTACTGAAAAATTGGACCATACAGAAATTGTTGGAGAGTCCTCCTGAAAATGTGGTAGAAATTCTTCCTGAGAAACTGATATTGATCATTAAATGGGGCTGCAATGGATCATCCGGACAAAGCGTTTATAAGCAAACGATATCTTCCGATGACGCTACAATATCGGACGGAAATAGGTTTATAGCATCTGTTGTTCCTTTGCAGCTAAAGTCTGATGTTTCCTTATACTGGAAAAATCGACGACCGTCATCAATACATTATTGTCGACCAATAATGTTTCAGTTTGAAAGGGAATCGCCGGGACTCATAAGGACCAAAGTGAAGGACATTTAAGAATAAATAAACAAGATTAAATTCACAAAGTTCGAAATCAGTAAAGGAAAATACATTGAATGTAGTTACGAGTTCCACCTGACCATGGTTGACGGAAAAGTCTTAACGATCTGACAAAAAACCTCAACATTGTCATGCCCAATTTGCAAAAAGACGCAAAAGAACTTCGACAATTTAAACGATTCTACAAATGATGAGAATTATGAATATGGAATCTCACCATTGCACGCAAGAATAAGGTGTATGGAGTTCGTGTTAAAATTAGTGTATACGCTTCCACAAGAGGGGGAATACTTTGATGAAAATACATCAAACAAAAACATGTAAGAAAATTATAGTCGGTCTAGACCGACTATACGATACCCTATACCATGCGTTTAGAAACTCTATCTCTTAGGCCCAACTAACTGGACATTGAAAATGAGCAAAAACCAAATTTGAGTGGGATTTTTATTAATTTTTTTGGTTGCAGATATGAAAAAGTTCGTATCGGATGCTATATCTATAAAGGGACTAGGTCCAAAAATGGACCGATCCTGATCATGTTTGGTAAAGTCTCTTGTATTTTGCAAAAATATGTACAAACAAAATTTGAGAAGAATCAGTGCAATATTTTTGTTTTTTAATAGATTTAAGTGAAGATCGGGAAGCAGCTCTATATGGGGTCAAAGGCATCGTTTTTGGACTACTCATTAGTGGATGTAATGAACGCATATAAACCCAATTTGAGTAAGATCTATATGACAATTTGGATCTTATGGCAATTTATGTCGATTTCATATGGGTAATTTGTATGGGGGCTAGTTCTGAACATGGACCGATTCTCACCAATTTCAACAGCGTTCATCCCGTGGCCGATAAAAGCTTATATACCAAATTTCGTCAAAATATATTCATATTTGCGACCTGCAGTTTGATTACAAGTTTTACATGGACACACAGACGGACGGACGGACGGACGGACATTTTTAAATCAACTCAAAAAGTGATTCTGATTCGATTGGTATAATTAAAGATGGGTCAGGTCAAATATTTTTGGTTGTTACAAACAGCAGCACAAAGTCATTATACCCAAACCACATAGTGGTATAGGGTATAAAAAGGAAAGGATCGGAAAGAATCGAATACAGGATGCGTTTTTCAAACAAGTTGAACTAAAAGTAGACTTCCCTAAGTACGGATACGGAAACTCAAACGATGGAAACACTTTGAGAAGAATTTTTCTAAGTGATGAGGCTTTAACTCGAATCACTGGAATATACAATCTTGAACGTTTTAAACTGCAAGGAAAAAGTTGATTCCGAAAAATATGTAGAATATGCTTCGAAAACTGCATCAGTTTTAGCAGAATTATATCCACAGAATAAATTGACCCCGACGGTTTATGAAATATTGTCGCATGGCAAAGATATAATTGAATATCAGACTTTGCCAATTGGAGAACTTTCCGAAGAAGCACAGGAGTTCCGAAACAAATGTCATAAAGAATATAGATTGCTGAACTCTTTCAAATCAGCAAGGGTGAGACAAAATGAGCACCTCTTCATCATGTAAGCAGCACCTTCCGATCCACTTATTTCATCACTGCGGCATGTAAAGTCACGAAAAGGGTTTGAAATTAATTGTGGTTCAGAAATTATTGGTCTTTTACGGATTATGGGCAATATTTTACAAAAAATTGAAAAATAAATTTAAAAAAAAATTTTGTTTTAATCTTTTCTGGAATACATAATTTCAAATCATAAAACCCTTTAAAATGACACATAAAAAATCACAAATTTTAAAAAATATTTTATTTTACTTCCCATAAAATAGATTTTTCCACAAATTTCAAGTTTGCTAACCCATAAGTAGTTACCTAAAATCTGTAGAGCCCTTTTCAAACACTCATTTCATAGATTGATCAGTTATCTATCTTTAAATCTTTTTAAATTTTTTGATTATCTTATTTGGTTCAAAAGTTAAGATTTTTGCAACAAAAAAACTGAAATGGTACCACTGTGCGATGATGCACAGCACTTTTTTTTTATTAAAGTTAAATTATTATAAAATTATTGCAAAAACGGGGACGAAAAAAATAAAAGATATGCTTTGAAATTTATAGAAACTATATAAAAAATGTTGAAAAATGAAAAATATTTGTTAGGAAAACAAGTGACGTAATTACTTGCAAACCTGACAAGATCTTTATATGGCGAGTTTTAACTTAGAAGCACTTGTTTTGTTGGATAAACAACCAGGATTAAAAACCTGCTTATTCACAAAGGAAAATTGCTTCTATACATCTATTATTTTCTGCCCGGTTAACTATTGTGATATTAATTGATAGACTGACGAACAGCGAAATATCGACTACGTTTAATAAAAAGAATTTTATTCTATATAGAATACACAATCCGATATCCAACTTGTGCTACAAAATTGACCAAAACTGCTCGCGAGCTGTGTGTTGTTTATAATAAATATCACTAAAGCTTTAGGCTTTTTCACCTATACAAACATATCATCAATATTGTTATACTATGGGTATGTATGAGGAAAGTTTAATTAACGTGACTATAGTATATTTTTAGGCTCTGATAATTATATTGCATACTGATTTTCTATAGGCTTTTAAATAAATATATTTATACAAAGTTTAATTAGCTCATAGTTTTTGTTTCCCAGCAAATGACAATGGAAATTATTTCACTTCTAGAATATCAAAAAAAAAAAATTAAATATTAAATACTCGTAGTTAAATTTGCAGTCAACACATTGCAATTAACATAGCGGCAGCAGAGTTACAAATATTTTAGAAATATTCTTGCATCTCCAAGTCGATTTCACCTATTGCTCATATTTCGTAAGGAAATAAAAAGAGCACTTTCTTACTCATTAGAACACTTATTTTTTTAATTCCCCTTTAACAAAAAATTTTATCACACGCTAATATTTTTTTTTTTTTTGCTGGGCATTACAACTACCATAATCCACTAACTAAATTCAAAAATATTAACATATAATAATTTACGAAATAAAATTTGTAGTTGGTAATAAATAACTAATTTGCTGAATTTGCCTTTCACAAAAAAAAAAGAAACTAATAAACATGAAACAGTAGCGAAAATATAATTTAAATATTAAAACGCCTTAAACAATGCTAGAATTTCTAATACACAGAGCATTCATATTTAATTTATATTATGAATATTGAAAATTTCCTATGAAATTGTTTAAATTTATACATTGAATATGGATTTTACATAAAAATATGGTCTGCTACACGCTTAAAATTGTTAGGGAATTTAGGTAAAAAAAAAATAATTAAATTCAGTTGTTTTTGTTATAGTTTAAATTTAAATCGTTTTCTTAATAACATGTTTTTGCTTTTGTAATTCTCATATTCTTTTTCGAAAATTTTATGAGGATAGATATAAATTGATTTCACGTTGACTTTATACAATGAATTTCCAAATAGGGTCTTAGTCCTAAATTTGGTCGATTCTAACAATACCGGAAGGAATCATTAGTGGACATAGAAAATAATCATAAATGATATTAGAGAAAGACGAGTAAGTAGAACTACTAATAAAGACGATGTTTTTTGTTTAAGTTTTAAATCCAACACAGCGACGGCATTGTGATCTGATTGTCAAAAAAATCGTTTGTCATCAGATTTTTTCATCGCCATTATTATGCAAGTAAACAAAACTAAAACTCGTCCGCCCTAAGTAGAAAAATTTCAAATAGAAATAATCTATTCAATTATAATATAACAATTATCACAATGTTCAACAAATCGCTGATAAAGGCTGAAATTCCAGAAACCGGTCCGATTAAAAATACAACAGTGTAGTTATGAATTTTTGAAATATATGCTTTCTTCTTCTCTACCACGCTCCATTGAAACAAAACTAAAACACTTTTTAACCCCCTTTATTTTAACTCATAATGTCTGCTTGTCTGTCGAAAAAAAACTTTGCATCGACTTTTAGCCCTTTTCCCGTCATTCAATCGATCTGAAACTTTCGTGGTGACGATGAAAAAAAAATATTGTACAAAAAAAAATTTTTTTTTAATTTTTTATAGAAATAAAAAAAATATTATTTTCGATCTTCTTCATTTTTAATGATTGAGTTAGATATTAATCAGGCTCATGATCACATGTTTTACTTTAAATAAAGCAAAAAAAACATTGACACATTTGTTTCAAAAATTGATCTATATTCTGCATGATAGGTTATTCATCTGTTTCAAGTTGAGCCACCAACCCTCATTAGTAACCAAAAGCAGTAGGTTGTTTGTTTTGTAAAAAGTAAAATTTATATACATTTGCTGAAAACAACCAAATGAGAATCCAAGCAAATAGTTATACTATATAGGCCTCTTCCATTATAACAAACTAAAATATAAAGCAACTTTGAAACAAATATGTTTGTATATGATTACACATTGCGTACTACAATATACTTGTTTGTTTTTGTCTTATTTAAAGTAAAAACATGTGATCTTGAGCCTGATTAATTCTAACTCAATCATTAAAAAATATATATAAAAATAATTTTTGATCGTTGAGTAAGAGTGAATCGATACGGTAAACTTAATTTACAAAGAAAGGGAGTATAATAATAACTGGAATTTTATGGGTTAGTTTTTTATACCCTATACAATGAGGTCAGGGTATAAGGACTTTTTACTGATGTTTGTTACTACCATAAAAATTTGACCTATACCCACTCAGAATTATTTTTTGAGTCGATTTAGCGATGTCCGTCCGTCCGTCTATATGTCCATGTAAACCTTGTAATCAAACTACAAATATGAATCTATAATATTAATAGGCTAGGAGATTTCTTGTTACCTATGTTTTGTTCTACCGTTTTATCCCGAGTTTGACCGAAACTATATTATTTGGGAGGTATTTCTTTTAAGCTGTTCACCAGATTTACAGATTTTTCAATTTTTTCCTCTATTTTGAGTAAATTACATTTAAAGTTGCTACTAACACATACATATGCTACGTGTGTGTTTACTAAATTTGTTACTGAGTTTGTTATCTTCATTCACAATAAGAATAAACCATAAAAGTGATGGTTTGTGAATTGGCTAAGTTGAGAAATAAAGTTGCCTAGAAATTGCACTTGAATTTCGAGCGCTGGAATCGGCTAGTATATATTAATAAAATTTAGTATATAAGTTTCTACCGGCCATAAGATGATTGCTATTGAAATTGGTAACAATCGGTTCATGTTCAGACCTAGTTCCTATACAAATAACTTAAATTGCCATAATATCCAAATTATCATATAGATCTCGGTAAAATTGGGTTTCTGTATGTTTATTACATCCATTTATCAGTAGTCCAAAAATAAAACCTATAGGACAATTCTTAGTCGTAGCTCCCACATGGGGCTGATTCCCGATGTGCACTAAAATCTATCAAAAACCATAAATATACAACAGATTTTTCTCACATTTGGCATTTATTTATTTTTGCAAAAAATAAGTGACCTTACCCAATATGTCCAGGATCGGTCCATTTTTCGACCTAGTCCCATATAAATTTAGCATCTAACTTCTTCATATCCGAAGGCAAAAAATTAATAACAATGCCACTGAAATTTGTTTTATACTTATTTTATATATCTAATTAGTTGGACCTAAGTGATATGGTGTCTAAACGCATGGTATAAGGTATCATATACATCATAATTTTCTTACTTTTTTTCATTTTTTCTCTGCATGACCTTGCGTGACTATTTTAAAATTAATATTTGGTGACAACAAGTTGGTCGACCAAGTTTCAGATTGATTGGATGTTTGGAAATGTGGTTCAAATCACTCCGTGACTATGCGTGACTGTGTTTGACTATCTTAAAATTAATCTTTGGCCACAACAAGACGATGAACAAAGTTTCAGATCGATCGGATGAGGGGAAGTGAGGTTTTAAAATTTCCGTGACTGTGCGTGACTATGTCAAACTTAATCTTTTTTCACGGCAAGTCTATCGACCAAGTTTTAGATCGATCGAGGGGGGTTTAGATCAGTTCGTGACTGTTCGTGACTATCCCAAAATTAACCTATAGTTTCAAAAAGACTTTGGTCCAAGTTCCAGATCAATTGCATGAGGGGGAATGGGGTTGCCACATGGCAGACAGACAGACGTACAGACAGAGAGTATGAGTTAAAAGAAAGCGTTAAAAAATGTATGGAATACAAGTGTATATATATCCTATACCACCTTGTGGTGAGGCTATCACGAGTATGGACTGATGTTTTTAATTATCGGAAACATTTGACGTAAATCGACTCAAAATCACTTTCTGAGTCGATTTAGCGCTGTCCATCCACTTGTCTGTCCGACCGTCTGTCCGTTCGTGTGCCACTTGTAATCAAACAACAGGTCCCAAGTATAACTATAAGATGAGCGCTATTGAAATTGGTGAGTAACTCCTATCAGAGCGACTAGAATTGTCGTAAAATTCAAATTTTCATATATTTGTCCATAAAATTTTCTGTACGTTTTAATAGACTAGTTCAAAAATAAACTCTATTCAACCATTTTTATGCATAGCCTGCATATAAAGCTTATTCGTGACATTCAGTTAAATCTATTAAAAAACTAAATTTCATAGATTATTTTCAAATTTGGTGCTTGAGAAAAGTAAGTGCTATTAAAAATAGCACTAACTTTTGATTTATGCTTATATCTATATCTTGCTATTGCCTCAGCAAAGTTGGGTACAAGTCGGTCTAGATCGAACTGCAATTTTCTACTATTCATGTGGGTGGGCTGATGGTAAAACTTACAATTGAAAAATCAAAAGGAAAAAAGTAATCAAAAACTATAACTTAATCAAATTTTTACATTTGAGTGTATTTTCATTGTATAGAATTTTTTTTTAAACTTCGGTTCAAGTATGCACAAATTTTAAATAATTTGCAACTTTACGATCCGCTCTAAAAATGAAAGACAGCACCAACTATGTAAAACTTTAAGCCGATTGGCATTCCTCGTCAGATGGAACATATTTTAAAAAAAATATCACAATTTCCAATTTTTTTTTTTTAAATTATTTATTATATTTTACTGATTCCATCTGGCTAAGCGTACCTTATGGTAAAAGTCATCCGAAATGAATTGCGATGTAATAGGCTAGGCGAAATGGACGCTTGTGGCCAGTCCAGTCACAGATAATCCTAGTTAAATCACGACGGACCATGCAAAAGTGACAGGTATTTGGAATTTTCCGTATGACTTTTTTATTTGAAAAAATTTTAATTATGGCGAATTATATTTGGAGAAATATACTGGTCATTTTCGTTCTTCGAACATAGCGATGTACTTATATCTACAGATATAAAAATGGATGTATGGATCGATCTTGATGAAATTTTCAGTGAATCTTCAGCATAGCCTCGTGGGTGACACTGTGAAGTCTGCTATTTGATTTTTGGTCTGTGGGCGGAGGGGTATGCCAGTGCACCTGTAGAAATCTGTTAAAACTTTCGGTGGAGTTCTTACTTTAATTTTGTCTGTCACTGTCTATTAAAATTTAGATGCAATATTAAAACCCGGGGGCTAATCGCCGCATTCCATATCGAGTAAAATCAATCGATATTCCATATTTTGGTTTATAATTTAAAGAAAACGGACAAACGTCAGACCTAGTTTCACTTTTACTCTTAACTAGGGGCCACAATTCATTAACTGTAAAAGAGTAAAATCATTCTTAGTATTTTATTTTGGAAAATATAAAAATAATTTCGATCGAAAAATTTCGAAAACGAATGCGCCGATTAGACTCCAGACGTTTTCTTAGGGCCAGCAACGTGAACCACTCCCAGCTAGTAATTATATAAAAGCGAAAGTATGTGTGTTTGCTTTTTTTTTTGTTTGTTTGTAGCTTATAGGAGGCTAAGTCTTTGGACCCATCATCCTGAAATTTTTACAGAATTCATACAAAATGCGTTTTTAATATCATATATATTGAGTACTGTGGCAGGGAGGGCTTTGTAAATATATGAGTTCACCTTTTAATGTTAGTAGCCATGTCGAAAATCGGCAGGATCATATCAGTGGGCGTGGTATCTTCCACACAAAGTAAATATTAAATGTCATATATCTGAAGTACTGAGAGCCTTGGGACTTTGCGTGAGCTCATAAGTTATTAACGTGATGGGCATGATCAGAGCTGTGGGCGTGTCACCGCCCATACACAGTAAATATATAATATCATATAACTGGAATAATTCTAAAGGGGAAAGCCTTGACGCTTTGTACGAGTCCTTGAGATATTGCTGTTAGTAGTCAGATTAAAAATAGGCAGGACAGGATAAGTCGGCGTGGCACCTCCTATGCAGAAAAATGTAATGTACTTTGAAAGCGACAGTCTTGAAACTTTTGACTAGTTTATTAATTGCTAATGTGAGTAGTCGTGGAAAATGTGGCGAAAACGCCAAATTCAAAAATCGCTAAAATAAAAATCGCCAAAACCAAATATTTGCAAAAATAAAAATTGCGCAATATAAAAATCTTCAAAATCAATAATGGCCAAAATCAAAAATCGCCAATTTTAAAAATTGTCAAAATCAATAATCGCCAAAGAACAAAAATCGCTAAAATAAAAACTTGCCAAATGTTATTCTAAATTCAAGGCCAATCGTTAAGTGTTGCCTTATTTAATTTGGATAATAAATCTTTTTCTCATGGGCAGCTATATATAGCTTGCTCCAGAGTAAGAACGCTGAAAAATTTTACAATTTTTGCACCGAATGAAAGAACAAAAATATTATGTATTATATAAATACTAGCAGATTTCAACCCTCTAAATTCGAGTGCTAATTCTAGGAAATTTTATTTTTTCATTAAATAAAGGCCCTAAAGTTACGCTAATCTATTATAGCCAATTCACAAATCAACACAAAAAAAACTCATTTTTATTACAAACACATTAACAAATTTAATAAGCACACACATAGCATTGTATAATTTTATGTATGTGTTAGTAGCAACTTTAAATGCAATTTACTCAAAATACAGGAAAAAATTTGAAAATCTGTAAATCTGCAAATCGGCTAAAAAGAAATAACTTTCAAATAATATACGTTTGGTCAAAATCGGGATAAAACGGTAGAACAAAATATCGGTCACAAGAAATCGTCTAGCCTATTAATATTATAGATCTTATAGGACAAAATGATTATGAAACCACAATTGTTAATAAGTATCGGTAAGTCGTAGCATACCAAAGCACGAATTGATTTAAAATAATGCCATCCATGTTCACTGTGGTGACCCTGGAGTTGAGTTTTAGACTTCTTGATATTTGTTTGCTAACTTTTATTAAATTCTTGTTAAATAAATGAATTTTTAATTAATTGATAATTAAATTTGAGAGGATTGGTTTTGCTGTACAGAAATGGGAAAATACATGCTAAATTATGGGAAAATGCCTGTTAAGTCAATAGAAATGCATGCTAAATGCATGCATGTTTTTGTTTTCTCGATAGATTTTTTTTATTTGCAGCTTTGAAAATCATTTTTCTTAATTCAGCATGCAATTTCCCTACATTTAGAATGCTAGTTTTTCTCATCTTTAACAGAAAAATTACAATTTTTACATGCATTTTCCATTAAATTTGTCCAAATTTAGCGAATATTTTGCCATTTTCGACATGCATTTTTACCATTTGGCATGCATTTCCTATAGACTTAACAAGCATTTTCCCATAATTTAGCAAGCATTTTCCCACTTTTACTATGCGCTTCCCCTAGTCTAATTAAGTTTGCCTTTAGAATTTCTTTAAGTGCAGTTATGCATTTATATTAAAATTCTATGTAATTTTATTTAGTTTAATTTTTTCAACACCTTCATGCATCTGTTATTTACAAGGATATGTTTTATTTTTTTTTTACCCTATACCACTATGTAGTCAGGGTATAATGAGTTTGGGCTGATGTTTGTAACAACCCGTCAGTCTGTATGTGTGTCCTTGTAACTCTTCTAGTTAAACTAAAGGTTGCAAATATAAATATATTTTGATGAAATTTGTTGCATGAAGCTCGGTCATAGAATGGTCGTTATTGAAATGGATGAAAATCAGTGAATGTTCAGAGCTAGCCCGCCCCATTTGAGGGACACGTACGAGTTCGACTTAATTTGCCATAAGATCCATATTATCATTAATATAGTGGTCAGATGTGGTGTTTGTATTTTAATAACACCTATTTGTTAGTGGCTTCAAAATAAACCCTTTAGCACCATTTTTATTCTGAGTCTTCATATAAAGCTGTTCCCGATTTTCTCGTTAAAACACAAGAACGTTGCATAGATTTTTCTGAAATTTGATTTTTATATGTTTATGAGTAAAATAAGTGATTAGTCCATTTTTCATCAAAAAAATAGCTTCCGAGATGAACTTTGTCACATCTATGGCAACAAATTCATAATAATGTCGCTCAAATTCGGTTAGTGCGGATTTTTTATATCCCTTTAGTTGAACCTATTACCCTTTCTCTAAAACCATAGTAATCATTATAGCATAGTCGATCTTAACCGACTATAATTTTTTTACTTGTTCTACTTATATAACATTGTATGCAACTGAATTTATTTAGCGGTTAATTTACACTTATAGCAAACACTTGATAACTTTAATATTTAAAATAAGTTTATATATATATAATTTCTTCTCTTGTGCTTTAGAATCATTGTGATTTAGCCAAATGATTTCATTATTTCCAAAGAAATAATAAGAAAATTTTAGAATTAATATACAAGGTCGGACTTTTCGAATGAGAAAAAATATATTTTCCAACATAGTCTTCTTATAGCTCTATACACGTTTCTAAACGTTTCCCCAGCTTGATACTTCCTTCAAAATAATAGGGGTTCTCAAGAGGAACAAAACCTCTTTGCGGCTAGCCATTTTTTTAGAAATAGATAAGAGTGACTGGGGGCTAAATCTAGCACACTTTCTCTCTTCGATCGTCAAAAACCATATCGAGATTTATTTCAAGACTTTTAGACTTATTAATTCGACCTCTTATATTTCTTATCATCAGCATCTAACATTTGTTAAAGCCAGTCTAAACGCTGAATTACAAATACCTGTACTGTTGCTTTAGTTTAAAGGATCGCCAAATTGTTTAGTATTTAAATAAAATAAATATTTTGCTAGTTTTTCCAATTTCCATATTATATTTACAATTGTTTCCATGCTTTTTTACTAAACGTACGAATTTGTTTTTTTTATTTATTTTTGTTATTCAACAAATATTCACTTCTGAAAGGTTTAGAGGTTCACCGACATGTGTTTGTGCTGTTACTACTACAAACACACAAGCATAGTTGCTCTTTGTAATGTATGCAACTATTTATGTATATATGTAAGTAAATAAATATTGTTGTTGGTGTATTTAGTGTTAGATAGTATTTTTGTTTTAACACCTTTCAATACAAATGAATATTTTAAAAAATTGAATGGACATTTTTTTTTAATTAAGAGGCACTTTGAATGTTGCTAAAGTAATACAATATTGTTTAAATAAATAAGTTATAAAGAAATTTAAAACATATATATATATGTATATAAAATTTATATTTAGTACAGAAAATTATCAACGTTGGTCTATGAAATACTTTGAAAATTTCTTTAAGTAATTAAGGTCTTGTTAAAATCATAACTCGTTCTTACGATTTCGCAGGGTTTTATTTTTTTCTTTTCTATCCAAATTCTAGCCAGAAATCTATTATAATTGCAAATCGATTAACAAATTGTAATGAATGAGATTAGATAGCTTTTTGTTATATATGTATATAAATTATTTATATAATAAACTTGATTGTTATTTCGACCTTTTTGTTGTAATTTTTAGATAAAAATAATTAAGCTTGAGGCCATTGTTGTTCTTATACTTCAATTGTTTATTTCATCCAATATTTCGCTATCAATTAGATAGCATCTTCAGGAATCTAAATTATATATATAACATAAAAACATTTTTAACATAATGTAACTCAAAGAACAATAAAAACAAACCTACGAGTAACAATAATTAACTTAATACATGTACGTCATAACGTTTACACATTCAATATTGCACTAAATCAATTTTTTGTTTATGATGTGACGATAGCTTTGAGCGCAATTATCGGTGTCGGTTTTATAATTCATTCGGTTCTCTCTCGGTATGTTTATAATATGTAACATTTCAAGTGTGTATCGTTTGTTATATTTATCCTCTCTTTGTAAAATCTCAACGTCATCCAAGTTTGGTAAATGTTTGTATTCTGCACAATGGGCCATGAGTGCCGTTTTTTGTGTCAATAATTTATTTCTATTTCTTAGATCCGATCTGTGTCCTGATAATCTTGTTTTTAATTTGTTTTTTGTTGTCCCAACATATACTTGTTTGCATATGTTGTTCTCGTCACCAGTGCAGTTTATTTTATAAATTACGTTGGAATTTTCCATTTTTTCGTGTTTACTTTTTGTATTCGAAAACAGTTGTCTTAATGTGTTTGTGGTCGTTGATGCCACTTTAAATTTTTCGGTGTTATATAATTTTGATTTTGATATTCTTTCCGAAATTATTGGTACATATGTCATCGATTTGTATATTTTTGATGTTTCATCTCGTCTAGTTGTCCGGTTTTGTTGGTTTTTAAAAAGGCTGTTAATAATTTTTGTAGGAAAAGCATTTCTCTTAAGTATTTCCTTTAGTTTAACTATGTTCTTTCTATGAAAATCTGGATCGCTAATAGAAAGTACTCTGCTTATTAAGTTGTTGGCCGTATTCATAATAATACTTTTTGGTTGGCATGAGTAGAAATTAATTATTCTTCCAGATGATGTGGGTTTTTGATACCAGTCTATTTTAATTTTTCCATCCTTCCTTATAACTAACGTATCCAGGTATGGTAGTTTTCCCTTATCCTCCTCTTCAGCCGTAAATTTAATTTGTACGTGAAAACTGTTCAACTGGTCTAACGTCTTTTTTATTGCACTTGTTTTTACAATCCCAAAAAGGTCGTCAACATATTTGGTTAGAAGTCTTGGTTTTTCCTCCATTTTATCCATACAGGTTTTTAAAAGATCCTCCATAACAATATCTGCTACGATGGGTGATGCTGGTGATCCCATAGGTAGACCTTTGTATTGTGTGTATAATTTATCTTTATATTTAAAATACCGTGAGTCTTTTATGCAGAATTTCAATATCTTTATAAATAAGTCTTTGGGTATTGTTGTGTGTTTTTTTATTTCCTCCCATTTATCCTTAATTACATTGATTGCGTATTCTACTGGTATACTTGGGAATAAGGATATTACGTCAAATGAAATTAATGTTTCGTCGTCATATATATTACTATTATTAATCTTATTCCTAAATTGCACAGCATCCCTTATATTAAATTCTGAATCTTCTGTAAGCTTTTTCAGTATGTTAGTCAAAAGTTTACATAACCCACTAGACGGTGAGTTAACTGATGCACAGATTGGTCGAAGTGGGAATCCATCCTTATGGATCTTTGGGAGTCCATATATTCTGGGTGCTAATGCCGCGTCATTTTTAAGCCTCTTTTTCTCTATCACAGAAATACTATTGCACTTATATAATTCATCGACCAGTTCACTGTTCGTTCTCTGTAATGATGATGTAGGGTCTTTGTTTATCCTCCTATACGTCATCATATCATTCAGGATGTTATTCATTCTACTTTCATAGTCCGATTTTTCCATCGCAACAGTTACATTCCCTTTGTCGGCATTCAATATTAAAATATTTCTATTTTTGTGCAAAAAATTTTTGGTTTGACCCACTGTGTTTAATATAAAGCGCTCTCTCCTACTTAGATTTTGTTTGTTTATATGATTCTCTAGCATAGATGTAAATTTAGTTCTCGCTACTTCTTGTTCTTCCTTGTCCTCTAGCGTTTGAATACAATCTTCTCCATCGGCAATTAGTTTAAATAAGGGGAATTGTTTTTTGTCTGTCGGTATAGCATGTTTTTGGCCCAACGAGAGTAGCCACTGTATATCTTCGGGTATTTCGGTATTTGTCAAATTCGTAAACCATTTGTCATTGTGTACAATATTCAGTTCATTTCTCTGTTTGTTTCTCAAAGCTTCAAATTTCTTTTTGTGTTTATTTTTTATTTCTATATTATTAACAGCCTTTTTAAAAACCAACAAAACCGGACAACTAGACGAGATGAAACATCAAAAATATACAAATCGATGACATATGTACCAATAATTTCGGAAAGAATATCAAAATCAAAATTATATAACACCGAAAAATTTAAAGTGGCATCAACGACCACAAACACATTAAGACAACTGTTTTCGAATACAAAAAGTAAACACGAAAAAATGGAAAATTCCAACGTAATTTATAAAATAAACTGCACTGGTGACGAGAACAACATATGCAAACAAGTATATGTTGGGACAACAAAAAACAAATTAAAAACAAGATTATCAGGACACAGATCGGATCTAAGAAATAGAAATAAATTATTGACACAAAAAACGGCACTCATGGCCCATTGTGCAGAATACAAACATTTACCAAACTTGGATGACGTTGAGATTTTACAAAGAGAGGATAAATATAAGAAACGATACACACTTGAAATGTTACATATTATAAACATACCGAGAGAGAACCGAATGAATTATAAAACCGACACCGATAATTGCGCTCAAAGCTATCGTCACATCATAAACAAAAAATTGATTTAGTGCAATATTGAATGTGTAAACGTTATGACGTACATGTATTAAGTTAATTATTGTTACTCGTAGGTTTGTTTTTATTGTTCTTTGAGTTACATTATGTTAAAAATGTTTTTATGTTATATATATAATTTAGATTCCTGAAGATGCTATCTAATTGATAGCGAAATATTGGATGAAATAAACAATTGAAGTATAAGAACAACAATGGCCTCAAGCTTAATTATTTTTATCTAAAAATTATTTATATATATAATTTTTTTTTTTTGGCTAAAAATTATTGTTGATATCTATTTAAAGAAATTTCTCTAAACTGGTTTTTACCTTCAAAATAGTTCTACAAACAGAAAAACTTTTTAACTATTTCCTAAAAAAATGCCTTGATTACACAAAGGTGTAAAATTTTCTACTTTATAGACATATTTGAAATAAAAATCTAACAAATTATGTACGCAAAAGTACTTTCATGGCCATTGTAATGATGTTGTCTGTCCAGCCACAAATAAAAGCATACTAAGCAGTGAAACTTGCAGATGCCATGCATTGGGAAGGTTGAATCATCATCAAAATAAATTTAAGATGGATGAAATTCGTATTTTATGGCTTCTGTAATGTAAATTTTAACTAATGCTCGCGATGAAATGATAAATCACTTATTTTGAATGGGTATTATTTTGAAACACTTCATGATATTTTTTCATGTGTAAACATCTATACGCGCAGGGGGTTAAATTTCTATTTCACAATACAATCACAAAAACAGCGTAACTCATATCGGTGTGAGCTGAAGCAGATAACGCTGTGTGACTTATGATTGTATTGGTGAAAAAATTATGATATAAAATTGTTTTTTTATGCCACTTTTTTAAAAGCGTCATCTATGTATCACTTATATACGATTATATTAGGATATTTTTAATGTTTTACAGCAAACGGTTGTTGAATTAGCTGAAACAGTTTTTGCTATAAGTGATACATAGATGACGCTTTCTGTTTGATTATAAAAAATGACATAAAAAAATCTTTAATTACTAGATGTTTACACATCTTCCCTCTGATCGGACTCACATGATTTTTTTTTATATAAATTTCGCTGAATCTTTTGCAATAAAAGTATTTCTCTCCTTTTCAATATAAATTTTTAATAAAAATCTCAAAATTATACAGCAAAAATAATTACAACTGAGCTTAAATCAAAAATCGCCAAAGGCAAAAATCGTCAAAGTCAAAAATCGCTAAAATCGAAAATCGCCAAAATCAAAAATCGCCAAGTCAAAAGTCGCGAAAAACAAAAATCGCCAAAACCGAAAATCGAGGAACAATAAAAATCGCCAAAACTGAAAATTGCGAATAACAAAAATCGCAAAAAACAAAAAACGCTCAAAATCAATAAATCCACCCAACCGAAAATCGCGAATAACAAAAATCGCCAAAATAAAAAACGTTAAAACCAAAAATCGCCAAAGCAAAAATCACCAAAATCAAAAATCTCAAAAAACAAAGATTGCAAAAAACACAAATTGCCAAAATTAAAAATCGCGAATAATAAAAATCACCAGAAACGAAAATCGCGAATAACAAAAACTGCCAAAATTAAAAATCGACAAAATCGAAAATCGCGCTTAACGAAAATCGCCAAAAAAAAAAAAAAATAAAATGCCAAACTAAAAAATCGCATAAAACAAAAATCGCAAAAAACAAAGATTGCAAAAAACACAAATTGCCAAAATTAAAAATCGCGAATAATAAAAATCACCAGAAACGAAAATCGCGAATAACAAAAACTGCCAAAATTAAAAATCGACAAAATCGAAAATCGCGCTTAACGAAAATCGCCAAAAAAAAAAATAAAATGCCAAACTAAAAAATCGCATAAAACAAAAATCGCCAAAATTTAAAATCACAAAAACAAGAATAGATAAATTCAAAACTCGCCAAATGTAAATAAAATAAATAAAATAAATAAAATAAATAAAATAAATAAAATAAATAAAATAAATAAAATAAATAAAATTAATAAAATAAATAAAATAAATAAAATAAATAAAATAAATAAAATAAATAAAATAAATAAAATAAATAAAATAAATAAATAAAATAAATAAAATAAATAAAATAAATAAAACAAATAAAATAAATAAAATAAATAAAATAAATAAAATAAATAAAATAAATAAAATAAATAAAATAAATAAAATAAATAAAATAAATAAAATAAATAAAATAAATAAAATAAATAAAATAAATAAAATAAATAAAATAAAATAAATAAAATAAATAAAATAAATAAAATAAATAAAATAAATAAAATAAATAAAATAAATAAAATAAATAAAATAAATAAAATAAATAAAATAAATAAAATAAATAAAATAAATAAAATAAATAAAATAAATAAAATAAATAAAATAAATAAAATAAATAAAATAAATAAAATAAATAAAATAAATAAAATAAATAAAATAAATAAAATAAATAAAATAAATAAAATAAATAAAATAAATAAAATAAATAAAATAAATAAAATAAATAAAATAAATAAAATAAATAAAATAAATAAAATAAATAAAATAAATAAAATAAATAAAATAAATAAAATAAATAAAATAAATAAAATAAATAAAATAAATAAATAAAATAAATAAAATAAATAAAATAAATAAAACAAATAAAATAAATAAAATAAATAAAATAAATAAAATAAATAAAATAAATAAAATAAATAAAATAAATAAAATAAATAAAATAAATAAAATAAATAAAATAAATAAAATAAATAAAATAAATAAAATAAATAAAATAAATAAAATAAATAAAATAAATAAAATAAATAAAATAAATAAAATAAATAAAATAAATAAAATAAATAAAATAAATAAAATAAATAAATTAAATAAAATAAATAAAATAAAAAAAATAAATAAAATAAATAAAATAAATAAAATAAATAAAATAAATAAAATAAATAAAATAAATAAAATAAATAAAATAAATAAAATAAATAAAATAAATAAAATAAATAAAATAAATAAAATAAATAAAATAAATAAAATAAATAAAATAAATAAAATAAATAAAATAAATAAAATAAATAAAATAAATAAAATAAATAAAATAAATAAAATAAATAAAATAAATAAAATAAATAAAATAAATAAAATAAATAAAATAAATAAAATAAATAAAATAAATAAAATAAATAAAATAAATAAAATAAATAAAATAAATAAAATAAATAAAATAAATAAAATAAATAAAATAAATAAAATAAATAAAATAAATAAAATAAATAAAATAAATAAAATAAATAAAATAAGTAAAATAAATAAAATAAATAAAATAAATAAAATAAATAAAATAAATAAAATAAATAAAATAAATAAAATAAATAAAATAAATAAAATAAATAAAATAAATAAAATAAATAAAATAAATAAAATAAATAAAATAAATAAAATAAATAAAATAAATAAAATAAATAAAATAAATAAAATAAATAAAATAAATAAAATAAATAAAATAAATAAAATAAATAAAATAAATAAAATAAATAAAATAAATAAAATAAATAAAATAAATAAAATAATTAAAATAAATAAAATAAATACAATAAATAAAATAAATAAAATAAATAAAATAAATAAAATAAATAAAATAAATAGAATAAATAAAATAAATAAAATAAATAAAATAAATAAAATATATTAAATAAATAAAATAAATAAAATAAATAAAATAAATAAAATAAATAAAACAAATAAAATAAATAAAATAAAATAATAAAATAAAATAAATATGAGTTTGACTTATACCAACCTTTTATTATGCCGATTTGGCGGTGTCCGTCTTACCGTCCGTTTGTGTGACCACAAAAACCTTATAACCAAACCACAAGTAGCAAATATACTCGTAAATATATTTTGATGAACTCGTATTTTAGCTTTTATCGAACATAGGACGAGCGCCATTAAAATTGGAGAAATTCAGTACATGCTGAAACGTAGCAGCCATAAAAATAACTCCTAGTATACTGACATATGTGGTCATATGATCAGGGTTTCATAAATTTATCGATGAAGTGAAACCCACTGGTCTCTACGCCAAAACTAAACCCTTTAGGATCATTTTAAGTCATAGTCCCCATTTAAACAGCTTCCTCTCTTCACTTAAATCGATCAAAAATAAAAATATTCTAAAGATTATCTTTTTGAAAAAATCGTGTGCCTTTACTAAATATGGGCATGATCGGTCCAGTTTTTGACCTCACCCCGTATAAAAATAACATCAGATATGAACTTGTCAATTTCATCGCGCTAAACTTTGGATTATGCTTAGTTTCCATATCATTTTATTGCCTCAGCAAAGTTGGATATACGGCTATAATATTCTTATTTTTTTTTTATTTGCTGATGATTTTAAAAAAATCGGCCTTGTAACGGCTTTGTACTTAGGTTTCGTTTGTAGTTTGTAATCAGACATACCGATGTTAAACCAATGTCGGTTTTGGTAGTCTTCCGGTAGCAGTGCTTTCGCAAACGGAATTTGCATGGATGCATCTTAATACCCAACTTTCAACTTCTCTGCAATGTTGCATAACCCATAAAGTATATATATTCTTAATACTTATAATAAGCGGAGTTAATATGTCCATCTGTCCATCTGTGGAAATCACAATCACGCCCTTAATATCCTCGCTGATTTGCCCATTTTTATTGAATATGATTCACTAGCACGCGGAGCAGGTTGCTGTTTAAAATCGTCGAAATCGGCTTCATAGGTCCCGAGATTTCAATGAAAATGCAAAAAAGAATTTTTTTAAAATAAATATGATAGTTCTATGTTGTTCTTGTTATTGCTGTTATTCTAAATTTTATTTCTAGTGTATGAAACATATAATTGTTGTGGTCATTTTGTTTGTAGCATTTGCTTTTATTGGCCAAAATTCTGTAACTTTTGAGCCGATCGAAATATTTTGGTATTTTTTTAATGGATAGATATTTAGATGAACTTGACTTAGATTAAATTTTATTAAAATTGATTGAGTAGCTGTTAAGGGATTCTAGGTCAAAGTCGAGCTTTTGATTTTTTTCTACTTTTAGCTTGAAATATGGGTTTTTATTTTTTTTTTATTTATTTAAAAAAAAATGTCAAAGTTCGATTTTAATAATAATTATAAGCAGTTTTTGTAATAATGTAATTTTTTTTAATATATACACTCAAAAAATAATTATAAGCAGTTTTTATAATAATGTAATTTTTTTTAATATTTACACTAAAAAAAAAAAATTTACACTAAAACAAAAGTAAAAACAACTGGAAATTTTGCTATTAAGTTTGCAAATTTGTTTACACTCAACGAATATTTACACTTAAAAAAACGTTAGTAATATTATCTTAAAGTCCTGCTAATACTACAGAAAAATTTATTATTCTATTTCAAATTTTTTACAAGATAAGGGTTTTTATTTTTTGAATCTTTCTTATTTATTAAAACATTTTACCATATGTGGGTAAAAAAGCCTTTTGAAAGTTAAAACTGCAATAGATTTTAATAGCATTTGTAACAATGAGAGGTTCCGTTTATTATTATTTTTTACTAATAATATGTTTTTCGAACTTAGATAACAATGAAAGGCAATTATAATGAATAATTAATTTGATTCAAATATTGATTGCAAATATTCCATATACTGTTCTGTGTTATTTCTTTTCTTTAGTAGTTTTTTGACTTCTTCATCTAAATCCCGATGTTCCAATTTACATTGATTTCGAATACTAAATATGAAAGGATCTTACGTTACCAATAATATATTAAATATATCTTCATTTGTGGAATTTCATGAAATTTTTCTGGTGTTGTGTTCTCTATGAAATCTGTAATCCTAATTCCTTTTTTCCTGTGGCTCCTCTAATAGATCTTCAAGTGGCACCAAATGATATTTAATGACATCTTTTCATGAATAAGGATTTTGTGAACTGTTGCAGATATATTTCTCCAGGGGTACTTGGTTGTATATATTTTTACAGTTTTCTTAGCGTAATCTCCAAATTTTCTACAATCAATTTCTTCATTGCACGCAAGTACTTCTACGATTATTTTAAATCTGAAAATAAGGTGCTACACGAACTTAAGTTTAATTTTGTTTTAACGTAAATAAGAACATCTTCCTGATTTTTGTTTGTAAAATACTCTTCGGCGAATTCTTTATAACTGAAGCTCTCCATATTTTTCTGAATAATTTTATTTGCGGCTATTATTGCTAAAATATAATATTACAATGGAGTTTGTTTTCAAACGTCACTTTCTTGTAAGCCTTTTCATAAGCCATCATACTAGGTTTCTAGGTAAAATAAATAAGAATAAGAAAATGGCATTAGTACATTACTATCTAAAATTATATATAAACAAGTAAGAAAATTATAGTCGGTCGAGACCGACTATATGATACCCTATACCATGCGTTTAGAGACCCTATCACATAGGCCAAACTAACTGGATATAGAAAATAAGCATAAACCAAATTTGACTGGGATTTTTATTAATTTTTTTGGCTGCAGATATAAGAAAGTTCATATCGGATGCTATATCTATATGGGGACCAGGCCCAAAAATGGACCGATCCTGACCATGTTCGGTAAAGTCTCTTGTATTTTGCAAAAATATATACAAACAAAATTTGAGAAGAATCAGTGCAATATTTTTTGTTTTTTGATAGATTTAAGTGAAGATCGGGAAGCAGCTCTATATGGGGCCTATGACTAAGAGTTATCCAATAGGTATCATTTTTGGACTACTGATTAATGGATGTAATATATACACACAAACCCAATTTGACTAAGATTTGTATGATAATTTGGATCTTATGGCTATATATGTTGATTTCATAGGGTCATTTGTATGGGGGCTAGGTCTGAACATGGACCGATTCTCACCAATTTCAATAGCGTCCATCCCATGGCCGAGAAAAGATCAAATACCAAATTTCATCAAAATATATTCATATTTGCGACCTGCAGTTTGATTACAAGCTTTACATGGACACACAGACGGACGGACGGACGGACATCGTTAAATCGAATCAGATAGTGATTCTGATTCGATCGGTATAATTAAAGATGGGTGTAGGTCAAATATTTTTGGTTGTTACAAACAGCAGCACAAAGTCATTATACCCAAACCACATAGTGGTATAGGGTATAAAAACCCACTATACAAATGTATTACCTGTGTGTGTATTCTTTACTACTTGTATTAGTGCATTGTTAGGCAAAATAAAAAGGTATAAAAGGGGTATGAAAATAAAAAAAAAAAAACAGTTTACAAATGAATTACATTTTTGTGTACTGACATTGTTACTTACAAATATATAAAAAGGGTCTTGTATTTTGTAAGCAGATATCATTACTGGTAATAGAACAAATAATGACTATTATAAGCTATAAAATACCTAAAGCACAAATGTGTTAAACATCATTGTATACTTATAAGGCTGTTTAAATTACCGTAATTTGAAATTTTTTTTGATTATATTCATCAAAATGAAAAAAGTGTTTTACCCACGGGTCGTCACCCATGAAAAAGTATATATAGGTTTAAAGAGGAAACTTTAATCTTTCTCCGGGTGGTATACGTTTCTTGTTCCTTTTTGTTCCCTAGAAGTTCTATTCCATTAAAGTTTATATTTGACAAAAAATATAGTAGTTTAATAAATACTAGCAGATCCCAGCCCTCGAAATTCGAGTGCAAATTCTAGAAAATTTTATTTTTTCATATAACAAATTGTTGACCCCAGAGGTATGCTAATCAATTTTAGCCAATTCACAATTTAACACTTTTTTGGTTTATGTCCAAAATAATTTTTCAATTCAACACTATTATTATGAATGAAGAAAGCAAACTCTTTTTTTTGCAAACATATTAACAAATTTAATAAACAGAAAATAGCATTGTATATTTTTATGTATGTGTTAGTAGCAATATTAAATGAGCATAACTCCAAAAGAATGTAAAGATTTTAAAATCTGTAAATCTGGAGGATAGCTAAAAATAAATACCTTTCAAATAAGATATGTTTGGTCAAAATCGAGAGAAAACTGTGAAATAAATCATCGGTCACAAGAGATCGTCTTACCTATTAATATTATAGATTTCAGAAGACCCACTAATATTAAACGATAGGACTGTGACTCTTTCTTTAGAATCACTTTCTGAGTCGATTTAGCGATGTCCGTCCGTCCGTCCGTCTGTGTGTCCATGTAAACCTTGTAATCAAACTACAGGTCGCAAATATGAAAATATTTTGATGAAATTTGGTATATAAGCTTTCAATGGCGGTAGGATGAACGCTATTGAAATTGGTGAGAATCGGTCCATGTTCAGACCTAGCCTCCATACAAATGACCCCTATGAAATCGACTTAAATTGCCATAAGATCCAAATTATTATATAAATCTTAGTCAAATTGGGTTTGTATGTGTTTATTACATCCATTAATCAGTAGTCCAAAAATGATGCCTATGGGACAACTCTTAGTCAAAGGCCCCATATAGAGCTGCTTCCCGATCTTCACTTGAATCTATCAAAAAACAAAAATGTTGCACAGATTTTTCTCAAACTTGGTTTGTATATATTTTTTCAAAATATAAGTGACTTTACCAAATACGGTCAGGATCGGTCCATTTTTCGACCCAGTCCCCATATAAATATAGCACCCGATATGAACTTTTTTCATATCTGCCGCCAAAATAATTAATAACAATGCCACTCAAATTTGGTGTATGCTTATTTCTATATCCACTTAGTTCAGCCGAAGAGATAGGGTCTCTAAGCCATGATATAGGGTATGGTAAAGTCGGTCTAGACCGACTATAATTTTCTTACTTGTTTCGATTAGCTTTCGTTTGTAACTACCAAAGCCGAGAGAATTTTTTGCATTTGTCACCAAAACTTTTTTACAGCTTAATGAAATACAACAACATCAAAAAGACTATTTGAAAATGTACTAAATGGCTAAAGAGTTTTTGCCACATAGTCGACATGAAAGCTACAACCTGAAGAGGAAAATAAATGCATTTTATGCAAGCCGGAATCTATGTATTTGCATATAATTGAAGATTTTAATTAAAATTATATTTATACTTATTGGCATGAGTGGGCATGTGCACATAACAAAAAACCGAAAAGAATAATAAAACACCCCAAGAAAAATTTTTTAAAAACCCCAACATTTTTTACAAACTTGAGATTTTTGTTTCATAAAATATCAAATAAAGCTTAAAGGGATTTTTGATGGTTACGTCCATACTCCTTTTTAAGAAAAATTAAAAAAAAAGAAACAAATATTTTATCTCGAAAACGTTTGAAGGCTTTGAATGCCTCAAAACATCAACATAATAATCATCAGTATTAAAAACCTTAAAGCTTTATTTTTGCTGAATCTGTTTTAGCTTTGCTTTAGTTTTTTTTTTTTTGCTCACGTTATGTTCCTTACAATAGGAATATATTTTTTTTTTTTGTTTAAATGTATTGGCCCAAGTTGGAGTATTTGTTATGTGCCATGTAGATGGTTTATGGTTTGATTTTGTTTTGTATTGTTGAGGGCACGATCATAACATGGGGCGGCATATGCAAATATCAGAACAAACAAAAAAGAATGATAATAATAAAATGTATATAGCACATGCCATATTAAGGTGGTGTTTTGTAGTCATTGGTTAACTTCTAACTGCAAGTTTTGCTATTTGCCAGTGAATAGTTGTTATTATTTCTATTAGAGATTTGTGGTCACAGAAAATCAAGGTTCAGAAAATACACACATGAAACACACAATGTTCTGTTCAAAAGCAGCCAACTCACATCTTTATTTTCATATCAATTATGTGCGTTTCTACATTTTCTACGGTGACCAACACCATCATGACTGTGTTCGTTTTAATATTTCGTTATTTACACGAACATTTTTCTATCACGTACTTTTTGTTTCGATCACACATAAATCACACAGATTCGACTGTTGCTTTATTTGAAGTTCATATTCTGGTACGTGTACTGAAAAAAAACAGAACATGTACAATAAACAGGTTCGAGTTCAGTTATATTTTAAATTCGTGTTCTGGCTCGTGTACTGCGAACAATTGAAACATCAATTCGCGATCTGATACACCCCGATAAAAACGACGACAATTGTTTCAACCAAATTTATTAAAATTTTATTGACCCTTTTTTATGACTTACGTTGCAAATTGTTTACAATTGTCAAATATTTTAAAATTTTATTGGCCATTTTTTTGTGATTTACGTTGAAATTATTTACAATTGTTTTTATTGACTGGTTTTTATTTTAATAAAAGATTGTAATAAAATACTTAAGATACAAAAACTGCACACTGCACTTAAATCTTTCTTGCAGGTTTCAATCAGACATGTAAATTTTTTCGTTTCGCTATTAAAAGTTGCGTATTTTTTATAGCAAAACTTATTTCTGTTATTGCTTTCCAATTTTTTTAATTTTCACAAAATATTTGCAATTTACACAATAACACAGTACACTTATAGATCACGATCTAATGCAAACTGAACCACTTTTAATGAATAAATGACGCACGCACTCGCTATTTATTGCAAAATCAATTGCGTGAAATTGTAACACTTGCAAGCAATTGTAACGTAAGTCATAAAAAGGGACAATAAAATATGAAAATATTTTTTTGGGTTTTTTTATTGACACTCATTGTGTTTTTACGCTAAAAATCCCAAAAAATCATTGAGAAAAGGATTGTGCATTGACACTAATTGGTTCGCAAATTAAGAGTGGGTGATTGTGTTTTTTATGATGCAAAATTTGTTTGTGTCTAAAGTTATTTGTTAGTAAAAAAAATATTTTTGCAAAAGATCCTAACAACCAACAAGTGTGTCTTTTATGCCGCAAAATTAGTTTTTCGTCTATGACACTAATTGGATGCGAAAATAGGGGTGGGTAATGCAAAAAAACATAACAACCAACAAGTGTAACTTTTATGATGCTAAATAGTTTTTGTGTCTTAAGTATTTTATTACCATATTTTATTAAAATAAAAACCAGTCAATAAAAACAATTGTAAATAATTTCGACGTAAATCACAAAAAAATGGCCAATAAAATTTTAAAATATTTGTAAACAATTTGCAACGTAAGTCATTAAAAAGGGTCAATAAAATTTTAATAAATTTGGTTGAAACAATTGTCGTCGTTTTTATCGGGGTGTATCAGATCGCGAATTGATGTTTCAATTTTTCGCAGTACACGAGCCAGAACACGAATTTAAAATATAACTGAACTCGAACCTGTTTATTGTACATGTTCTATTTTTTCTTAGTACACGAACCAGAACATGACTTATAATATAACTGAACTCGAACCTGTTTATTGTACATGTTCTATTTTTTCTGAGTACACGAGCCAGAACACGACTTAAAATATAACTGAACTCGAACCTGTTAATTGTACATGTTCTTTTTTTTTCTTAGTACACGAGCCAGTACACGACTTAAAATATAACTGAACTCGAACCTGTTTATTGTACATGTTCTTTTTTTTCAGTACACGTACCAGAACACGAACTTCAAATAAAGCAACACTCAAATCTGTGTGGTTTATGTGTGATCAAAACAAAAAGTACGTGATAGAAAAATGTTCGTGTAAACAACGAAATATTAAAACGAACACAAGTCATGATTGTGTTTGGCACCGAAGAAAATTTAAAAACAAACATAATTGATATGAAAATAAAAATATGTGTGTGTTGGTCTAAGTTATGTTTGTTTACATATATGTACGAGTTTTTTATTCAGTATGTGTTTGTTTCTGAACTCTGCAGAAAATGTTTACCAACAACTGGAACTGTTTTTTCGCTTCTCATAGGAAGAAGAAGAAGAAGATACCAAAAAATGAACCCGCACAGGAATCGTAAATGAAGTTTTGGCTGTATTGTGACAGAGATTTCAAAAAATCATATATATGTTACAAATGCAGTGCAATACTTAAAAAATATGGTTTTGTGTAGCTCTCTGATTGGTTTTCTGAAATTCAATTGATACTTTCTGAAATATATGTGATAATTTTTGAAAATCATTTGATGTTTTCTGAAATAGATTTGTTAATTTCTAAAATATATTTGATACTTTCTGAACAATATATGACAATTTCTGAAAATCATTTAAAAATTTTTCAAATTCAATTAATGTTTTCTGAAATACACATGTGACCCTGCATATAAAAACCCACCAAGTGTGTCAAAACAAGTTTCTGAGAAAAACGCGATTAAAGTTTACCCTTCTTTCTTGCATTTTCATAGTGTGCGTGTGCTCACATCATTGAATGTTTGTTTTGATTGGTTTCAATGTTTGTTTTATCATTTAGTGATAGAACTCCGAGTTTATTTTAATTATTGTGAAAATGTCTCACGAGTGTGATGAATTTGATCAACTGTGCAATGTATTTGATATTAAGCGTTATGATTTATCGCCATCGCATTCATTTTTACATTACTATCCGAAGTTTTTGAGACTTGCGAGCTGTTTCATATGAAAATTTAAGGTTTTTTTTACATACAAATCCAAAAAAAAAAGTGAATTCATTAAATTTGACACACTAGTTGGGGTTTCTTAAGCAGGTTCACATATGTTAATTTCTGAAAACCAGTTGATATGCATTGGATAATTTTTGAGTGTTCCTGAATATCAATTTTCTGAAATATATTTGATAACTTTTGATGCTCTCAGAAATACAATTGGTAATTTCTGAAATACTTTTGATACTTTCTGAAATACATTTGTTAATTTTTGAAAATCAATTGATGTTTTTTGAAACAATTTATGTAACACTTTTATATTTTCTGCAGTAAATTTAAAAGTTTCTAAATATTAGTAGATGGTTTCTGAGATACAATTAGAAATGGTTTAGTGGAATAAATTTTAAAAATTTTATTTTTATTTTGATATTATTTTTAATTAATAAATCCTATAAAAAAAGCGACCACCCCTCATGGTTTTGAACCCCTCCTTATAAAATTCTATTAAAATAAACTTTTTAGAATTTTATTGTTCCTTATACACACAACTGTGCAGAGGGTTTGTCATACTGCATGTAACGCATCGAAATATGTTCCGGAGATCCCATGAACTATATATTTATATTATTGATCCTTATAAAAAGAGAAGTCGGTGTAGCAATGTCTGTGCGTCTGTCTGTCTGTTTGTCTGTCTGTCCGTCTGTTTGTCTGTCTGTGTGTCTGTCTGTTGAAAACATTCTTCTGTCCGAAATAGATCGAGTGTACGACTCAGTTAGGCTGGAAATGTTCACCATAATCTGCAGCAGTTTAGTATTGAATTTGGAGCCTCAAGACCAAATAGATGAGGAATGACATGTGAAAATGTAGAGTTACTCCCATAAAATTTCTTATAAAAAAATAAAAATATCGAAAAATGTTTACACGCACCAGATCCTTACAATGATTCTTATAGTAAGCGAAGTTGAGTTAGCTATGACCGTTTATCCCTCTGTCCATCGGTCTGAGGAAATAACGATCACACCCCCAATAACCAAGCTAGACTCTCCGTTTTTACATAATATCGCTTATAGAAATCCTGATTGACCTGCTTTTTAAAATCATCAAATTGGGTCAGGAAATATCAAGGAAAATGTGAAAAAAAAGCTCTTGAAAATAAAAATACGCAATGAGTGTGGGGTTATAGTGCATGCGCCACATTATGCAAGTATTGCCACAAGTTTTTAATCGACATCCCGATATAATAAGGAAAATCGCCAATATGAAAGAAAAAATATAAAACATAAAAAATTTCCGTTTTTCAAAAAAGGAATTTTCCTTAAAAAGTACCTTTTCTTCAAAAGTATCTATTTTGGAAAAGTACTTTTTCTTAAAAAGTACATTTTCTTAAGAAAATACCTGTTTTAAAAAAGTACCATGTTTAAGAAAAGTAAATTTTTTTGAAACAAAAAAAATAATTTTTTTAAAGCACCTTTTTTAAAAACTACACGTTACTATAAAAATATTATTCTAAAAAATATTTATTTTAAAAAATATTATTTCTAAATCCTTTTCGAAAAAAAGTACAACTTTTTTTAAAAGCACCTTTTTTAATAAAGTATCCTTCTTCAAAAAAAGTACCCTTTTCTTAAAAAGTACATTTTTTATAGGAAAAACCTTTCTTAAATTTTTTTTAAACTATTTTTAAACTATTTTTTTTTAAACTTAAATATATATTATTTTTTATTAACACTTTCATGCCCGAATTATGTGTTAATTTAGACTAAATATGAATAGATATCAATTTCAAAGTCCTATTTATCCTGGCTTAGCCATTATGAAATGTTGCCTATAGGCAACATTCTGTTTGAAAAATGACTGACCACCATCTAAAGGTAATTTGTAAATTTTTTTTCTAATTTTCTAACCTTTATACAATATATTTAAGCATTTAAATTTAAACTTTTAAATATCTTTATTTCTTTTTGTTGATTATTTGTAAATTCACTTTTTGCAGAAAAAAAAATTTACGTGTGCAATCAAATAAGATTAGTTCTCAAATGATCTCTATCTACTTACAATAAGATATTTGCATTAAGGCTTGCACAATAAATCAAGCAACTCTGAGAGAAAAAAAACCGTAGGAGAAAAATATAAAAATTACGGGACTTATAAGCTAAAATATACAAAATTGCCTATAGGCAACATTGGGCATTAAAGGGTTATAAAAATAATCTTTTTTTAATTTTTGAAAAAGGATAGTTTTTTAAAAAAGTATATTTTTTAAAGCATCTTTTTTAAACCAGTACCTTATATAAAAAATTTCCCTTTTTAAAAAAGTACCCTACTAAAAACAATACCTTTTTTAGAGTACGTACCCCTTTTTTAAAAAGAAGAATCAATTGAAATTTTTTTTAATCATCGTATAATTTCTAAGCTGTCTTATAGGGATCAAACTTTGGGTATTACAACGTCGGCTGCATTAATTAATGAATTTCTTTGATGTTCTATGAAGTTCTAAGTGAGCTTATATGTTTTCGACTCTAGTTCTGATAATAATTAATTCTTTCTATGGAAAACACGATCATTGGTTTTTATAACAAGAAATTATAATAGAAATTGGCCAAGAAGGAAAGCAATTAACTTAAAAAATTTAATTTAAAATTTCAGTATCGGTAACAGTTTTAAAGTGGTAGCCGCACCCAACATTGGGTGTGATATTGGGTTTCAATTCAATCAGAAATTTTTTCCTCGTGCGGTCCATCGGTCCATTTTTAGAAATTTATTTTAATGCCACTCCTCACCCTTTCATAAGTAACCGGAAAAATGGAGAAAATTAAAAAAAATAGACGAAATGGTAAATATGTGTAAAATTATATATTATTGTCGATATTTCGCTACTCTTTGAGTAGCATCATCAGGGCTAGTAAGATATGCTTAAACAAAAAACGTTTTTCTTATGAGCTAAGTACTTATGTTTCCATCTTCTATTATTGCACTAATTACTTTTTTATGTCTAAAATATTTTAAAAATTGTTAAGTGTGTTTCCAAATCAAAGGAATTTTGTTACCTCAAAAAATTAACGAAAATATTTTCCCGGTTGAAGGCAAAGATTTAGCTTAGCCGAATAATCAAACCGGTTTCTTCAATTAATTTTTAGAATTATTCTATTCAAAAATAAGTGTTTAATCTCAAAACTTTGTGTTTACCTTAAAAATATTGTTAAAAGAAAAACAAAGAAAGCACAGCTTTATCTCAACACATAAAAGAGAGTAAACACAAACCAAATTTTAACGATGTATGCATATTAGATAAGGAGAAAAACGAACAAAAGCGATATACACTAGAAAGTTTACGTATACAACAAAAATACAAAAAACATTAAACACCAAAGAAGACCAGGATAATATTAAACTGCAATATTCTATAGCATTAGTCTAATAATAAAAACAATCTGTGATACTAGTTAAATTTATTAAAATTTTGTGTCGTTTTTTATACAAATTTAATACTTGACAATGTAATAAAATAAAATCGTAAGTTAACCTGTGATACTAGTATTTAAGATTTTAATATTAAATTAAATTTATGTTGTTGTTTATATATTTTGTCATTAGAAATAAATAAAGTTCACACTCCAGAAGAAGTTGAAATACCGTCAACGAAACGTCGAGTGAAAAGGATGTAATAATTTGAATTTTTTATTATCATCTTAATATTTAATTGACCATAATTAGCCCGAAAAAATAAAAAAAAATCTCACTAAAAGTTTTAGTTTACTTCACAAAATGATATATTTCCCCTTTTTTATTTTGTTTTTTATCTTTAGAGATCTTGCATCGAGCCTAATTTTTTTATTTAATATTCAAAAAATAGGTGCTTTTTATAATGTATTTATGGACCGCTTGTTGGAATTTAAATGTTTTTTTGTATTTTAAAAACTTTTTTCTATAATATTTTCATTAACAAAATTAATTTTTTTAGCAAAATAAATTATTTATTTTTTATCACATATTTTTTTTTATACATATGGAGCGTTTCATGTCAAGTGATCCAACTTTTAAAACCGATGTCATCCGATCGGGACAAAGGTCACCAAGGTTAGTCCAATTGGATAGTAGTTTAGACACAATTTTTCAACAAGATCGGTCAGGAACTCTCTGCGTTAGAGGGAGTCAAAATTTGACATTTTGATCAAACAGGTGTTTTTTCTCATCCATGTAACTTTTTACCTATTTTTCTTAGCAAAATTTGTCCCAAATGGTTTCGATAGCTTTCGGGAAAAAAATTAAAAAAAATAAAAAAATTTTTTGACTTTCTTTCATAATCAAAATTTTTTTTTAAAAAGGAAATTTTTTTTTTTGGGCTCATCTATAAAAAAATTTGTTTTGTAACGCAAGAAAACGGTTTTCAATTTTTAGCGTATGCACTAATTTGAATTTTTTCCTATTAGTGTGTGCGTAACCTTAAAGATAAAGCATATACTGAGAAACTAGACAAATTAACCTTTCCGATGGTATGTCACATACCTAACTAAAATTTCAAACCTTCGATACTGCAAAACATGTAATATGTTAACCTCAGGAAAAAAATCACTTTTTATACGCTATACCACTATGTGGTTTGGGTATAATGACTTTGTGCTGCTGTTTGTAACTAACAAAAATATTTGACCTAGACCCATCTTTTATTATACCGATCGAATCAGAATCCCTATCTGATTCGATTTAACGATGTCCGTCCGTCCGTCCGTCCGTCCGTCTGTGTGTCCATGTAAAGCTTGTAATCAAACTGTAGGTCGCAAATTTTGTGTATAAGCTTTTATCGGTCATAGGATGAACGCTATTGAAATTGGTGAGAATCGGTCCTTGTTCAGACCTAGCCCCCATACAAATGACCCCTATGAAATCAACATAAATTGCCATAAGATCCAAATTATCATATAAATCTTAGTCAAATTGGGTTTGTATGTGTTTATTACATCCATTAATCAGTAGTCCAAAAATGATCCCAATGCGACAACTCTTAGTCATAGGCCCCATATAGAGCTGCTTCCCGATCTTGAGCTAAATCTATCAAAAAAAAAAAATATTGCACTGATTCTGCTCAAATTTGTTTTGTATATATTTTTGCAAAATGCAAGAGACTTTACCAAACATAGTGAGGATCGGTCCATTTTTGGACCTAGTCCCCATATAGATATATCATCCGATATGAACTTTTTCATATCTGCAGCCAAAAAAATTAATAAAAATCCAACAAAAATTTGATTTATGCTTATTTTCTGTATGCAATTAGTTGGACCGAAGAGATAGGGTCTATAAACGCATGGTATAGGGTATCGTATAGTCGGTCTAAACCGACTATAATTTTCGTACTTATTTTTATAGAAATGTTGAAATTTATTTTTTTTTTTATTTCTAATAGTAATTAAATTAATATATAATAATAATAAAAATAAAAAAATAAATAATTTATTAGATCCATTTATAACATAACTATTTTTTTAATTAATTTATTGTGGCTGATGAAGTATTTAAGTTTTGTAAATTTTTAAATACCCACGCCCGTATTCACAATCAAATTCTAGCACTTGGCTAACTTTTTTTCATACGAAAATTTCTAAATTTGTATGAAAAAAGTTAGCCAACTACTAGAATTTGATTATGAATACGGGCGCCGGTCTTTCATCCAGCTTATTTATCGCCTTTATTTGCTGCTTTTTTGCCAATCATTTCTTGGCGTTACTAGGTTCAGCTGTTGCTTAAACTGATGTTGAAGGAAATCAACTTAAAGTGCTTAACAGATGACTCGCCAGAAAATTTACACGAATACCACGATTGCCTTAAATTGACTATGTGTCCTAATGCAACAACTTCTTGCCACTTAAGTGAAGTTCAAATTGCCCGGAAACCACATTCATGAAAGAGAATTTAATCAACTTTTTTGATCGCGAATATATTGAGGTGAAATTTGAATCCTGGATTCAGACTGACAGATGCACATTGAAAACAATAATTTTAAATATGGATGATTTTGTAGAAGACATGTGTACATGATTGCTAAACTTGAGAACCCATGACTTTTTAGTCAAAGAGCAATGGTCATTCTTCAAGGATTTGAAGATACATTTGAAGTCTGGTGAATTCGTTATTTCGTATTATTTCGCAGAAATCTATAAATAAGTCCATACAAGTTTTCTACTTCAATAACGACCAAGCCACTATATTCAGAGTAGTTATTTACTACATGAAAGATGAAAAAGGGGAACACAAAAGTGTGGCAAGCATATCCCACCATTTAAAACATGATACCATTGCAGTTTATGAGTACAAGAAGATAATACTAAAATATCTAAAATTTAAATTTACAGTAAAGAAGGTTTTGGACGTAGCTCGTCAAGTATAGCCTCCAGTGCTCTCATCAAGATCGCATCTTAGATGCGACTGCTTCACTCCTTTGGGCAATGAATTATTGTAAAGAAACTAAAATAGTTTTTAGTAGCAAAGAGGATCATGAGAAAACATTGAAAATACTGAAGAACAGATTCGATGCTGCGATAACAATCGATGGCACCTCTCAATACCATGCTTTTATACCGCATGTCGATGGAAGACCCAAGTTTTCTGCCTCCACTCAATGCAAGATCTTTCTAAAGCCAAAAAAGAAACCAGCAGCGAAATCAACAGCTAAACCTAGGAACGCCAAAAAAATATTGGCAAAAAAGCAGCAAATAAAGGTGATTAATAAGCTGGATGAAAGACTGGGTACTTAAAAATAAAATAATAATTAAAATTATTAAATTAATTAAAAAAAGTTGTTATGTTATAAATAGACCTAATGTGATTACGATAAAATTTTATTAAATTCTTTATTTTATTTTTATTATTATTATTATATATTAATTTAATTATTATTACCTATAAATACAAAAAAATAATTTTTTAACATTTTTATAGAAGAAAGTGATTTTTTCCTGAGGTTAACATATTGTGGGTATTACAGTATCGAAGGTATGAAATTTTAGTTAGGTGTGTCACATATCGTCGGAAAGGTTAGTATGTCTTGTTTTTATGCTTCATTTTTAAGGTTTTGGAAACACTTACACACTAAAAATTGAAAAACCGTTGTCTTGAGTTACAAAACATTTTTTTTTAAAGATATCCCACTCGCATCCCACTAACGGACCAAAAAGCTCTTAAAGGAAAGAACATAAGCTTTCTTTTGAGCCAAAAAAATCCTTTTTTGAAAAAAGTTTTGATTTTGAAAAAAAATCAAAAATTTTTATTTTATTTTTTTTAAATTGTATTTTCCGAAATACTGAAGAAATAGTTATCTAAACTATTTCGGACAAATTTTGCTAAGAACAATAGGTAAAAAGTCATGGATGAGAAAAACACCTGTTTGGTCAAAATGTCAAATTTTTACCCCCTCTAACTCAGAGAGTTCTGGAAAAATTGTGTCTGAGCTACTATCTAATAGGACTAACCTTGGTGCAAATTTCATCCCAATCGGAAGACATCGGTTTCAAAAGTTGGATCACTTGTCATGAAACGCCCCATATATGTTATATATTTTTCAAAACTATTATTATTTCTTAATTACGAAAAATTAATTTAAAATTTCAAAAATTGTGAATTTTCAACATAGTTTAACTTTATTTTATTGTTATAGTGAAAAACTGACCTTTTTCGCAAAGACAATAGCAACTAACACAAGTACAACAATTATAATTGTGGTACAATTTTTCTACAATATTTGTAAATGCTTTGAGGTAAGTGCATGTTTTAGCATGCGATAAGCCGGTATTTTAGCACACAAAACAACTTGCTATTGCTACTTTGACTGTGCTCAAAGTGCTCCTGCTAATGTTTAACAACCACCTGCCGCACCACCCCTTGAAACATTTCTTTATTACCAGCAACTTTACACTCGCTTACTCTTTCTTACTCAATAATAACAATAATAATCATAATGGTCATCCCAAAGCGTACAAATGTTACGGTGCCATACTTATCGCTGCAAAGAGATCCCACATTACGAAATTTATTTGTCCGTCCATCTGTCGGTCTGGGCTGTTCGTCGTTTGGCTATTGTTGTTCTGCTACGAGTATGTTATACATTCAAATTCATGTTGTGGATATGGAGTATTTTTTTTTCGTTAGTTAGTTTTTGTTTTTGTATTTTTGTTGTTGTTTCTTTTTGGTTTTAATATATGCATTTGTAGCTGCAACACTTGTAATTTGCCATGTTATTTATTTGCTTCATATTTTGTGCTCATTTTTAAACTGTTGTGATTTATTGTTTCCATTCATATGCGGGTGGTTACTGAAGTTTAATACATTATTTAGCTGTTGTTTGTAGTTCATTCGCTTGATTGTTGTTATGTATCTATCGTTAGGTGAAATGCAAAATGCTGTAACTAACATTTTTGCTTTTATTTTATTATTATTAATTAAGACCTTTTGACTTTCTTCAATAAAATCATTTTTACTCATCGTATTACTCTAAAAATATGAACGCGTCAACATATGACACTTGATGAAGTACATTCTGATCAATCAAAAAATCGTTTTTGAATGTTTTGCTATTAAATCGTTTCTCATTTTAGCTAACGATATGCAGAGTTCTTTCCAGGTAACACTTATACATGTATGCTGCTGCTGCCTGCTTTGTATGCCATTGGTCTTTAAGGAGGCGGAAGAATATTTATTTATATATTTTCGAACTTTGTTTAGTTTAAAAATTATGATGTTACATTTGGCACAAAACAAAAAAAAAAAAGGAAAGACATGGAAAATATAAAAAAGTGTTTATATTTTGTTTGGGGTTATATGGAGAACTTAAAACTCTCGTATCAACTTTTGAGAAAGTTTTATTACTTGCAGACTTTTTGTTTACATTTTAAAAACATAAATCAATATAATTGATCACTGGTTGTATTAAAAGAACACTGATTAATATTGGATTTTTTCAGGCGTTTTTCGATTAAAAATTACTTTGCAATTGCCAGAATTTGAGGCCAACAGAGGCCATAATGCGGCTAAGATATACATTAATGAAGATTAGTTATTGCAAGTTTTTAAAAAGTTATTTCTATTGCCGGAATTAATGGTTTTCAGTCATTTGCTGTTGACAATGAGAAAATTTGTGGTTGTGATGATACAATATTGTGTCTTAAGTTGTTAAAAAAAACTTTAAAGTTTTCTATACAAAAATTGTTCTTTCAATATGTTTTCATGTTTCCACACTAGTACAGAGGATATAGATAAGTTTGTCATTCAATTTATAATGATAAAAAAATCAAAATCTTGTGCCCAAAAAATATATATAGTATTGATCCTTATAACAAGCGGTGTTGATATAGCGATGTCCGTCTGTCCGCCTGTGAAAATTACGATCACGCCCTCAATAGATTAGCTGGGTTGCTTATTTTTAGTGCAAACGATTCACTTTCATTCTGAGCAGTTAGTTGTTTAAAATAATCAATATCAGTTCACTAAGTCCCGAGATTTCAATGAAAATGTCAACAATTCTTGAAAAAAGTATGTTAGGATTATTTTCGTTGTTATTAATTTTTTTTTTTTGTGTGTTGTAGCTGCAATTGTTATTGTCGTTGTCTCTATAGCATTTGCTCAATGAGTGTATATGTATCCTTAATATCCACGTTTCATATTAGATGAGGCCATTATTTTCACACTAATATGAAATAAAAATATTAATAACAATAAAGTAAATTTTCTTAAACAAGTACCTAGTAGACTTAATGTTGTTTGTTGACCCATAGGGCCATGGATGGCATAAGTGTCATCTATATATATGGGTGGTATAGGTACTGAGGTATTGCAGTATTGAGGTGTTGTTCTAGGCATGGAAATTCAATGTGATGTTCATTGGAACGAGCATGTATTTCAAGTGTCGAAAGAAGAATTCAAGTGCCTTGGTTTTGTAAAACGGTGTAAAAAATACTTCACTCCTTCTAATCTCCTTAAAATCTATACCACTTTCATCCTACCGAAAATGGAATACAACTCTCATATATGGGTGGGAGCTTCAAGGTCTATTTTGGAGCTACTGGACCGTGTACAATGGAGGGCGTTGATGCTCATTAATGACAAAAGGGGATCCAACTCTATTGACTTGTTGGAAAATCGTTGAAATGTGGATATATATATATACTACTATGCGAAATGTTCTTCTGAGATTAGCAAACTCATTCCAATTGGCCGAGTTTCAGTTCCCTTTACCCGCTTCTCTAGTAGATCACATCTTCTGTTCCGTTAACCGCATTACAGAGTAAATTCGTTTATCAGTGGAACTAGCCGTATGTGGACTAAACTCCCCGCATAATCTTTCCTGACAATAACAATCTAATAAAATTTAAGCCAAATATCCACAAACACTACTCCCTATTTCCTCCTTCCCTTAACCTAGGGGCATCCCCTGAGTGTTGGTTAATAATAAAAAAAAAACGTGCTCTAATACTGATTTTATATGGAATTATAGATTCGCTCTCGTACTTAAAAAAATCATGTTTGTCCGATCACAGGAGAGATGTATAAACATCTAGTAATTATAGATTTTTTTATGGCAAAATGCGTCATCTATGTATCACTTATAGCAATCAACTGGAGGGGCTCTGGTAATAAAAAAAATATCTATTATTTATTACTTCACTTGGTTAATTTTTAATTTTTCATTTTTTATTTTTCATTTTTCGTTTTTCTTTTTTAATTTTTTATTTTTCATTTCTCATTTTTTATTTTTTATTTTTCAATTTTAGTTTTCATTTTTCGTTTTTAATTTTTAATTTTTCATTTTTAATTTATTATTTTCCATTTTTTATTTTTCATTTTTCATTTTTAATTTTTTATTTTTCATATTTTATTTTTCATTTTTCATATTTTATTTTTGATTTTTAATTTTTCGTTGTTCATTTTTCATTTTTTATTTTTCATTTCTTATTTTTCATTTTTATTTTTCATTTTTTATTTTTCATTTTTATTTTTCATTTTTAATTTTTCACTTTTTGTTTTTCATTTCTCATTTTTCATTTTCATTTTTCATTTCTTATTTCTCATTTTTTATTTTTCAATTTTCATTTTTTATTATTTATTTTTCGTTTTTTATTTTTCATTTTTCAATTCTCAGTTTTCATTTTTCATTTTCCATTTTTAATTTTTCAATATTCAACTTCCATTTTTCATTATCAAAACGGTTAATACATATCATAATTTTTTCACTAACTCAATCATAAGTCCCACCGATTTTGTTTTACGTTGTTATACCCTATACCACTATGTGGTTTGGTAATAATGACTTTGTGCTGCTGTTTGTAACAACCAAAAATATTTGACCTAGACCCATCTTGAATTATACCGATCGAATCAGAATCACTATCTGATTCGATTTAACGATATCCATCCGTCCGTCTGTGTGTCCATGTAAAGCTTGTAATCAAACTGCAGGTCGCAAATATGAATATATTTTGATGAAATTTGGTATTAAATCTTTTATCAGCCATGGGATGAACGCTATTGGTGAGAACCGGTCCATGTTCAGACCTAGCCCCCATACAAATGACCCCTATGAAATCAACATATATTGCCATAAGATCCAAATTATCATACAAATCTTAGTCAAATTGGGTTTGTATGTATATATTACATCCATTAATCAGTAGTCCAAAAATGATCCCTATTGGACAACTCTTAGTCATAGGCCCCATATAGAGCTGCTTCCCGATCTTCACTTAAATCTATCAAAAAACAAAAATATTGCACTGATTCTTCTCAAATTTTTTTTGTATATATTTTTGCAAAATGCAAGAGGCTTTACCAAATATAGTCAGGATCGGTCCATTTTTGGGCCTAGTCCCCATATGGATATACAATCTGATATGAACTTTTTCATATCTGCAGCCAAAAAAATTAATAAAAATTCCACTCAAATTTGGTTTATGCTTATTTTCTATGTCCAGTTAGTTGGGCCTATGAGATAGGGTCTCTAAACGCATGGTATAGGGCATCGTATAGTCGGTCTAGACCGACTATAATTTTCTTACTTGTTTATTTTTCATTTTTCGTTTACCTTTTTAATTTTTAATTTCTAATTTTTTTGTTTTTTATTTTTTATTTTTCATTTTTTAGTTTTAGTTTTTCGTGTTTCATTTTTAATTTTTTATTTTTTATTTTAGTTTTTTATTTTTCATATTTTATTTTTCATTTTTAATATTTTATTTTTCATTTTTAGTTTTTCGTTTTTCATTTTTCAATTTTTATTTTTCATTTTTCATTTCTTATTTTGCATTTTTATTTTTCATTTTTTATTTTTCATTTTTATTTTTAATTTTTAATTTTTCACTTTTTGTTTTTTATTTTTCATTTCTCATTTTCATTTTTAATTTTTAATTTTTTATTTTTCAATTTTCATCTTTTATTATTTATTTTTTATTTTTCGTTTTTTATTTTTCATTTTTCAATTCTCATTTTTCATTTTTCATTTTCCATTTTTAATTTTTCAATTTTCATTTTCCATTTTTCATTTTCAAAACGGTTAATACATATCATAATTTTTCACCAACTCAGTCATAAGTCCCACCGATTTTGTCTTACGTTGTTTTTGTGATTGTATTGTGAAATAGATTTTTACCCTCCTTCGCGTATAGATGTTTACACATCAAAAATTACTAAAATTATTTTTGAGATATATATATATTAATACGTGAAGGTAAATGTTTAGTTCCCTTTTTAAACAATATGCGGGCACGGAGGAGTGTGAAAATTGGCATAGTTATAGTTCATATGGAGGAGAAGTTGAGAATGATAAAATTTATGTTTAATCTGTCTTTAAAATATATTAAATTAAATAAAATAAAGTATTTACAATAATTCATTACACCCTGTTAAAACGAATGATTTAAAATGTATATCAGACGCTCTGTGTTGAATTGTGAATTGCTAAAATTGTTTAACGTACCTTTAGGCTCATTTAAATATTCATAAATTTTATATATATGTATATTAGCGCGTCCCGATTTCGTTATTTTTTCCAATTTGAAAATGCTTGCCCCCACAAAAGATGGGGATTTAGGAGCCTTTTACAGGAGAAATAGCAAAAAAATTTTTGGACAAAAAACCAGATGGCTACCGAATCCTAAAGATTGCAATCCTAGTGCTTTAAAAAAAAAAAAAAATATTTTTGATTTTCAAAAAATTAACTGCTTTTCAGACTAATTTAGCATGGAAGAGAGAAAGAAGAAAAAATATATACTCACTTTCCATCTTTAAGATGCAACGCTGCGCCAAAATTGCTCTACGGAAATTTTAAAAATATTTTTCTGGAATGTACTCTGTATTACGCTACTTTTGGCGTCAATTTTTTCAAAATCAAAAATATTTTTTTTTTTTTTTTTTCAAAATGCACTAGGATTCGGTAGCCATCTGGTTTTTTCTTAAAAAATTTTTTGCTATTTTTCCCGTGAAAGGGTCCTAAATCCCCATCATTTGTGGGGGGGGGGCAAGCTTAAAAAAAATAATTCGGGACACGCTTATGTATATATAGATTAAAAAATATTGGAAGACAAAAATTGAATGAAGAAATAATATTTCCTAAAATTTGCACTCGAATTGCGAGTACTGGGCTGTACTAGTGTTTTTTAAATATAGCTTCCATATTTTGAGATTTTAATGTTTTGCATACTTCAATTTCGAATTACAAGCTAAATTTTGCGCAATATTTTATTTTCTTATTTTCACTTTTTTTAAACCAAAAAGCTCATTTACATTCCCGATGTGGTATAAATGAATTGTCAAAAAGATATATTCCCTCGAACGTTTTCAGTGCATATAATTTTAAGAATCCAATGCCTGTTTTTAAATTTTGGTTCTTTCACTTTGTCCCGTTTGATTCAGGGTATACGTGAATAGTTTAATGTAATTAATTAATTTTTTTACCCCAATTATAAAACTTTTGTCTTTTAAATGAATGCCATTAGTCGTAGTACAAGTTTTATTGTTTGCATCATATATAAAGTTATAAAAATTTTTGTTGCATGACAAACAATACGTTTTTAGGTTATTGCAATTGTTTTACTCATAATAAGCCAGCTGGTGCGTAATTCATAAATTTTTTTTGACACATAAACACTCACAATTAGCACTGACGAATAAAATTTTTAATTAAAAAAATAAAATAAAATAATACTTAAAATTTAAAAAAAGGGTAATGACATTATTCTAATTCATGATATTTAATTTTATGGAAGAAACAGTAATAGAAATTCTTACGAAAAATATTCTAAACTGCATATTTATTCAGCTTGAATCTTAATTTATCAAACCTCATCTAGTCGATCATATGAATGGCAGCGAAGAATCAGGCAAATTGAGCCAACAAATTACTTTAACAAAATCAGTGATGGATATAACAACAATTGTAACATACAAAAAAAAAACGAAAAAAACGAAAAAATGAATAAAAACGAGATTCATAAGTATACAAATGCGACCATTAACAACAATACAATTACAAGTGTATTACAAGCCAATTTGCTCCATATTCCCCCGAGGATCTACAATAATACACAAATACACGCATACAATCACATAAATAACAAAACATAACATTCATATGTGTTTGAACATTTTTTGTATGTTTAAGGCCGACAACAGATAGATTTGTGTGTTTACTTACTCGTACATTAGGGTTTGCCACAGTTTTCAAATTCGGCAATTCACACCCTTCAGTGTTGCAAGTTGAGCTTATTTTAATTAATTCGATTTGAGATTTTTAGATTTTTATATAAGCTGTCGGTCCGTCTTTCTGTCTGTCCATCTGTGTATCCATGAAAACCTTGTAATCAAAAATATTGCCTTGATTATTTTAAAAGTTGATTTATACATGTTTTTGGGAAAAGTAAATGACTTTACCAAATATGGTCATGGTCTATCATTGACTTAGTTCCCATATAAAAAAGAAAACAATAGATATGAACTTTTTCATATCTACATGGCACAAATTGATAAAAATAGCAGCAAAATTTCGTTTATGCTTATTTTCTGTATGCAGTTATTGCCTCAGCAAAATTAGATGCAAGACGCTCTCTAGAAACGCATAGTATATGGTAATATTAATCTATAACTTAATTCGTGCGATTTACTAAGAGATGGCGTAACTTAATTTTTTTCCATCGTTCCAATATTCCAAACATGCGTTGGAAAGCTACATTTTCAGTATATGTCATTCATATGAAGCGTATACAACAATAAATTTTTTTCACTCGGGGAGTTCTTCTCCATATCTTTAATATGAAGAAAACTGATGCACGAAGTCATCGTATTTTGGTAGAAGTTTATGGTGAAAATCTTCTAGCTGAACGAATGTGACAAATGTATTTTGCACGATTTAAAAGTGGTGATTTTGGATTGGAAAACGAAGGACGTCCTGGGCAGCCAAAAAGGTGTGAAGACGAAGAACTGGAAGCATTGCTCGAAGAAGATTGATTCCAAACACCATTTCAAAACATTTAAAAGCAGCAAGATACATTCAACAGCAAGAAAATTTGGTTCCACATGAACTCAAGCCGAAAGATGTTGAAAGGCGGGTTTGCATGTCCGAAATACAGCTGGAACGCCACAAACAGAAGTCATTGTTGTATCGCATTGTTACTGGTGATGAAAAGTGGATCCACTACGACAATCCCATGCGGAAAATATCATATGTGAAAGCCGGCCAGCCAGCCAAATCAACGGCAAAGCCGAATATCAATGGCGCAAAAGTAATGCTTTGTATTTGGTGGGATCAGAAGGGTGTGCTGTATTATGAGCTGCTAAAATCGGGTGAAACCATCAATGGAGAATGCTACCGAACAGAATTAATCCATTTGAAGAAAGCAATAGCCGAAAAATGCCCGGAATATACGACCACACACGAGGCAATAATTTTCTATCATGACAACACGCGGCCCAAGTTGTTATTCCGGTTAAGAACTATTTAAAAAACAGAGGATGGGAAGTTTTACCCCTCCCGCCTTATAGCCCTCGCCTTGCTTCTTCTGACTATCATATGTTGCGGTCGATGCAGAACGCCCTCATTGGAATAAGGTTCACATCAGAACAAGATATCACAAAATTGGCTTGATTCATTCTTGGCCGCCAAGCTGGCGCACTTCTTTTGGTATGGAATCCACAAATTGGCAGAAAGGCGGAAAAAAGTCGTACCTTCAGAATATTTTGATATTTTGAATAATACTATTGTACATGTTTTTCTTAAATAAGCGTTAAAATTTTGACTATATAGTCGGTCTAGAACGATTGTAATTTTCTTACTTGTTTCTGGTAAATGCCCCCCACCCTACCTCCGAAGAATGATATTTTAAAAAATTGTTTATTGGGATACATAAAATACAACTAAAATTTAAAGAAACAAGTAAAAGAGTTAAATTCGAATTCCCACTCTTTGGTACCCTCCAACTGGGTTTTCGTTTACATTAATATCTGGACTTATTGCAGTATTTATAACAGATTTGAAGAAAATGTTTGAAAAACTAAGAATTTTGATATATTTATGATAAACGATTACAACAAACATCCTAAATTTTTACTATTTATTTACTCTTTTTTTTTTGCTAGCGGTGTCTCCTATTTTAAGCCACATCTTGGCTCATTGATACCCGCTTTACCCCATTTTATACACCAACCATAAAGAAATATTTTTCTAAATTTACCCAGGTAAATGGTTAATTTGAGCGTGATTTCAAGAAAGAGGCAATCAGACGGACGGACAGACATCGCTATATCGACTCGAGTTGTTGTAAGGATCAACAATAAATATACCTTATAGGGTCTTATCGGTGATTAAAATCCCCATAAATCCCCAACACTCAGAGGATACCCCATTCAAATGCAGTGTATTATTGTATTTATCACAGGAAAATTGGTTATATAAGAAGGAGGAAAGAGGAAAGAGGGAGTACTGTTTCTAAATATTTTACCTACAGTTTATTAGATTTCAGATGTCAGCATAGAGTTGTCTGGGGAGGTTATTACACGAATTTTCTCTGTAATGCCTTGTGCGGTCAATTGGATAAAGTCTCTCTGTTTGTTTTACATGAGCTCTTACCTTGAAGTCATATCTCACGGTGATTAAACACTAGACAGAAACTATGTGTCTGCCAATCGCCCCGCCATAAGATGGTAGCAATTTTGATACATGTTTCAGGCAAGATATCACCTTTTGGTGAAAGGTCGAGCCTATCTAAAACTCTTCTACAATATCGATTGTAGCACCCGAGTTGAACGCAACACCACGTCGAGCTGTGCTCTTCCCGCGGTGTAGGCAACCACAGCCACTACGAAACTCCCCCGAGGGGGCCTTTCCCAAAAAGTCATTTTGAAGATAATACACAGACCATCAAGCATTGATAACTCAAACCACAACGCACACTAACTTCCTGACACATCTACTCAACCAACAACACTCTTGTCCACAATACATTTTCCTGCTATGTATCTGTCATCTCTATGAGGTGACATCAATAGCCCTCCGAATTCAAGTTAAACTCATGCACATTCATCCTTCATCCCAACAACGCTCTTGTATCAAAATCATCCATAATGTAATCTTGTCAGAGAACTGCTTACTAAATGATCGTATTGATTGTCCTATCAGGTGACGAAGCTCAAATTGACAACATTCCAGTCTCATGGTTCTGCCAGTAAACTGACTCAGACCTTCCTGTAATCTTCTTCAACTCACCCAGCTCAAACCTTCTCCACTCACAATTTATGGGATGTGATCAATCAGCTCCTCTGGTTGGCTCTTCACCACCACAGTTGTGCCTAAGCACTAGCTTTTTCTATGTGTGTTATTGTTCGAATCATCTCCGTAAAGATAGCTCATCAAATTAACTTCATTGGGCTAATCATGAGTTTGTTTTAACGGATATCGCATTGAATTCTCATGCCCAGAACATCAAAAATTATTCGATTCCTCAATACCGCTATCGCCCGTATACACTGATGACAATGAGTCTTTCTTGCACTAAAATCAACTATATTCGCTTTACCCCACTCAGATATTGGTGACAGATCTTGATTGAGTCTGCCAGTCATTGTATGCCTTTTGCCCACAACCACAAATGTTTGCTGTAATCTGCGAAAGAGTAGATGGGATTGTAGGTTTTAAAGAGATAAGGAAAAGAGAGAGAGTGAAAGAACTGAACCTTGTGGGAGCCCTGAATTAAGCTGAAAGTCATTGGATGACACTCCATCAATAACAACACTTTACTTTCACAAAAATTGTGAATTAATCGATTCCAAATCTCAGAAAGAAAGGCTAACAAGTCTTCCTTAGAACGACTTATACGAAAGTCGTCCTGACATTCATTAAGAAGTGCTTTGGCTCTCCATCACTTTTTAGGTATTGCTTGGATATTGGCAACCTTCCTGCAAAACGGAAAGCACTACAAACTTTAGAGAATTACAAAAACTAGCATTAAAAAAATGCTTTTAAGATTGAATACTTCGTCCTTTGTGCTTGAAATTAGAGAACTGTATTACACTATTTCTTAGAAACACTTAGCTGAAAAGCTAGGAATTTTAATATTTTTTAAGAATTTTGATCTATAATTTTAATAGGTAAGGTGATTTCTTGTGGCCGATAATTTGCTAAATAGTTTTCTCCCCATTTCAACCAAGCGTATCTTATTTGAAAGGTACTTCTTTTTAGCTGTCCACCAAGTTTACAGATTTTTAAATTTGTACACTTTTTTGAACTAAAATGCATTTAAAGTTGCACACAATGCTACATGTGTGTTTTAAATTTGTAAATGTGTTTGTTTTTTTCAATAACAATAATAATTGTGTTGAATTGAAAAATAATTTTGGACATAAACCAATAGCGACAATAATCAATATTTAAGAAGTGTTGAATTGTGAATTGGCTAAAATTGATTAGCATACCTTTAGAGTCTTTACTAAATGAAAAAATAAAATTTCTGGATTTTTCACTCGATTTTCGGGGGTTGGGATCTGTTAGTTTTAAAAAATTAAACAACTTTGCCTTACAATTTCATGTAGGATACTCTTGGAACCAGTTCAAATAAGGAGTATTTTCTAAGATGTCTAGTTCGTAGAATGAATTAATTTATTTCAAAATATTTTTTGTTCAAAAGTTATTCTAAAAATCACCGATACGATATCAAAAATTTCAAGTGCGATTATGATATTTTGATGAAATTGACCGATTTTCAGTTTTCAAAAAAATACACACAATTTTTAGGCATTTTGGTAAAGTTTAAGGTCCAGTCCAGTCCATTTTCAGATATTATATAAAAAAATTTTTTTTTTATTTATTTATGGATAATAATTTTAAAATATAAAAACCTTGAAAAAGAAACACAAAAAATAAAAATTGTTAAAAATAATGTTTTTTAGTGAAGATAAGCATGATTTTTTTCATGTCGTTAACAAATTTCAACTTTGATAACCAATAAGTAAGCATCTGGAAGGCGTAGCACCTTGTTCAGATACTTATTTTATAGTGTAATAACATCCCCAAGAAGGTTGGACCTGTGTGAGTACAGTCTCATTATACGTCATATTTAATCATTTAGAGGACTTTTTATTATTTATTTAAAAAGGACTAAGATGACAAATGAAATTGAAAGAAATAGATTTATGATGTTATACGCAAAAAATTCTTAGTCAAAAAAATTTCAGTAGTAATTTCAGACTAGTATCAGCACTCGATTTAGAATAACCATCCATTGGAAACTATTATTGCTTTTACCTAAAATACCCTTCAAATAAGAAAAATCTATTAAAAATTTAAAAAAATTTTAACAATCTAAAATTTTTAAAAATTAGAGATATTTAAATATTCATTTTATTTTTTAAATTTTATAGTAAAAAGAGTTTTCGAATTTATTTCCAAGTAATATTTTTATTTATTTTAGTGCTCGTATTAACAATTTTTACCCTACCAAAAGAATCTATAAAATTGCCCGAAAAAAATCCTAATTTTTTGACATAAAATTAATTCAAAGACATTTAAAAATTTCCTAATTTTTATATACAATTTCACAACAACAAAACCGGGAAACCCGTTAACCCTGGCCTTCATAATTGTAATGATGAAACTCATAATGTGGCTCATGATGTTGCCCATGATGCTGCTCAATGGTGATGATGTTGAAAAATAAAATGCGTTCATTTTTGGCATTATTGTTATTGTTGTGCTTGTGTACTGGGCTTTTTTTTGTAAATATTATCGTCATTGTTGTTGCTGTTGTTGTTGTTTCCCTATAAAATTAAACGTCGCGTTTTAGCATCATTCTGCCAATGTCATCATCATTGTTAAGATATTAAAAATAAAATGGTTTCAGGGCCTTAAAAGTATGTATACAAATATATCTACTACTACTAATGTATATTGTTCATCCATGCTCGTATGTGTAGATAAATTAAACAAAAAATAATATATACTTACATATGTAAGTACATACGAGTATGAATGAGTTAATATCCTTTGTTTACAAACATTGGTTTGACTATTGGTTATATTAAAGTTATAATTTCCTTTGGGCATAATTTCTATATACTTAAGTTTGAGAAGGTATTCCTGGGGCTTAATGTTTTTACATTAATATTAATACTTATAATATGTAAAAGGCTTTCCTGGAGATTAACACAGAATTAAATATGCAAAAACCAATGGATCTCAACTCATTCACATTTTAAAGTTTTCGTTTCATTTGTGTAATTTTCTCAAATCTATATCTTGGAATATTCCATCAACGATCAATCCAAATCAAGCTCAGAAAAAAAAACTCAGGCCCAAAAAAGATATTCACTTCCATATCAACAACTTATTTGTTAATAAAAAGTTATTTTGAAAAATTACACACTCAAATCCATATAACAACAAATAGACGCTGGGAAAACTCTGTGTAGGAAAACTCTGTGTAGTATATAATCTACATAAGTCTTATATCGGCAAATATCGAATGTATACTTAAGACAGAGCATTATCGTATTATGCGTCGTAGTATGACCAGGATCCAATTACATAGTTTATTTTAAAAATTCAATTAAGATGTCTAAGGTGTCGCTGAATAAGTGCCAAGCTCTCATTTTTACAAAAGCCGAGCAATTATAGTGGTACAGGGACCCGTAGTTTTCTCCACAGACTCTACAAGTTTATGATTCTGTCCGCCCTATACCATGTCCGCAAGCTTTCAGTTCTCACTGCCCGGTAAGGTCACCTATAAATTAAATTAGTTGGTTTCTTTTAAGATTCAGAATATCCATAGTCTTAGTCTTGATTGGCTTTCCTCATAAACTTTTCGAAATTTAAACCATATGTGATTTTCGTACATATTAAGATATGCGAAAAATATTGCCCAGTTCGACAATTTCATCTTAAAGTTCTTAAAAGGTATGAAAATATCCAAATGGACTTCCAGAGATTCCCCTTTCCTCAAAAGTTCATCAGTAGTTTTATTACCATCTACCATCACGATATTGTGAAACCAACATAATGTCTAGAGATGTTCTTCTATTTAAAGATTAACTATGATCTTATCTTGACCGAGACATTCGCTTTGAAAGCCGGTTGACGATCCGTTGATATAATAACATGCCCTCGGCATTTATTGACGGTACACACCACTATAATGAACCGATGCTTCGAGACCATTTCTAAAAAAAATTCACATCAGATCGTGCCATAAGCACCATATTCGCTAATTTAGTACCGCGTGTTTTCAATTCAATTAACTAAAAAAACATTTTGGAGAAAATTAAAAAATAACCGTCGATTTTTTGCCCTCTTTGAAGACCATTTCAGAAATTGAATCTTACAACTGTCATCGAAGATTGCAAAAAAACGTTGGCATAAGTTTATTGTATCTCATAGGAATTTATTATTATTATTCCCTTAAGTTTCTAAGTCGAACATGGGGCTTCAACAAATGAATTCAATTGAATTCTGTTTAAGGCTATAACTTTAATTTCACTAAATATTTTTCCTGCTAGTCTAAGATCTTTGTCAAGTTGTCGCCTCTAGGTGCTTTTTGGATGTCCTCTGCCTCTGTTACCTTGCGGGTTGTACTCTAGCGCTATGCAAGCTTTGTCGTCTGAAGGTTTTCTGGGAGTGTGTCCGAGCCAATTAATTTAATGGACATAAAATTTATTTGAAGGAATAAATAAAAAAAATTTCATTTTATAACAAATTCACTTTTTCACACACAGTAGAACATTGGAAAATACAAATCACAAAACCAACTAAGTAAATTAGACAGAGGGCCTTCAGTCCAAATTTGCTGAGATAATGATGGGATATAGAAAACTAGCATGAACAAAGTTTTATTGCTATCGCCATTTTTTTTATTTATTATTCAACACTTGGGGAATGTCCCTAAAAATGCAGTGCAGTGATTTCAAGAAAATAGGTTATGGGAAGGAGGAAAGACTTGTGCGAGGAGTTTACTCCACATACGGCTAGTTCGAATGATAAACGAATTTTCTCTTAAATGCGTTGTGCAGTCAACTGGACAATAGACTACCAACGGATGTGATCTACTAGAGAAGCGGGTAGAGCGAACTGAAACTCGGGCACTTAGAATAAGTTCGCTAATCTCCAAAGAACAATATAAGTGGTATAGATTTTAAGGAGATCGGAAGGAGGAGAATTTTTGCACCGTTTTAGAAAACCAAGACACTCGAATGCTTCTTTCGACACTTGAAAAACATGCTCATTCCAACGAACATCACATTGAGTTCCCCAGCCTAGGACGTCAAGAGTATCCTATTCCTCAATACCTATACCACCCATAGATGACATTGTTGAATCCATGGCCCTAACGGTCAATGAACAACATTGAGTCCTCAGCGCATTTAAATCAACCCTATCCGCTTTATCCCCCTCGGAGATTATTAACAGTTTTTGATTGAGAGTGTCATTCAATGTCCACCATTGGCCCCTACCTCCATAAGGCTTGGCCTACAATTGAAGGAAAATGAATGACAAATGTTGCTGTCATCTGCGAAAGTGTATATAGAATTGAAAGTATGGACAAGAAGATCGTTCAGAAAGATAAGAAAAAGAGAAGGAGAAGCAACAGAACCTTGATGTACCCCTGAGTTAAGCTGAAACTCATTGGATGAGACTCCATCAACAACAACACGTACTGTGCGGTCTCTGAGAAAACTCGATATACATAAGTCGAGAGAAATCTTTACCGACCCCAAATGAAATAAGCTTTGATACCAATACCCCGTGCCACACGCGACCAAACGCCTCGGAAATATCCAGAACAACCACTTTACTTTCACCAAAATTTTGAATGGATCGACTCCAGCGCGCAGAAAATAGAGCCAAAAGGTCTCCCGTGGAACGATTTCTACGGAAGCCATACTGTCGATCATTAAGAAGTGAGTTGGCCTCTAGGTAGTTCACAAGATGGAAATTGATCATGCCCTCCTTCACCTTTGAAAGGGCAGAGCAGATTGCAATTCGACGGTAATTTTCAGGGCTATTAGCCTCACCCTTTTTAGGGATTGGTTGGACATTGGGAACGTTCCGAAAGGTACGAAAGGCTGAAAAGGTTGGCCAATATACTAGCGAGCGTCGAAGAGCACTGTTTCAGCACCAGTGCTGGTATACCATCCGGCTCCGGAGACTTATTTACGTTGAGATCCGGAAGAACCTTTTTAACTGCACGAGCTCGGAAGAATATTTTAGGCATACTACAAGATACCCTTTTAATTTCGGACGGTGGTTGATCGCTATCCGGCAAAAACGAATTTTTCGCAAAATGTACAGCTAAATGGTTGGCCTTATCAACCGGGTCAGTGAGTATTTGGTCATTTATTAAAAAAGTTGGAATAGCAGAACTAGCATTATTTTTACACTTTTAACAAACGACCAAAAGCTCTTGCTGCCGAGGAGCAGAAATAACTTTGGCACGAAGATGCTGACCGTAAGGAAACTTTTCACGCCTTAGTGCTTTGGCACATTCAGTTCTTGCCTGTTTGCGTAGCAGTTCAGTGACGGAATTTTTGTTTTTACTCCAATGTATAAAAGCTTCTTCTCTGGATCTGACTGCATCTCTGCAGGTCTGGCTAAACCAAGATTTTTCATTGGGTGTAGCCGAAATGGGCTCTGTTGAAGTGAATAATCGCATACCAAGCACGATTATTTTTTCCACCATTTTTGCAGCAGCATCAACATTATTATCAAGGAAACAAAGTTTCCTGTCGAAATGCTTGAAGAAATCGTTCTGAGCCGAACGACCCTTTTCATAAATAAAAATTGAGCACGTCATGCTGGTGCTGAAACACTTTGAAGTACAGAGTACGAAAAGGATGCGGAAATGATAGAGATGATCCGAATTACCAACAGGTGCAAATATTTTCACTTCATACTTCTTAGGGTGTGAAGTCAGAAAAAGTCGAGGGTATTTTGTCGTTGCCCTTCAATGCACGGCATGTGCATTGGTTCATTCACTAGCTGGTTTTCATTCCGTGAAAACCTCAACGTAACGGACTTCGGGAGTTCTAGAATGATGAAGCCAAGAAGAGTTATGAATAGTAAAATCGCCGGCAACAATGATTTCAATATTCGGACAATTCTCTAGAATTCTAGATAAGGATGCAGAAATGGCGCCGAAGCCATTATAGGTATGCTATCTTTCTATGTTTAGGGTTCTATATAGAAACCCGAATTGCAAAATGTGTGACTTGATTCTGAATTTAACCCAAAATGAGTTAAAGTCAGCATCATTACATTTAAGATGTTGCTGGTACTGGTAAACAACATTGTCGCGAATTACATAACAATGCCCCTATGAAGAAGAAGGGATAGAAAGTGATAACCAGGTATGTCAAAATCCTGTGAATCAGCATCACCACTTATCTGGGTCTCACATAAGGTGAAAACATCCGGCTGATGAAACAAACGTGGGCATACACATAGAAAACCCGCGATCTAGATCTGCGTAAGTTGCAAAAGTCGATACGAGAAATACCTGACATTAAATGAAATAAAAATGAAGTCAATTTTCCTCGTTGTACTACATACAAAAGGTAAAAACATCGCTATATGGATACAGGAAGTGATTTTGAGTCGATCGGTATAATAAAATATGGGTCTAGGTCAAGTATTTTTGGTAGTTACAAACATCAGCACAAAGTCATTATACCATACGATATGAACTTTTTTATATCGGCAGGCGAACATATTACTAACAACTAGCTGAATCCAGCGCTCGAAATTCGAGTGCAATTTCTAGGCAACTTTATTTTTCAACTTAGCCAATTCACAAACCAACGGTTTTTTTAGTTTATTATTATTGCGAATGAAGAAAACAAACTCATTAACAAACACGTTAACAAATTTAATAAACACACACATAACATATGTATAATTTTATGTATGTGTTAGCATCAACTTTAAATGAAATTTACTCAAAATAAAGAAAAAAAATTAAAAATCTGTAAATCTTGTGAACAACTAAAAAGAAATACCTTTCAAATAATATATGTTTGGTCAAAATCGGGATAAAACGGTAGAACAAAACATCGGTCACAAGAAATCGCCTAGCCTATTAATATTATAGATTCCACGCAAGTTTGGTTTATCCTTTTTTTCTATAACCTAAGACACTTTCTCTAAACGCATTTGGTAGGGTATCGCCGAGACCAACAATAATTTTTGGTTTTTATTTAGAAAAAAAAAAAAACTTCTTAACAGTATTTTGCAAAAATTATGATTATCTTAGTTTTAAAGAAAATATAGCAATATTAGAATACAAAGTTCATCATATACTCATTGATTACTTTACAAAGATAAAGCATAAAAAAATGTGAAAAAAATAATCATGTGTATGTAGTTAATATTAAAGTTTTCACACATACACACCTTAAGCCATATATCATAATTACTTTTCAAATACGATGTCGCCAATGGCAAGTAAAAGTTTAATTTTGTATGAAGAGAATTGACTAAAATTGTGATATTAAATCTCAAAACATGTTGTTCTAGTTTAAGCACTGACATAATATACTTCCAGCTACAAACAGCAGCAGCGCCATATATTTACATGTGTACGTTTAAAACTAATGGCGATAATGATGATGATGATAATGATGATGATGCTGCTGATGAAAATGACGACAACGACGACTACGATGTCTTCTAAACGTAAACTTGTTGCAAGCATCACTTCTGTAAACTGACGAGTGAGCGAATTTCAATGTATGTAATTTAACTTTAAGGCGCCAATAATTTAAATTAATACTTGGCGCCTTCGAAAATTATAAGCCACTGCTCATAACATCTACGCTAGGATATTCTCAATTATAATGTTAGATTCCCTCAAATTTTTAATATTTGTTTTCCCTACAAATTGATTTCTTGCATTTTACTTGATATTCTTAAATAAATATTTAATTCATTTTATTTCAATTTTGCAATATTTCCATTTGCATTGAAATGATACATTTTTGGGAGTTTGCTGTTTGTCAAAGTTTTTTTGTGTGTTTTTTTTTTTTTTTGTTTGATTTCCATTGAAAGTAAATGAAAGGTAATGAATTCTACTGCATGCAGAAGAAAATGCATACAAGTATAAATATATTGAATGCAGAGTCGCATACACACTCTTACTACATATTACATCAACATTTTCATTTATATATTGAATACGTTTTGTTTAAACACAAGTCAAAAAAATAAATTACAAAAATAGTAAAAAAAAAGAATAAACTTAAAATTTTATTTAACTTGCAATTGTAATTTTCAATACTGGTGGCCTCAGGGTCCGAGATGAAATGAAGGATATATAAACTACTCGTACTTTACCACTGCCAATCCATGCTGACTTCTCCAGTATTCATCTTCGGCCTGTATAAAATATCAAGACTATATAAATTGTTTCATAATATTTAATGTTTAAAATACAGACCAAAGAAATAACCAATGGGAATATTTCTTTGAATTTTGGTGCTATTGTAATACAAATACAGTGAGAGCGAATAATGCAATTCTTTAGATAACTTAGAATTTTCATGAGCTTATTTAAAAACAAACAAAATCAATAGAATAAAATTTTTAAGTCTGCAAAATTGGTTTGAGGCTGATATAAAAATATGAGGTAAAAAAAACTTTTGTGGTGAAATAAATTTTTGAAGTTAAAAAAAAAAATTTGTTGTAAAAATCAAATTTTTGCAAAATCAAAAATTATTAAATCTATAATATTAATAGGCTAGGCGATTTTTTGTTACCGATGTTTTGTTCTACCCTTTTATCCCGATTTTCAAAAAAAAGTATATTATTTGAAAGGTATTTCTTTTTAGCTGTTCACCAGATTTACAGACTTTAAAATTTGTTCCATTATTTTGAGTAAATTGCATTTAAAGTTGCTACTAACACATACATAAAATTATAAATACGCTATATATATGTTTATTAAATTTGTTACTGTGTTTGCAAAAAAATGAGTTTGTTTTCTTCATTCACAATAATAACAATCCAAAAAAGTGTTGGTTTGTGAATTGGCTAAGTTGAAAAATAAAGATAAAAAATAAAAATAAAATTTCGAGCGCTGGAATCTGCTAGTAATAAAAAAAAATATTTCGTCAGAAAAGAAATTTTGAAGTTTGCAAAAATATAAAATCTGAAGCAAAATTTTTTTGTTAAATTTTTTGTTCAAAAATTTTTTTGATAGAGAAAAAAATATTATCCGTGACAAATAAAAGAAAATTCGTGATTGTCTTTGATTTTTACGAGGGTAGTCCCAGAACAACTCCACCTGACAAAGAATACACAACAAATTTGGATTTTTTTTTAATTCTCAACATAACCTCTTCCTCGATACACTTTTTCCAGCGATTTCCAATAGCTTCGATACTCTGTTTATAGAAAGAAATTCCAGCTTTTTAAAACAGCCATCAACCGCAGACCCCACCCTTTCACTGTTGGCAAATCTTTTACCTTCGGGCCATATTCCAGGCCTGGAAATAGAAAATAATCCCAGGAAGTTTAAACTGGCGAATTAAGTGCGTGAGAATCAATTTGAACTTTAATTCAAGGATTTTAGCATTCACACCTATACCACTTTGTGGTCAGGGTATAATGACTTTGAAACTACCAAAAAATATTTGACCTAGACCCATCTTTTATTATACCGATCGACTCAGAATCACTTTCTATGTCCGTCCGTCCGTCTGTTTGTGTGTCCATGAAAACTTTGTAATCAAACAACAGGTCGCATATATGAATATATGTTAATGAAATTTGATATGTAAACTTCCATCGGCCATAGCATGAACGGTATTGAAATTAGTGAAGATCAGTGCATGTTCAGACCAAGTCCTCATACAAAAGACCCCTATGAAATCGACTTAAATTATCTTATCTTATCTTATAGATCTCGGTCAAATTGGGTTTGTGTATGTTTATCACTCCCATTAATCTGTAGTCCAAGAATAAAATCTATAGGACAATTCTTAGTCATAGCCCCCATACAAAGCTGCTTCACTTAAATTAAAAATAAGATTGCACAGATTTTTCTCTCTTTGGTATTTATGTATTTTTGCAAAAAATAAGTGATCCTACCAAATATGGTCGACCTAGTTCCCATATAAATATAGCATCCGATTTGAACTTTTTCATATCTGAATGCAAAAAAGTCAATAAGAATGCCACTCAAATTTGGTTTATGCTTATTTTCTACATCCAATTAGTTGGACCACAGAGATAGGGTCTCCAAACGCATGGTATAGGGTTTCGTATAGTTGTTCTAGACCGACTATTAATTTTTCTTAATTGTTTTTACTTTTGAAGGTATGTAATAAATTTATAAGTGAAAAAAATCAAATAATGTAATAATTTTAAGAGGAAATAAGTTTTATACTAGCAGAGCTCAGCCCTCGAAATTCTAGTGCAAGTTCTAAGAAATTTAATTTTTTTATTTATAAATAATATTATAAGAGCCTAAAGGTATGCTAATCAATTTTAGCCAATTCACAGTTCAACACAAACTTAATAAACATTATATAGTTTTTAATATGAAGCTTAAATATGTATTTTATATATGTAGCAACTTTAAATGAATTTTACTAAAAAAAAAATGTACCAGATGGTGTAAATCTGTAAATATGGTGAAAATCTGCAAAGAAATACCTTTCAAATGGTATATTTTTTGTCAAAATCGGTTGGTAATGGAAGGTGTAGAATAAGTCACAAGAAATCGCCTTGCCTATTAATCAGTTGAAAAATAAGTCTATTAATATAAATCAAAATTCAGAGATTAGTTTGAAACAAAGTTTAAGTTTAAGTATTTTTTAAAGAAGGGGGAGCATTTGTCTTATTCTAACAATCATAATCTACTAGCGGCTCCAACAATAGTAAATAAATAGCTTAGGCGTGGATTTAAAATATTCCGTTTAAATAAACAATATTCTCTTCCTTATGATACTAGTCATAATACTATTACCAGATATGTTGTGTCATATATTTTATTTGTAGGGAAATTGCCACACCCAATGGTCTGATCTCGTCCATATTAGTCCTGACTACGCGCTATAGCTAATGAACCCATACAGAGTTGCAAGACTCTCTCTATTATAGCACGCCAGATATACATTAACTTTCTATGAGAGCCACCACGCCCACTAATGCCATCGGTTCCAAAATATAAAAAAAAAACCAAAACAACTCAAACCGGACTTATACTCTTGTCAAATTCACTTCAAGTTCTTATGTGGTATTAGTGAATATTTGAGCAACAAAATCAAAATTTTTTGATTTTCCATCAAGCATCATCGGTGTCACACATACAAACAAATTTTCACTAATAACACCGTTGCTTGATGGTGAATTTGTATACTGTATAGTGCCTAGGGTGGCCCTTCGTTATATGTAGGGAAAAAAAAAGTGTTCAAACTGTCGATCTCACCCCCTAGAAATATGCGAATAGCAAAAAAAAAACTAAGAAATACAAAGTTTTGGGCCAATCAAAAAACGTTTAGTCGTGACGCAAAGCGATTGAAAATTTCAAGTGTGTTTATATGGGAAAAATATGACTTTTTTTCAGATTTTACGAAAATTTCGTTCTATAGTTTAATTCTTCCGACAAACTGTTATATAATTCGGGATCAGTATTAAATTATCCTTTCAAAAGGCTATAAAACTTCAAAATTGAATAAAGCCTCGCCAAGAAATATCAAATGCCCCCGACCACTTTTGTGCCAAAAAAAAACTAGGTCATGAAATTTGATGGAATTTTTTTCAACTTTGAGAAATTGATTAAAGCCATCATTCTTTTTTTGTTTCTATACATATAAGTACTTAGATATAAAGTATTGTTTTATTACCACGTTGTTAAGCTATTGCGCATTGACACCGAAAATTGGAAATTTTTTGATAAAATTTTTAAAACTCCTTTTTCAAGTTTGAAAAAATTTTCTTAAACAAAACTTAAAAAAATGAATCTATCACTTTAAGGTTGTATTAAATAGATGTTACAGATTAATCGTCTGCATTCTTAAGTAAATCCCTCTGCCAGAATTGTTTTGACAAGGATTTTATTTTTGCGGATTTCGAAAAAAAATTGATTTTTGTTAAATATTCTGTAAATGTACTTTTTCTAAATACTTTGTGTCAAAAATTCATTTTTTTCCACTTTTAAATGTTATATTTTATCTTAATAGCCTAGGGTTTCGGAAAAAAATAATATGACTACATTAACCCTTTTGGAATTGGGGTCACATATGACCCAACTTACAAAAGACAATTATTCAAAAAATTCAAATATTTTGTAAGTGCTGTCCAATTCTTAGATGTGACGCTTAAAATATAATAACCAAATGTGTAGAAGTTTCGTTCCAAAAATATGGGATAAATCCGAGAACGTTAACCCATTATTTGCCAAGGCCAGCTTTAGATTTTAAGAAATTTTTAAATCAAAATTACCGAAAACAAGTTTTTCTAGTAAACGCGATGAAATTTTATATTATTATATTAATTTTATATTTCATATTCTTTTGAATAAAATGTCATTTATTAGATTTGGGTCATTTGTGGGTCTTCTTATTTTATTTAAAAAAATATAGATAGTTTTTATACATAAAATAATTTTATAACAAAATTGGTTAAAAGTTGTTTTAATTTATATTCGCGTGCAATAAGCAAATAATTGCACCAAAGATATATCACAATGGATTATTTTGATCCCAGGAGCACTGAAGCCTTAAATAAATAAAAAAAACCGAATTATTTTTCTTAAATTCGAAATAGTGGGTTCATCGAGTTTAATAGAAAAACTCGTTCTCCGCAATTTTTACTTAAAAATTTCTTAAAATCCAAAGCTGGCCTTGGCAAATAATGGGTTAACGTTCCTGGGTTTATCCCAAATTTTGGGAACGAAACTTCAACACATGGTTATCATATTTTAAGTGTCGCATCTAAAAACTGGACAGCACTTACAAAATATTTGAATTTTTTTAATAAATTGTCTTTTATTAGCTTGGGGTCATATGTGACCCCAATTCCCAAAGGGTTAATGTAGTCATATTATTTTTTTCCGAAAGCCTAGACTATTAAGATAAAATATAACATTTAAAAGTAGAAAAGTGATGAATTTTTGATACAAAGTATTTAAAAGGAGTACATTTACAGAATATTTCACAAAAATCCAATTTTTCTCGAAATCCGCAAAAATAAAATCCTTGTCCAAAAAAAATTCTGGCAGAGAGATTCACTTAAGAACTCACACAGTTAATCTGCAACATGTATTTAATTCAACCTTAAATTGATAGATTAATTTTTTTAAATTTTGTTTAAGAAAATTTTTTCAAACTTGAAAAAGGAGTTTTAACAATTTTATCAAAAAATTTCCAATTTTCGGTCTCAATGCACAATAGGTTAACAACATGGTAATAAAACAATACTTCATATCTGAGTACTTATATGTATAGAGACAAAAAAAGAATGATGGCTTTAATCAATTTCTCAAAGTTGAAAAAAATGCCATCAAATTTCATGACCTAGTTTTTCTTGGCACAAAAGTGGTCTGGGGCATTTGCTATTTCTTGGCGAGGTTTTATTCGATTTTGAAATTTTATAGTCTTTTGAAAGGATAATTTAATACTGATCCCGAACTATATAACAGCTTGTTGGAAGAATTAAACTATAGAACGAAATTTTCGTAAAATCCTAAAAAAAAGTCATATTTTCCCCATATAAACACATTTGAAATTTTCAATCGCTTTGCGCCATGACTAAAAGTTTTTTGATTGGCTCAAAACTTTGTATTTTTCAGTCTTTTTTTGCTATTTGGATATTTCTAGGGGGTGAGACCGACGGTTTGAACACCTTCTTTTTTTAAGGGCCACCCTATTAGTGCCCTTTTTGATGTAAATCTTAGCTCGATAGTTCTTAAGAAGAGCACACTCCTTTTAAATTAACAGTAAAACACATCTAAATCAGTTAAAGAGATCCAAAACAATGATTTATTTATGATTGAATTCATCTAATAATTACACTGTGAAAAATTCTCGGTGTCATTATCGGGGGGTAAGAAATTCCAATTTAGCATGAAAGTACTAGAACAGTATAGTAAAACTTTCAAATGGTTTGGCGCTATCACGTCAAACTTTTTATATTTTTCCTTACATTGAGGTTTGCTTGCTGAAAAACCCTTTGAAAATTTTATTATGCTGGCCTAGTACTTTTACCCTTACTTGGAATTTCACAATATTTTAACCAATATTGGTTGGGTTAGGTTACCATTTTAATACAATTACTTATCCTTTAAATGCCTTTAAAATTTATAGTCAATTCTTTTTTAATTTTGGCCCAATATTTGTTATAACTAGCAGAGTGCAATTTCTAGGCAGCTTTATTTTTCAACTTAGCCAATTCACAAACCAACACTTTTATGGTTTATTATTATTGTGAATGAAGATAACAAACACATTAACAAATTTAATAAAAAACACATAGCATATGTATAATTTTATGTATGTGTTAGTAGCAACTTTAAATGCAATTTACTCAAAATATAGGAAAAAAATTTTAAAATTTTTAAATCTGCAAAATAATATAAAGTAATATACGTTTGGTCAAAATCGGGATAAAACGGTAGAATAAAATATCAGTCACAAGTAATCGTCTAGCCTATTAATATTATAGATTTCTTTTTTTTTTTTTTTTGATAAAGACAAAGCAAAATTGCATTATTTTTCTGTTTTAAAAGTATGCTTTCGATAGCTGAGTCATGCGTAAACGAGAAAATATATCGACTAAACCCTACTACAATTAAAAAAACATATATTCTTCATCTACTACCATTTTAAGTTAGTTAAGACATTTTAAGTTTCAGAAAGATGCAAAATTCTATAAATGTTTTTTATTAGCAAGCAGTATTTTTGATTTCAATGCTTCAATTTAAATATATTTTATCCGACTTTAAGCCGCACGACTTGAACCTCTTCACTCAACGGTTACATCAATTATAGTTAGAGCTAATACAGAGAAAAAATTTATAATAACAAAAATAAGGAGAACAACGTAGGAAAATTATATTTTTTTTACATTTTCATTGATATCTCGGGACCTATTGAACCGATTTTGACGATTTTAAACACAGCCTGCTCAGGATGTGAAGGAATCATTTTCACTAAAAATGAGCAACGCAGCTGAACTAATGAGGGCGTGATTGTGATTACCATAGAGGGACAGACGGACATCACTATATCAACTCCGCTTATATTCTGGGTATGGCCCTCCATTATATGGTGGGGAAAAAAGCTTTCGAATTTAAAGTCTCACTCCCTAGAAATATGCGAATAGCAAAAAAAATGAGAATACTAAGTTTTGGGTCAGTCAAAAAAAAATTTAGAGGTGCCTCAACGCGACTAAAAATTTCAAATGTGTTTTTATTGGGAAAACATTACTTTTTTTTCAGATTTTACAAAAATTGCGTTCTATAATTTAATACTTTCGACAAGTTGTTACATAAATCGTTTTCAGTATTAAATTATCTTTTCAAAAAGCTATATAACTTCAAAATCGAATAAAACTCGAAAAGAAATAACAAATGCCCCAGGCCAGTTTTGTGCCATAAAACTCTAGGTCACGAAATGTGATAAACATTTTTTTTAACTTTAACAAATTGATTAAAGCCATAATTTTTTGGTCTCTATACCTATAAGTACTCACCACGTTTTTAACCTATTGCGCAATGAGACCAAAGATGGAAAATTGTTTTAATAAAATTTTGAAAACTTCTTTTTTAAGTTTCAAAAAATTTTCTTAAACAAAATTTAAAAAAATGGAACTTGCACTTTAGTCTTTTGTTAAATATATATTAGAGATTATCTGTGTGAATTTCTAAAAAAATTCTTTTGCCAGAATTTTTTTTACAAGGAACTTTTTTTGCTGATTTCGAGAAAAATGAGTTTTTTGTACTCTTTCTAATTACTTTGTATCAAAAATTTATCAATTTTCTACTTTTAAATGTTATATTTTATCTTGATAGACTAGGGTTTCGGAAAAAAATAATATGACCCCATTATCACTTTTTGACTTGGGGTCACATATGACCCCAAACTAATAAAAGACAATTTATTAAAAAAATTCAAATATTTTTTGAGTGCTGTTGGGTTTTTAGATGTGATGCTTAAAATATAGTTACCAAGTGTGCAAGTCTTCCATGCTAAAAATCTGGAATAAATCGAATAACGTTAACCCATTCGTTGCTGAGGTCAAAATTGTGCTATATTTAATCGATTTTTATGATTTGATGATTATGATGATTTTATAATTTGATTTCATTAACCCATTTTGACATGGCGCCACAAATAACTTCAAGCTAATATAGGACGCTTTAGTCAAAAAATTCAAATATTTTGCAAATACAGCTGAATTTTGTATTACTTTAACCCTAGGAGCACATAAGGTTAAGCTTTCGTAAAATATAGTACAATTTTATTTCCCAAGCAAACGAAAATGTTCTAGTTTGTCTGTCACTGTCAAAAAAATATATATAAAATCATATATCATCAAACAGAAAATAAATTAACTTTTACTATAAGTAAAAATTAAAAAACCAAAAAAAAAAATTTAAAATTTACTTACACACACTCCAGTGCACACATGAATATATTGAGGTATTGTTGAAAATAAACAAAAAAAAAAAAATATTTCAACAACTGACTCTTTTTATTTAAATTATAAAAACAGATATGTGTATATCCAGACATTGGCAGCTTGTAGTTTTTCTTTTTCATACATGATGACCATTTAAAGAACTCATCAAATCAAATTGCTCCTCATTCATCATAGGTTATTTCTATATATATATGTATATATATATATATATACCAAATACCGACTACTTAAATGCTGGACATAGATTTAATTAACAATTGATATGACTTTTACTTAAAGCCAGGATTAACAAATAGCTCGGTAGAAATAATATTTGCTATAATTTATTACGGATACATTGACTTTGACTTTAATTTTAATAAGATCCATACTATTTTCTGTCTTAAAATGTCTAGTAGTTCAATTTAGAAAATGCATTTATATGGGCAAATGCAGTGAGTTGGCAAAATGTACGAAAGAACATCTCTGCATAAAGTCAGAAATTAGTTCTGCCTCGATAGACCTAATAAAGACATCTGACAACCTCACGGCCGCCTTCAGTACAAAAATTTCATATAGAAAAAATTTATTCAATTATAACATAACAATTATTACAATATTCCGATGGTGCGTGGTAGAGAAGAAGAAAGCATATATTTCAAAAATTCATAACTACACTGTATTCTTAATAGGACCGGTTTCTGGCATATCAGCCTTCATCAGCGATTTTATTGAACATTGTGTGAACCTTCACATACTCTCGTACTTGCACTTTTTGTTTTTGGTCAGCGCTTTAACACAATCACCTAAAGTCAGGCCTACGAGCAGTGTGGTTAAGAATTAGTTTTCATACCATACAGCTTTAATTTCGTATTAATTTCAGAAGATACAACTCTGTCCAAACAATAAATCGCTGATGAAGGCTGAAACCGGTACGATTGAGAATACAGTGGAGTTATGAATTTTTAGAATTATATGCTTTCTTCTTCTCTACCACGCACCATTGAAGCCATCTTTTGAGCTTTACAAAAAATCATCACAGCTATAATAATGTTTCATAGTTTGACCTGTAGGGTATACAAAACGAATGATGGGATAAATGAGTTGAAAATTTATATAACTATATGATGTGTGTGTGTGTGTTTGTATTTTAAATATGAGTACGTGTGTTTGAGTGTTTACGACTTTTTGCCCCATTAAAAATACATTTTATTTTTGTTATTCATTGAGTTTTAATGAAAATATAAAGATATTTATCCTCAAAAATAAATATTTTAGCTGAATACAATTTATTCATATATACGCTTCTCTTTGTTGAATTTCATATATACCAAAATCGTTCCCTTTTTATATGTAATGAGGATTTTTTTATATTTATATTTATTTATGCATTAATATTATAAAACAAGTTAATTTTTGTGGCCCATTAAGGCTTTGACGAGGTTGTTAGTAGGCAACTTCTTACATTTCATTATAAATAAATAAATTCCTAAATTTTAACTCGTTATAAAAAGGTTATCATAAACGTTGATTTATATATCTGTGATCACAAGCGATAACCGCCTAAGTTGACTTAAGAACAAGATGAGTTATGTATGCTATCATATTCTACTAACAATGCTTTATATTTACGTGACATTCTCATCTTTCTAACACTGTTATTTAAGAAGTTATAAATGAAAACATACTGACCTAAGTCGTAATAAAGTCCCATTACATTTATATAAACAGTTATTTTTCTCGAAAGAATGATTTTCGCCGATTTGAGTTATGTACGCTATCATATTCTACTTAAAAATCGTTATATTTCCGTGAAATCCCCATTTCTCTCACACTCCTTTATAAAAAGATATTAATACAAATATTCCGACCTAAGCCGTAATGAAGCCCCAATACATTTAAATAAAAAGCTATTTTTCTCGAAAATATGATTTTCGAGGTAGCCGGTTATTGCTTGTGACCACAGATATATGTATATATACTAGCAGTAACCCGATGCACTTCGCTATACCCATCGTAGCGAAAAAGAAACTTGGAATACATTTTGTAGAAAACTATTTTATTTATATTTAGCGATTTTTGATTTTGTTGATTTTTGTTTTTGCGATTTTCGGTTTTGTCGATTTCGGTTTTGGCGTTTTTTGCGATTTGCGATTTCCGGTTTGGACGATTTTTGGTTGTGCCAATTTTTGTTATTTGATTTTGGAGTTTTTTGTTTTTTTGCAATTTTTCATTTTCCCGATTTTCGTTATTCGCGATTTTCGGTTTTGTCGAATTTTAATTTTGGCGTTTTTTGCTTTTTGCGATTTTTGTTATTCACGATTTTCGGTTTTGGCGATTGTTATTATGCGCGATTTTCGGTTTTGGCGATTTTTTTCTGCAATTTTTGATTTTGGCTTTACCGATTTTAGTATTAAGCAATTTTTGATTTTTGGTTTTAGTTATTTTGATTTTACCGATTTTAGTATTAAGCAATTTTTGATTTTTGGTTTTAGTTATTTTGATTTTGCCGATTTTTGACTTCAGCGTTTTTGTTTTTAACGATTTTTGATTTTGACGATTTTCGTTATTCGCGATTTTCATTTTAGGCGATTTTTGATTTTGGCGACTTTGTTTTCTACAATTTTTGTTATTCGCAATTTTCCGTTCAGGCAATTTTGCATAACAATTTTATTAATTAATTAAATTAACTTATTTTATTTTTTTCTTTTTTGTAATCTTGTATTATTTTCTTGGTTTACCATTTTTTCTTAAATATTTTCTGTATTAAAAATGTATGTATTTTGTAAAGCTAACAATAATAACTAACTAATAATAACTAACAATTCTCATGCCTTAGCATTATTATGCCTGTACTGTAATTATAAGATTTGTTCTTGTTGTACAGGAAAGCAAATAAATAAATAAATAAATTTTTGTTTGTCTATTTTTGTTTTTTGTGATTTTTGTTATTCGCGATTTTTGTGTTTGGCGATTTTAGTTATTCGCGTTTTTCAGTTTTGGCGATTTTTATTAATCGCGATTTTCGGTTTTGGCGATTTTTGGGTTGGCGTTTTTGATTTTGGCGATTTTTGTTATTCGCGATTTTCTGTTTTGTCGATTTTTGATTTTGTCGTATTTTGTTTTTTGTGATTTTTTTTATTCGTGATTTTCGATTTTGGTGATTTTCGGTTTGGTGATTTTTGATTTTGGCGATTTTTGCTTTCTGCGTTTTTTGATTTTGGCGATTATTGTTTTGTGCAATTTTTGATTTTGGCGATTTATGATTTTGGTGATTTTTGATTTTGGCGATTCCGCCCATATTTTCCACGAATTCACACATATTTTTTTGTATAGGAGATGCCACGCCCATTATTCCGAGCTCGCCTATTTTTGGGCAACACAATAATGAGTTATGAACTCAGACATAGTCCCAAGGCTTGTTCTATTATAGTATTGGTATTATATGATATTAAATATTTACTTTGTATGTGGGTGACGCGCCCATTATTACGACCCCGCCCATTTTTTGCTGGACTACACAGATTAACAACTCATGAACTCAGGCAAAGGTCCAAGGATTTTTCTATTAGCGTACTCCAGATATATGACATTTCACTTTGTAAGGGGGTGCCACGCCCACTGATCACATCCCTCCCATTTTTTCCGAGTACTAACGCTAATAACTTATGAACTCAAACCAAGTTCCAAGGATTTCACTATTATAGTACTCCAGTTATATGATATTAAAAACATACTTTGTATGTGGGGTGCCACGCCCATTGGTCCGGTGCCACCCATTTTTTATGGGACTACTCACATTAATAACTCATGCACTCAGGCAAATTTTCAAGGCTTTCATTATTACAGTACTTCAGTTATATATAACTATATATATGGGAGGTACGACGCCCGCTGATCGGATTGCGCCCATTTTTTTTTCGAGTACTAACGTTGTTAACTTATGAACTCACACAAAGTCTCAAGACTTTATTTATTGCAGTACTCTCGACATATAACATTTAATATTTACTTTGTATGGTGGATGCCACGCCCATTGGTCCGATCACGCCCATTTTTCCGCAACTCTTCGAATTATTTAAATATGTACATGTACACAGTTTCAGTACTCTTGCTGTCGTAGTACTCCAGATATTATATGTTAAATTAGATGTTAAAAATTTACTTTGTATGGGAGGTGCCACGCCCACTTGAAAAATCAAAAAAAGATAGCCTATTTTTTCTTCCGAATAGGCAGTTACCTACTGTGAAAATTTCAAGACGATCGGTCCAGTGGTGTAGTCTCCTATAAACCACAAACAAACAGACAAACAAACAAACAACCAAACAAGCAAACAAACATACACAACTCCATTTTTTATATAATATATTTATGAATGTATATATATATATATATATATATATATATTAGATTCTACATTTTCTAGTAAATATATTTTAATATAATCCTCATAATTACAGAACTTATATTGAATGCCTATCTAGTGTTTTTCCGTGTTTGAACTGTTTCATGATTTGACATAACTCCTAAACATTTTACCTTATAGGACTCAGTTATGGTTATATCATCAACCATTTTATCATCTCCTCTTGAATTATATGGTTTATACCTTAAAAATTTAGTTTTCGCAGCATTAATTACAAGTCTATTACAGCGGGAAAATTCAGTTAAAATACCTGCAACATATTCGATCTGCGTTTCCAAAACTTTCGCGTGCTTGTATCTATAAAACAAGCAGACATCACCAGCATAAATAACAAATTTTCCATTGAAACTTATATTTTGAATATCATTGATGGAAATTTTTGAACAATAGCGGCCCTAGAACATTTCCTTGCGGAACTCCACATTAACCGGTAGCATTGAACTGCTGGATTCCCAAACCTGAACAATTTGCATCAAAGCCTTTGAGTAATCGAAGAATACTCTGACAGCACCGCTGAAACCTGCATCCAGCTCTCTACAAATAAAATCAATGACATTAGCATTTGATTCTTCAATTCCAGCACCTTTTGTAACATCATTTTGCCTTTCAGACAATATATTATTAATTTTGAGATAATTTGGATTTTATCAAAAATTATCTTTTCAAAAACTTTATGGGTTGAAAATGATAACATCCGAATCACTAGTATTGGACCTTTTTCATTTATTTGGATGTCCTTTTTTGTCCTGGTTATTACTTGTGTTGGTCGATATAACTAGCTAGTTGTAAGACGCTTAAGGCGTTCATTAATAAACAGTGCCTAAGTGTATGCGCTAGATTTTTCTGAATTGATATGTATTAATACTTAAACGTATGAGTGATGATAATCTTATGAAATTATACATTGAATACACAGGGTTACATAATCAGCCCGTGACAGGCGTAAAAAATATAAAAAAAATCTATTGTCACCCTATTGTTCTATTTGTGTATGTTTGTTTTAATGTACATCTGTATATTTATATTTGTATTTGTGTATACGCATACTTTCCATATTTTGTTTACTGTACTATTTGATTTTGCTCGATATAACTAATATTAAAATATTTTTCATATTTGACAAAAGCATTTTTATGCAATTATTAACATGTATGTCAATATAGATACATACTCATATTTACCATATAATATACGCACATTTGATTTTTAAATGAATTGTTTGTGTCCTGTTTAAATAACAACAAAAAAATTGGCAAAAATATAGATGCATGCATTTTGTTTTTAGCAATCTATTATAAAGAGACTAAAATTAAACAGGAACATCAGCATACAAGCCTGATAATTGATTCGCAATCTAGAATTTTATAGTTATTCAACTAAATGTATTCCACAATAACAACGCACAGTCGCCATGGAAAAAATCCATAAATCGTGCTAGGAAAGGTCTACCCCATTCACTAAACTCTTCAAATTTACCCCACTGCGATTACTTCCCGTTTCAAAACCTTAAGAAAAGGTTCCAATGAAGATATTTGGAAGGAGTAAAAATTTGGAGAAACGCTGGACTGAATGTATCGAGCTAAAATGGGAGTATTGTGAGAAATAAAACGATTATTTAATCGAAAAAAATTTTTTTAATCAAAAAGTCACTGAGTTATCAAATGGCCCTAGGACTTGGCGAAGTCCGTCCATTTGTTCATCCATCCACCTATCTGTCTGTCTCTTTGGTTGACTCAATGTGCGTCCATGAAAATTTTGATTTATGTGTGTGTATTATACCCTATAATCAATAGTCCAGAAAAAGATCCAGCAAGAACATTTTTAGTCATAATTCGCATGTAGAGCTGTTTACCGAAACTAAAATATTCCATAGATTTTTTTTCAAAATTGCTATATATATTTTTTTGAGCAATATAAATGATCCTATTAAGTATGGTCATGATCGGTCCACTTTTTACCTATACAAAAGTTACAGACTTTTTCATATGTGCACGTCACGACTTAATAAAAAAGGCGCTAATATTTGGTCCATGCCTATTTTCTATATCCAATTATTACCTCAGTAAAGCTGGGTCGAAAACCCTCTCTCGAAACGCACGATATAGGCCAGCAATGACATCTTAGCGCTTTTCGCGCTAGATGTAGCTCTTTTTGGCGATCCAAAAAGTATATTTTTCTATTTGAACAAACTTCGTGTTAAAACAAATTATATCTATAATATTAATAGGCTAGGCGATTTCTTGTGACCGATGTTTTGTTCTACCATTTTATCCCGATTTTGACCAAACATATATTATTTGAAAGATATTCTTTTTAGCCGATTTGCAGATATACAGATTTTTAATTTTTTTCCTTTATTTTGAGTAAATTGCATTTAAAGTTGCTACTAACACATACATAAAATTATACATATACTATGTTTATTAAATTTGTTAATGAGTTTATTCATGAGTCATCTTCATTCACAATAATAGTAAACCAAAAAAGTATTGGTTTATGAATTTGCTAAGTTGAAAGTTGCCTTGATATTGCACTCGAATTTCGAGCGCTGGAATCTGCTAGTATTTGATTTATATTTATGTATTGTGCTTGGTGGTCTTAATTTTAACAAATATAAACAAATAGTGAAAAGATTATTATTACTTTCTATTTTTTTTTCTTTTGACTTTCGATGTTTTTATTACGTTATTTCATTCAATCCTAATGGGCATCAATAGAAATTTGGTTAAAAACCTGTATATATGTTAAAACTATTTTATCATAAAATTACTAACAAAAAGTTCATATGCAAATATCTTTGATATTATGTTTAACTGGCGTATGGTTCTGGTGGATAAAGTATAAAAATCTTTAAAAAAAAAAATAAAAAACTAACGCTTTTATACCTCTTTTTGGCCCCTAATGAATTTTTTATGTTCAATTAAATATTTAAGTTATTCCAATCTTTGTGAAAACTTTCTTTTAAGTTGGTACTTAATTTAGCCTCCAATTTGGATATAACTTTCGATTGTAAATATATTTTAATCGTTTTTAAACTGGTCTTAACAATTTTGGAAATCAAATAAATCCCTTAAATAATTATCAAATTTAAAAGCATAATGTAACACAACCCCCCACAACTACTCACCACCCAAAAGTGCTGGCACCTCGGATTTTTTGATGGATATATATATCTATTGTGTCCTAGAATACGAAAGAAATTTTTTTAAAATCTTTCAGCGTCCTATTTTGATGTGCATACGAAATACAAAAATCATAAAGAAAAAAAATATTCTATTATTTTTTTTAATATTTTTATAATTTTTTTCAAATGAATAATATTCAACCATGTTTTTATTTATTTAGATTAAGAAAAATATACATTTAAACAAATAAAACTATTTTCTAAAGGAAATGAAGGTTAAACAATTTTTGCTATTAATATGTAATATAAACATTACAAATTGTTGCTGTTATATTCAATAACTGCATTTAAAAGATTATTTTTGTAGTCTGTATGCTTTCAGGTACAGAAAATCTTGCTCAAATTCGATTAAAATAAAAATGAATTGACTCCATAGCCTGTTCACTTTTTCATCTGTTCACAAAATTGCTTTGCATGGTAGAAAACTCCATGAACCTTCGGAGTTTCCACAACTCAGATAATTTATTTTTAAATTCTCAATGCTATTTTCAAACGATGGCTTTAATTCGACCGAGAAGCAGTCTTCAACAACTTTCTTAAAGGATTGCTGTACATCTACATATTTTAAGCATTCAATCGGAAAAATACTTCTCAGAAAATATAATTTTTTGTGTTGTGTAATTGTTTGGTTTTAGGTCATAAATAATGAAATAAAAGAAATTAAAACCAAGAAGTTTTTATATTTTATTTCGCTAATTTTATTCTTCCGATATTTCGATCTACTTCGCAGATCATCTTCTGGGAACTGACAGAAAAGGGAACAAAACTGTAGCAGTGAACAAAGAAGACTATATAAACAAAATGACAGACATTTTAAGTGATATGTGCACTTATCAAAAACTAAAGAAAGATCACACATCAAGCCTACAAACGAAGAACAACTTATTAGTTGATAAATTATTTAGTTTAAAACTAATTTCCAATGTTGAAAGAAATAAATTAATTACTGAAACAGCCGTAGCCCCACGGATATATGGGCTACCGAAAATCCATAAAGTTGGAACACCTCTCCGACTAATCTGTTCGTCTATAAATTCACCGGCATACGGACTTTGTAAGTACATGGTTAATATTTTAAAAAATCTGAAATATAACGTTAAGGATGCTATTGACTTTAAATCTCGGATTAATGGCACAAATATCGAAGAAGACGAAGTACTTATATCGTTTGACGTAATATCACTATTTCCCAGCATTCCTCTAAACCTAGCACTGAGGACTATTGAGGGTAAATGGAATACTTTCATGGACATCTTGACTTTCTGTATAAGAGATACACGATATTTTAAATATGACGACATAATATATGAACAACGTAAGGGAATGCCTATGGGATCACCTGCCTCACCTGTAATAGCAGACATCGTAATGGAGGAACTACTGAATTTTTCGAAAGATATAATGAAAATAAAACCAAGAAAATTTACAAAATATGTTGATGATTTGTTTGGAATATTAAAAATTGACTAAAGGTGCGTTCAGACTACGCAAATATTTGACCAAATAAACGTAACCCCTAAGTTTTATTCAATCTTACATGATATATAAAAGACAAAATTAAGTTATGTTTTATTACATTAGTAATATTTAATATATTTAACTATATTCTATATCATATATTGTATAACTTAGTGAAAATTATACAAGGAAAATTATACATTATTTAGGGGTTACGATTATTTGGTCAAATATTTGCGTAGTCGGAACGCACCTTAAGTAGATAGCACCTTAAAAGTTTTAAACTCTTTTAACAGACAAATACAATTTACGATTGAAAAGGAAAGTGACAACAAACTATCATATTTAGATGCGATAGTTATTAGACAAGGAAACTTGCTTAAATTAGATTGGTACCAAAAACCAACATCATCTGGAAGACTGATTAATTTTTATTCAAAACACCCCAGAAGAATCATTATTAACACTGCGACGAATTTTATAAGAAGAGTTTTGGGAATACGTGACGATGAATTTCACCATAAAAACAAATTAAAAATTATAGATATACTTAGGAAGAATGAGTTCCCCAATAAAACCATTGACGACTTATTGGAACACGTCACAACGAAAAACTATAATTACACAAAAAAACAAACATCACCAAAAATTTACAAATCTACAGCTAATGTACCCGGACTATCCGAAAGATTCAAAAATTCTGACACATATAACAAAGAAAAGTACCAATTAACGCTGAAAACTCATAATACGGTAAACACATTATTTAGCAAAACAAAAACGAAGATAGAAAACGAGGAAAAATCAAATTTAATCTACGAGATTAGCTGCAACGGTGACGGTACCAACGTATGCGACAAAGTATATGTTGGGACAACCAAAACTAAACTTAAGACTAGAATTTCTTCACACAAATCGGATCACAAAGCACTCGACAAGCCAATAGAACAAAAAACTGCCTTAGCGGCCCACTCTACTAAAACTGGACATATACCAAATTTCAAAGAAGTAAGAGTGTTACAAGAAGAGAATAATTACTCCAAGAGATACATGTTAGAAACGTTACATATAATTAACGTACCATCGCATAAGAGATTAAATTACAAAACTGATACGGAAAGATGTGCACAAATATACAGACCCACAATAGATAAATACAAACGATCAAAACAGAGATTAGTTGGTAATAAACTTGCAAAAGGAGAAGAAGTTTTTCAACTCAACGCAACCACCTAATTAAAATTTAAAAATGTGATTATTATTGTTATTATAAAAATATTTTGTGCGTTTATTGTGATTTATTAGTAATATTATTATTGTTATTTTATATGTATCTTTGTCAGTTCCCAGAATATGATCTGCGAAGTAGATTGAAATATCGGAAGAATAAAATTAGCGAAATAAAATATAAAAATTTCTTGGTTTTAATTTCTTTTATTTCACTATTTATGACCTAAAACGAAACAATTACACAACACAACAACAACAAAGGTCAACTATATAACTTAATCAATATAATTTTTTTTTAAGTTTTATACAGCCATTACCATTAAAACCACTGCCTTCGTGTGTAACTTGTCTCGAGTTATTACATAAGTGTAACCATTTTAAAGTACAATGCTCAAATTCAATATGCATATGTTTTACTACCGTATTCACTACTCCTAATAATAAGTGGAGTTCAGGAGGAGGAATAATGTCTAGTATTTTAGTGTCACTACTAGCTGAGAAGATAGGCGCATTTGTGCTATAATCAGTAGCTATAGTGCCGCTGAAGATATCTATTTTAAGTTGTTTCCATATTTTGTCAACATTTTCATAATATTCCTGAGTAGATTTGAATAAGGCTAGAATAAATAATTTTTTAACGCTTGAGTCTTTAAACTCATTTTCGCATACCCCATCACTATATTTCTGACTCTTAGGGAATCTTTCTTTAATGGACGAATCTTCATAGATGTCTGACTGTACAGTTAAGCACACTTTTATAAAAATGTTCTCCTCCGTCGATGCCAAATTTTAAATGGACAACATTATTATTCCTGTATTCGTTTACAAAAGAAATAAAATTATTAACATCTTTGCAGTACACAAAAGTTTTTCTTTGAGTAACACCCCAATATAAAATGGTTTTGAAACAGTCAAAATCTTTTGCAGCAAAATAATTTCTCAGTTTTATTTTTTCTCTTAAGACCAACACTAAGTCCGGGCTCGATTAGTTTTCTATTATTTTTTGCTACTCGCAATGCACGAGCTAACGCAAGTGTTTCAGTAGTACTGTAGTTAAATTAATTTTAGATTTATTTTCCATAATGTCTGGCATGTTTACAAATAGTTTCATCTGCTCACCACCTTGGATCTGTGACAAACCGACAGATCCTTTTATTATTTTGTCTTCGCCATTTTCAAATGGATTATTAACCATATTCTTTACAATTCCGGAAATAAGTTGTTCCTTTTGTTTCGGTGGTAAATTATTTTGTATATGCTGTCGCAAATTTAAGCTATGAGCAGAAGGTGCGCAAATGTTACACTGTCCTCTTTTTAAATTAACAAAACGTTTGGTATATTTTTTACACTTGTGTCAACAACTTTTTTTACATTTTTTTTTTCAGAATTAATAGATGATTTTGATAATTCACATAATAAACAATTACATTTCGTGTTTTCGTTAGACCTGGTTACAATAGCTTGAAATTGAAATTTTGAAAAATCTGGTAATTTTAGTTTTTGGATGCAGTCAACATTATTTTTCACACTTTTTATTTTTTTATAAATGCACGACGTACACAAAACTTTTGGCAATCGTTCATCATTTAAATAGAGTGATAAATTACCATGAAGGATGGTTTCTAAATGTTTTTGTAAAGCTCCACTTATATGAAACATTAACTTTGACTTTTTAAAACAGGTGCGATAACGCATGATTATGATGAGTCTCCCGTCTAAACATTTTATTATCGATAATATTTGCAACTTATTTTATGAAATTTCAAATAATACTCAAAATTGAACAGAAAATCAAAGCTAGCTGTTTATTATTGCAATTTTTATCTTTAATTTACTTTAGTAAGTAGTATCTCTTTTTGTATTTCGTACGCAAATCAAAATAGGACGTTGAAAGATTTAAAAGAAAATTTTTTCGTATTCTAGGGCACAAGAGATATATCGTTGCCGCTATGCCAGAAGGTGCTATATCCACTTTTGCTCATTTTGAGAAAATTGCAAAATACTACTGAAACGGCTAGCTAAAATTAAAATTATTTTGAAATGCAGTGCTACTTTCAAATTATATGTAGTTAATACTTGCCTAAAATTATACATACCTTTGTCAGATGAAAACTTTACACCATCATTGGATTGCTGTAAAAATTGGATATATCACTTTTTGGCATATTATTGGTTTATTAATGTTACAAAAATGAATGGATATAGAACCCTGGTAATTCTCTAAAAACACACTTTTCAAATAACATTTATTTCAAAACAAGGAATGTTAACGAATAACAATTCTAGTAATATACTAATGAACAAATGGTTGAAAAATTAATTATCGTCTGATTCGGAATTCGATTCAACGGTTTCATTTCCAATTGGCAATGAGCTGATAGAAAGCATTTTTTAACTTTGGTTTTTGCACTAAATACTAAAAGACATGTTTCTCACTCAATCCAAGCATGGAATTCCTGTGGAATAAGCTTTTGAGCACATAAACTTTGCAAGTCCCGTTTTTTGGCTACTGTTGTAGGCAGGAGATGTTCGTAAAGTAATGGCCAACTAATAGTGGCCTTCCTCTGACTTTACGCACTTCAACATTAACAAACTAAAAATAAAAACTATACTTGTAAATAAACTCACTGATTTATAAGCAAATGAATTGTTTTCGTACTTTATATTCTTGTTCATCATGGTTGCATTTAACACCAATTTGCCCAGGCATCGATTTTATCAATGATACATCAATGATTTTATATTCTACCAATTCAATTTTTCTCCGTCATTGAACACAATAACTTTTTTCATTGATCTGGCACTGACCAATTCTAAATCAATGAAATCACTATGTGACATTCGTACCACATGGTATGGATGCTTACGCCGAGCTTGACGAATAGCGTTTGACCAATCATTCATGGATAATAGAAAACAGTTTTTGGCCGAATGTTCAATAGCAGAATGCATACTGTCGACGTCCATTTGAGTGTGGCCCACTTCTAGAAAATTTTGTTTGATGATTTCAATGGGAGATTCTTGTACTAACTGATGCAACATTGCAGCAATATTATGATTGCGGTTCTGCCCACTACAATTATCAGACCACAAAACAATTTTTCGGTAGCCTTTTTGCATTTCTCTTTCAATGAATGTTTTCACACAAGATCCGATTTCACTACTTCCTCTTTTGCCATCAACTTCAGACCAAATGTAGCAAGTTCCATCCCGAGTTGCTTCATTATAAACAGTGAAGTTGTATACACATAGTTTTCTTTTGTAATAGAATGGGCTTGCTTCAGCCTGTGGTATCTGCAAAACTGATTGCAAATCCATGGTAGCAACTATCAACTCTTTATCCATTGCACAACTTTCAATGTCTGATCTCATTGCAGCACGGCTTAATTCTTTTCGTTTAATGTGTGCTTCGAAAACAGATTTTTGTTCTTCTGATGGTTCATTGGCTGATTGGGCAAGGGTACACGTAGTACATAAATCTTTTTTGGGCTTGTGAAATGCCATGTTGTAATCCTGACCGAAAACTTGTTTGTACTTTTCATAACTGACTTTTGCAGAATCTGTTCCTGCTGCTTTTTCTTTGAAAAGATCAAACATTTTCGAAATACTTAAACCACTGCTTAAATATAATCTGATTTTTGTACAATTGATGATTTTCGGCAATAGTGTGACTCTATTGGTGGGAAATATTCAATATGATTCTTGATGGCAACAATTACCTCTGGCTTCAATTTGTTGTGAGGTTCATGTTTTCCTCTTTGATCTTCGCCCAAAAATTCACCAGTGTTTGATCGATCCTTGTTTGCCAAAGCAATGGGCTTGTACGAAATTGCAAGGGTCGCACAGAAGAATTCACGGCACACTTTTAAATTTTCATTATTTTTTGGTAAAACGTATTCATAAGCCAATTTCTTTCGGAAATTTTCTTCTTTTTCGGATCTTCTTCTTTTCACTGGAATGGCTTTGGTAAATTTCAGGAGAAAGTTGCGTTTAGCTTTAAACGTATCTCTTTTTTCCAATAATCATGGAATATTTCCAGACGATCTTCCTCTGTAAATAAACTGCATTTGTAATTCGTTGGTTCTTTGTGAAAGTGATTTATCAAAGGATTCATCAACTTCGCCATTTTCGTCTTTCCTTTTTCATCCAAATGCTTTTCACCCCGAGAACACGCCTTTTTTCTTAGATTCTTCTTCCATTCTTCAGGCTTCCGCTGCTTCCATCTTGAACGTTTTTTACTTGGACCGGGCACATCTACAAGGACAAGGACAGTTTAATTGACAGAAACTACTGTTAATTTCAGAAAAGTTATACCTACCCTGATTACTTTCATTTAGCTGTCCTATGGCAGCTTCTTCTAACTCCATTTCTATTGATTCAGCTTCTTCTAACTCCATTTCTATTGTCAGATACAGAACAGAGATCTAAGCCGTCCATAATTATCGGCGGCGGCGGCTCGACCTAAAAATTAGTCGGCAGCGGCTTAAAACCGGCGTGCGCCGATTTAATTTTGTTTTTTAATTTTTCCAAATGAATTGTTATTACGAAACAAAAAACCCAAAAAAATAATTAATTTTGAGGAAAAACTTAAAACTATAAATTCTTAAAACAGCGAATGATTTTGCCCGTTTTACACAGTTTTACAATGCTTATGGCGCTTTTCTTCTTCCAAAATTGGTATGGCAAAGAGTTCTACATCCACATAGCACCTTTTTGGCATACCAAGGAAGACAAAAAGGATATAGAACTTTGCTTGTTATGGAACCAAAAATTAAAACAAGGATGTAGGACTTTTTGGCAGAACACAGAATGGTTTATGAAATATTAACATACTAATAACTCTAATATTGTGAATTTTGGATGTAGCACCTTTTGGCATACCACCGACGATATATATCCATAAAAAAATCCGGGGCGCCAGCACTTTTGGGTGGTGAATAGTTGTAAGGGGGTGTGTTTACATAATTTAACTGTAGAAAATATTGCGGGTCACCATCCTTTTACAGTTTTTACTTTTTTTATGTAAGTGTTTTTATTAATAAAAAAACCGACTTTTAAAAACCAATTGCATTCAATTGAACAAATAATATTGGATATTATTTGCTTGAATAAATACTTGAAAATTTGGTAAATTTTTTGGTTTCAATTTTAAATCATTACTTTGCTACAGCAAAAGCAGCCTCCTAAAATTTCTCGTACAAAATTTAAAATATTTTATTCCGTTTCGTTTGAAAAAATAAATCCAGAGTTTTTTTTAGGAAATGTTTATAAATTTATTTAGTATATGATTTTCTTTATTATTTTCGTTTTTCAAACTAAAAATGATAAATTATCACAGCCTGAGGCGGCTATTTAAATTGACAAAATCCCAAAAAGGAATTTTCTTTATTTTTAAATTTTCCAATAACTAAATTATTGAAGCGTTTTATCTTTTTAGTTTATTGCATACTAAACAAAATTGAAAAACTCATAAATTAAAAAATAAATACTCAATCAAACACATTAAAAGTTAATTATGAATTTTAAATAAAAGAAGAGTTTAACAAAACACAGTTTTATACCTCGGGCCAAACTATAAACAAATTGAGAAAAAAAAAAAAATTCTCATATTCAGCGCAGTGCCACTCAACTTACAATTCAAGCATATAATTTTTTTTTCTGTATGACAATATAAAATGGTCCGCATTCGCATTTTTGTGCCACAGGACAAGTTATTTGTAATTATAACTGACTTTGTTGTTTTAATTTGTTTATTGTTATTTTTTTTTTTCCATATTAATATATTGCACAATAATTAATCATTTTGTATTTTAATTATTATTATTAATATTAACATTACTATAAATGTTAAAAATGCATAACATTAAAAAGCAACTTATACAAAAAAAAAACTGATGGCCATTTACTTGCAGCAATTGTTGATATTTTTTAAATGTTTTTTTTTTTTATTGAACAAATGAAACAAAAATAAAATACAGCCACAAGGCTTAAGGCAACTATGACAAAATGAAAACAAAAAAAAATATATTTGCAAACAATGTCATTAAAAAATAAGTGAAAAACTGTTTTATTGTTATTTTTTTTTTCTTTATTATCATTATTATTATTATTATTAATAAATTGTAGACTTTTGTTATGCAAATTTATGGCTTAACAATATGTGTGCTTTGCTCTATTTCAATTGAAATTTTATCAGTTTTTTGTATACTCGCATAACAAAACATTGTTCATATATACGAGTATAATTAAATAAGTTCGACACTACGTATGAGTTGTGTGTTAAAATATATTCATACGTACCTGGGGCCAGGACATTTCATAAAATAGAAAAAACCTTAACCAAATTATAGCAATCAACGAGCTTATGTTGTTAGTTGCTTTAATATTATTTAATGAGAACGGATCACTCGTTTAATTGTATTCTACGTTTTAAAGGTTTTTCAAGCAAAAAGAAATAAAAATTTTTAAAAATACATACATATCAAATATACATTACCCGGTTGGCTATTCTGTATATACAGTGTCCTTCATATTTTATAAATCTTTTCTTTTTAGTCAATCAAAATTTTAGAGCACTATGCCTTACATGTAATCGATCTCTTATCATTAAGTGTATCTTTTCATATAGCAAATATTTCAATTAAGCCGCGCAACAATCTTAGCCTGTTAAATGACGTACATTGTGTCATTGGCAAAAGCACAGGTTTTGTTTTATCACATAGAGAGGCATTATTTAAGAACCCAAAATTTGCTTTTATCAACAATTTAAGAGCTATATAAGAAATAAAGCTAAATGTATTCCAACACTGAAACAAAAAGGTGACGTATAAATAACCAACAATCAGAAGACGAAAATTCTGGCTCAAAATTTTGTATTAAATCACACTATTTCATCACACTTAAGTGATCGGAATACAAAACGGCTTTTCAGCCATTCAATTGATATTGTTGAAAATCATAGTCAACTATCAAGTAACATTTCAATTGATGCTAGCTTTATTAAAAGAATAATTAAACAAATGAAATCATCAGGGACTGATGGTATTTGAAATCTTTGTCTAAAACATTTGCGTTCCAAAGCGATACAATTTACGTTGTCGTATATACAACTCATGTTTTTGATGTGTAAACATCTATACGCGAAGGGGGACAAATTTCAAAAACAGCGTAACATGTAAGCGTAACATGTGAGCGTTAGATGTGAGCGTAACATGTGAGTCGTAAGACAAAATGTGATTGTATTGGTGAAAAAACTATGATATTATGATAACCTGTTTGAAAATTAAAAATGAAAAATAAAAAATTAAAAAAAAAAATGAAAAATAAAAAATTAAAAATGAATAATGAAAAATTAAAAATGAAAAATTAAAAATTAAAAATGAAAAATAAAAAATGAAAAATTAAAAATGAAAAATGAAAAATTAAAAATGAAAAATAAAAAATGAAAAATTAAAAATGAAAAATGAAAAATAAAAAATTAAACATGAAAAATAAAAAATGAAAAACAAAAAATTAAAAACGAAAAATTAACAATGAATAAGTGAAAAGTGAAAAAAAAAATAAAAAATAAAAAAATTAAAAATAAAAAATGAAAAATAAAGAACGAAAAATGAAAAATAAAAAATGAAAGATGAAAAATGAATAAAAAATGAAAAATAAAAAATGAAAGATGAAAAATGAAAAATTAAAAATGAAAAATGAAAAATGAAAAATGAAGAATGAAAAATGAAAAATGAAAAATGGAAAATAAAAAATGAAATATGTAGATGATATTCTAGCCGTAATCAGATTAGACGAAAAAGATGAAATCTTAAGAACTTTAAACCTTCAACATCCAAAAATTCAATTTACTGTTGAAATTGAATAAAAAGGGGAAATCGCATATTTGGACATGAAACTTCGACGAACTACCGACAATATTTCTTTTGATTGGTACACCAAAGAAACGTGTTCAGGCAGAATAATGAATTATAACGCAACTCAGCCGAAAAATCAAATAATAAACACCGCAAAAAACCTTATTTATAGAGTACTAAATATTAGCGACAAAAAATATCACACAAATAATATACAAAAAATCACCAAAATATTAATAAACAACAGCTTCCCGAGGAAAATTACAAATACTATTTTAAATGATACACAAAAACTATTAAACCACAACTCTAATCTTGAACATCAAAACATTAAAGAAAAAGACACAAAGAGTTTTTACAGTGTACAATTTATCCCGGGTTTGACAGATAATAAAAGCATTAGAACAACAATGGAAACAAAAAACATCAGATTTGCATACAAACCACACACAACAATAAATACAATTTTTTCAAAAACAAAAACTCCAATAGAAAAGCTACAAAAAAGTAATGTTGTATACGAAGTCAAGTGTGAGGGTGATCAAAACAACAGCTGTGATCTTATTTATATAGGAACAACTAAAAGAACATTAGAAAAGAGATTAGGAGAACATCAAATGGACATCATAAAAGAGAGAGAAAGCACAGCGTTGTCAAAACATGTAATTACAACTGGACACAAAATAAATTTCAATAACACGAAAATACTGGATGTAGAAAAAATAGAAAAAAGCGGTACACAATTGAAAGCTTACGAATTCAAAAGAATATAAATACAACCATGAACCACAAAGAGGACACCCAAAATATTAGTACTAGTTACAGAGTCGCAATAGTTTAGAAACATTCTGTGATATTAATTTTAAGCTAAATGTAATTATACAAATTTGTGTTTTATGTCTGTAATTATACAATTTTGTGTTTTTATGTTTGCTGTGATTTATATTAATAATGTTGTAATGTGATAAAGTTTAAAATTCTTATTATTGTAAGTTTTTATTGTTCATATTTGTGCAATTATTGTGTGTTAATGTTGTGTTTTTATTTTATTTTATTTAAATAGACGACCCTTGAAAAAGTAACCAAAAAAGTTACGAAACGTCGGGGAAATATGTGATAAAACTGAGTTTTATTTTACATTTACGAAGTTAGGCCCAATTAGCTTAAAATAATAAATTATTAAAAAAAAATGAAAAATAAAAAATAAAAGACGAAAAACTAAAAATGAAAAATAAAAAATGAAAAATGAAAAATTTAAAAAAAAAAATAAAAGAAAAGGGAAAAATGAAGAATAAAAAATGAAAAATTAATAATAAAAAATTAAAAATAAAAAATGTAACATGAAAAATAAGAAATGAGAAATGAAAATCTAAAATTAGAAATGAGTAATGAAAAATAAAAATTAAAAAATTAAATATAAGAAATGAAAAATAAAAAATGAAAAATAAAAAATGAAAAATTGAATAATAAAAAATTTAAAAAAAATGAAAAAAGAAAAATAAAAATTGGAAAATGAAAAATGGAGAAAAAAATTAAAAATGAAAAATAAAAAATGAAAAATAAATAAAGAAAAAATCAACTTAAAAAATGAAAAATTAAAAATGAAAAATTAAAAAAAAAAAATAAAAATTAAAAATGAAAAATGAAAAATAAAAAAATAAAAAATTAAAAATAAAAAACTAAAAAAAAATAAAAAGGAAAAATGAAAAATGAAAAATAAAAAAATGAATAATAAAGTAAAACTAAAAAATTGAAAATAAAAAATTAAACATGAAAAATAAGAAATGAGAAATGAAAAACTAAAATTAAAAATGAGTAATGAAAAATAAAAAATGAAATATGAAAATAAGAAATGAGAAATGAAAAACTAAAACTAAAAATGAGTAATGAAAAATAAAAAATGAAAAATAAAAAATGAGTAATGAAAAATAAAAAATGAAAAATTAAAAATTAAAAATAAAAAATTAAAAATAAACAATGAAAATTGAAAAATAAAAAATTAAAAATGCAAAAAGAAAAATAAAAATAAAAATTTGAAAATGAAAAATGAGAAATGAAGAAAAAATTAAACATGAAAAATAAAAAATGAAAAATGAAAAATAAAAAATGAAAAATTCAAATTAAACAAGTAAGAGTGTTAAATTCAGCTATGCCGAATCTTTGATACCCTCCACCTAGGTTTTCTTGCACTATTTGTAACAAATTTAGATAAAATATTTGAAAATGTAAACAATTTGATCAATTTAGTAATTTATTACAACAAATACTCTGAATTTTCAGCATTTACGTTTAACAATTTTAAAGTCAATAGAAGATAGTAAACAAAATATATTTTTAAATTTCGGATCTTTTTCGGAATACTTGACCATGTCATATATTTTAAAAGCACTAGCGTTAATCAGTTTTATTTTTTCGATCTTACTACATCAGTTTGTCAGTTTGCAAAAGATTTCTTACTTCTGTCGAATTGTAGGGATTTTTTGAAATTTTTGTTTTAACAAGTTAATATTATATACATTTCAATTTTAAACTGTAAAATTAAAAATATCTATCTTTTTTAAATCTGTTAATAACTCTATAATATGGAGATAGTAAATACGTGGCTTCTTTAATAAGAATGACAAGTAAAAAACACTTTTGTGCAGTTTACTTGTTTTGTGCATTTTTTTAAGACATACATAAGTACGCCATCTTTGTAGATCTCTTCGATTATATTAAGTAAGTTTGTAAATAAAAAGAATACTAAAATATTGTAAATGTAAACATAATTGATTTTAGAAAAATGTCCGATTCGTTTTTCGATGATGCTGAAAACACATCAAAGAAATACAGAAAACAAAGGTTTTACTCAAGTTAGTTGAGAGACGAGAAGCTAATGGGATGGAACAGGTCAAAGATGACGACTTTAAATACAGATGCAAGGCTTGTGAAAAAATATTAAATTGCGATAAATCAGATCTAAGTTTACATGCTAATAACCAATGTCTTAAAAAAAATATCTTTTAAAACCAACAACCAAAATTCTGTTTACGTTATAAGATCCCATTTGCAAGCCATTTCAATTAATTATGTAAATTTTAAATAAAAAAAAGATGAATTATACAGAATAGTAAAACTATTTTTTTTATAATATCTGTTGGTTTTTATGTAATTCTAATGATATTTTATCTTATTTTTTATGATATTTTTTTCGTTATGTTATTTTTGCATTATTGAAATTGAAAATTAACAAATTAAAAATAATTTTTTTTTTTGAAAAATTTAAAAAAGTAGTGTAGGGAAAAATGTAGAGAGAAAAAAAGTCGGTGTAGGGAAAAAAAAAGGGATTTTTTTCATTAGCGTAAAGATTTCTGTAAAAATCTCCTGGCATTACTGGTACCTATTAAAAAACAATGTAAGATTTCACAAAACAATGCGACGTATATCTGCTTTGTTCAAAAGCTTTTGTAATGAAATTGTTACTTATGCATGAAACACATAGACGACAGAGGCTACACAAACACACGGATACAAATGCTGCTGGCTGCAATTGTAGTCGTGTAGTCAACTACTTAATTTTTTTGAAAACGACAGCAACATATAACAACAATATAAACAGCTGTTTTTATACAAAATAATTTTTATTTCAGTAGTGCCAATTATATTTTTTTTTTTTTTTGCTTTATTAAAATAGAAAAAAATATATGATTCTATATAAAATTGTCTTAAATATATTACTTATTTAAAATCCATTATTATAACGTAAAAATAAATAAATAAATTTACTTATTAATAGAATTATTATAGCATTTCATTTTCCGATTAATTTTTTCAACAAAATAAAATATTTCATAGCACTAATATCTTTTACATATTTTGTTATATTGTCAACACTATTTTTATTTTGTAGCCAACAAAAATAGATATTAGCCTAAGTTGACTACAGCAGCAAAAGTGGTCATGTAGTCGTGTAGCTGTGTTGGTGTCAAAATAATCGTTTTCATATAAACGTGTATATTTTATTTTTGACAGGCTGAAGACGTGTAGCCGCTGTCGTATATGTGTTTCATGAGAGAGTTCGGCTTACTGGTGCCATTTTGTAAATGTGTGTGTAAACAAAAATATGCGATATCCCAGTAATTATTTCGAAGATTGTTTTAATAAAAATCATCTTACTGTGTCTTCTTCGAGCACTTTTGATGATTAAAAACTGATTAATCAAAAAAGACTCCACACGATCACTTATTGCATAAAATGTTTACTGGGATTTTATTCACTATCTGCAGAAACAGTTGTTTGGGAATGGCGTTTGTGCAAAGGGAAGCATGAACACATGTTTCCCAGGGCAAGACTTAATTATTGCACTTTGATTGAGCTGAGCTCCGCGATTATTCCTAATGCGGAATAACTCGTGCATTAAATTCTCGATAGTCCGGGAATGGCGTTTGCCTGCGCCAAACATTAAATAATAAGTTTTAAAAATGTATTATAATTAAATATTATTGACATCATCTATATTATATTATGATCATCTGAGAAAAAAAATTTTTTTAAACATCAATTTTTTACAGGGTAGAATTTTATGGTTTCAATACTACTTTTGAATGCAAGTATGTACTAAAAGTAGAACCCTTAAAATCATACTATTTTTTGCAACCCTAAAAATTGCAGTATTTTGTATAAATAAAATAATTTATATTTATATTACTTTTAATATGCGCTTATTATCGATATATGTACATATGCAGAATATATGAATGTTATTTATAGTATTTTGATATTTGCAACAGTAGTATGTATGTATCAATTTTTAATATTTTGTGATCTTATAAAAATCGCAGAATACTGATATTGATTTTATATAGTTTCTTTTATTAATTAATTAACTTAAATATTACACCATAAAATGTTGATATTGGTGAATTTTATATTACTACCACAACGACCATAAAAACAACAAGTACAGCTGTCACAAAATACAAAATTTAGAATAACAATATAGGAAAACATCATATTTTTTTACCTTTTCAGTGATTTCTCGGCACCTATGAAACCTATTGTCACGATTTAAAAAACAGAAACCTTTCCATGATGTTGGTGTATCATTCTCACTAACAACAAGCGCCCTAGCTGTCCTGTTGAGAACGTTATCGTGACAAGAACAACATAGTCAAATCATATTTTTTCAAGACTTTTTTCACTCCATCGTTCAATTCTCTTGACCAGATAAACCGATTTGGACGATTTTAAATAGCAAACTTTTCAGGATGTTTGTGAATCATTTTTTATACCAGCGAGCAACCTAGTTGCCCGATTGAAGCCGTCATCGTGATTTCCACAGACGGACAGACGGACAGCCGGACAGACGGACATCGCTATATCAACTCCGCTTGTTATAAGGATCACAAATATATATATTTTATGGGGTCCAGATTTTTTTTTCTAATTATTACAAACGGAATGACAAACTTATATATACCCTCTGCACACTATAGTGGAGGGTATAAAAACGAAAAATGAAAAACAAAAAATTAAAAATCAAAAATTAAAAACGAAAAATTAAAAATTAACCGGTTAAAATAATAAATACTAATAAATATTTTTATATTAACAGAGCCCCTGCAGTTGATGGCTTAAGTGATATGCTTTCTGTTTGATTTTAAGAAAGTGCTATAAAAAAATCTTTAATTACTAGATGTTTACACATCTCCCCTGCGATCGGACTCACATGATTTTTTTTTCTCTTGCTGCGCATTGGAAGGAATCAAAAATCATAGCTATTCCTAAACCTGGTCCTATCGTCCTACCAGTTTACTAAACACATTAAGCAAAATACTAGAGAAGATCATAAAAGAAAAAAATAGTAAAATATATTGATGATAATAACATTTTACCAACAAAGCAATTCGTTTTTCGATCACAGTATAATGCTATACAGCCTCTAGGAAAAATAAAGAATATAGTTGAAACTAATTTCAATTGTGGCAAATCCACAGCAATGGTTCCACTGGGTATAAAAGCTGCTTTCGGCTCTGTACGGCACAATGCACTGATACACAAATTATTAACTATACGCTTGGATATGTCAATAATAAAAATAATTAAAAGTTTTTTTTCGCATAGATCCTTTAGGGAGATATTTCGTCAAAATCTTATAACATCCCTGCTGGCTGTCACAAGGCTCGTGTTTATCGCCCATTTTATACAACATTTTTACTTACGAATTCCCAGTTGTGGAAGGTTGGATTTCCTTAATTTTAAGCACTAATATGTTATCAAATGCAATTATAAAGAGCTTAGAAAGATCAGCAAATACAGTAATAAACTACTTCAGCAAATGGAATATTATGATTAACACTGCAAAAACGCAATGAATATTTTATATCAGAAGAAGAAAGGATTGCTTCATTCCTCAATCTAATAGAAAAGTTGGTTACTTAGGGGTTCCCTGGAAAGTTAAAGTTAAATATCTAGGTGTTGTACTGAATAAAAAGTTACTTTTTAATGAACATATTAGCTTCATAAAACATAAAATAAATTTAATTACCAAAGTTTTATATCTACTTATGAACAGAAAATCAGCATTAAATATTGATAATAAGTTCTTATTGCTTAAAACTATTTTTCATGTAATTCTAGTTTATGCGGCTCCTGTATGGTATACTGCCTCCAACTGTCATTTAAAGAATATAAAAATGAGCCAAAATAAACTCCTCAAAATTATATATAATCTTCCTTACCACTTTCTGACATCAACTCTACACTCTATGTCTAATAATCTTATAAATTATTGTGAATATCTATAATATTAATAGGTAAGGCGATTTCTTGTGACCGCTGATTTATTTCACAGATTTCTCCCAATTTCGACAAAACGTATCTTATTTGGAGGGTTTTTCTTTTTAGGAGTCCACCAGATTTACAGATTTTTAAATTTCTATATTTTTTTGGAGTGAAATGCGTTTAGAGTTGCTACTAACACATACATAAAATTATACAATGCTATAGATTTTAGACTTTGTTCGACCTTTGTAATATATCATTAGTTATTTTCATTTTTCCGAGCCTAAGGTCAGTTTTTATATCTTTTTATATTTTTATATTTTTATGTTAACATGAATATTTCGATCCTCTTCGAGGATCATCCGCAGCATGTATTATTAATATATAAATGGATAAAAAATTTTTTTTAAAGTAAACAATTAAAAACTAACAAAAACATGAAAAAACATAAAAAAATTAAAAGAGATTAAGAAAGACGCCACCCGCTTCGTGTGTTGACAGCGTCATTGTACTGGAACAACTCCAACTTTACTTTAAAAAAACATTTTTTACTGTACTGCACTGGACTCCTAAGACACTAGATCAACCGCCACAGTCCCCGGACTTTAAGCGGATCGATCATCTATGGGAAAATCTTGACAAAAAAATAAGTCGATGGGCTACTTCTAGTAAGGCAAACCGTATGAGGCCGATCGTTTGAAACGCTGTATCTTCGTTAGTTTTGCTCAAATTTTATTGAAATTTTGACACAACACGACATGTTGTAGCTTCAGAAAAAAAAATTAAAAATGGTTTCTAAACCATATTTCCCCTTAATCAAGTCTTAAGTGAACTTTGCGGCATATTTCTGCTGGGGTCTATACTTTATAATTCTACATATTTAGCAATCTTTCAATAATATCCAATATGAAACCTTCATTATATATCCCTTATACAAATATCACAGTGCAGTTCTGGGGGGATAAGAAATTCTAAGTAAGAGTGAAAGTTCTAGGCCAGTATAGTAAAACCTCCAAACAGTTTCGGGTTAGCAGGCCAAACGTTTTTTAATGACCTTTTATGTTTTTTCCTTACCTTGATGTTTGTTTGGTTAGTTTATCGGCAATAACTCAAGAACCATTTCCATTTCATTCTTCAGCAAATAACTTCAGCAGTGGTCGAACTTCAACGTACCAAATATTCAAAAATTTTAATTTTTCCCCTTTTTTTTAAGTCAATTGAATGATATAAAATATGATTATTATTAATCAGTAGAGTAGAGGAGTTGCAAACGTATGAGTGATATTTTTAATATTAAAACGAAAATACATCGGTATTTATATACCCTATACCACTATGTAGTTACGTTGTAACGGCTTTGTGCTGATGTTTGTAACTACCAAAAATATTTGACCTATACCCATCTTTTATTATATCGATCGAATCAGAATCACTTTCTGACTCATAATCACTTTCTGAGTCGATTTAACGGTGTATTGTTACATCCATTAATCCATCCATTAATCAGTAGTCTTTACCATTCACTTGGTATTATTTAATGAATATGGTGAACAGCTAGATCTGTTATTTACAAATAATCCAAAAGATTGTGTAATAAGTCGCTCTGATCCTATTACCTTGCCAGAAGGTCGCCTTCATCCAACTATTGAGATAAATTGTGTATTGCCTACTTTTGTAACATCCAATAATCGTATTAATAGAGACAAAGTTTTTTGTTTTAAACAAACCAACTATAGCAAATTTATTGATCTAATTTGTAACACTAACTGGAATGATTTCTTGTGTCATTCTTCCATTGATTTAATAATGGAGATCTTTTATAGTAGGATATATTACTTTATGTATGAATGCAGCCCAAAGTACTCTGTCCACAAACAAACTGGCCCCCATGGAACTCATAACAACTGTCTAGATTAAAAAATTTGAAGAACATATATAAAAAGTATAAAATTTTTGGTGCCTAAAATAATAATATTCGGCGTGCCTAAAATAATATTCTTAACAATTATTTCTACAAAAACTACCTAAACAAAATGAAGGAAGATTTCAAAAGAGATCCTAAAGCATTTTACAGCTTTGATAATTCCAATAGAAAAACTACTGGCCGACTTTTTAGCTAGTACGTATTCTGTTCCTCAATATTCTTCCAACAGCTATTCATATCAACAAAACACAAATCAAGCGATTTATTCTCCCTTTATTAATAAAGCAGAACTTTTTATTAGCCTAAAGAAACTTAAAATTTCACTTACTCATGGACCTGATGGAGTACCTAGTTCCATACTCAATTATTATGCTACTTCATTGGCAACTCCACTGGCTCTTTTGTATAATGCGTCAATAAAAAATGGTTATTTTCCTAAATTTTGGAGAGCTCCTCACATCATTCCATTATTTAAATCTGGAAATAGATAGGATGTTTCTAATTACCGTGATAATGCTAAACTTAGTGGAATCCTTAAGCTTTTCGACAAGTTTATTTCAGATTTTTTGTGCATCACACATCGCAAATTTTGTCACAATTTCAACACGAATTTTGGATTACAAATGTGCTTCATTTTACGACATTAATCAATGATGGTTTTGTCAAGAAAAACCAAACGGATGCAGTTTACACCGATTTTAGTAAGGCTTTCGATAAAGTAAACCATAACCTTCTACTGATCAAATCTATAATATTAATAGGCTAGGCGATTTCTTGTGACCGATGTTTCGTTCTACCGCTTTATCCCAATTTTGACCAAACGTATATTATTTGAAAGGTATTTCTTTTTAGCTGTTCATCAGATTTACAGATTTTTAAATTTTTTCCTTTATTTTGAGTAAATTGCATTCAAAGTTGCTACTAACACATACATAAAATTATACATATGCTATGTGTGTGTTTAGTAAATTTGTTAATGTGTTTGTTAATGAGTTTGTTATCTTCATGCATTCACAATAATAATAAACCATAAGTTTAAAAATAAAGGTGCCTAGAAATTGCACTCGAATTTCGAGCGCTGGAATCTGCTAGTTTATAAATAAAATAATCATATCATTCTGATAGCTAAGGATATTACCATGATTTTTGGTGTTCCTCAAGGCAGCCATCTTGGGCCAATTCTCTTCTCCCTTTTTATCAATGATCTTCCAAAAGTGATAAATTTTTGCAACGTTTTAATGTACGCTGATGATGTTAAAATTTTTGTTAGTTACTATTAGCATGTTGGTTATATTCACCTTCAATTAGATCTCAACAATTTCTTTTCGTGGTGTAACCGTATGCTAATGGAACTAAACTTGAAAAAATATAAATGTATGCGTTTTTCAAGAAATAATCATATCCCTGCTAACTATTCTTTGGGCGGATATCAGCTTGGACTTGCTGATGCTTATCTGGATTTAGGAATTCAACTTGATCCTAAATTAAACTTTGTACCTCACGTCACCATGACAGTTAATAAAACTAGAGGTATACTCGCCTTTATTGAACGATAGGCAAAATAATTTATCGATCCTTATATAACCAAAAAACTTTTGTATGACCTATTTAGAATATAGAGTCTGTACAAAAATAATTTCTACTCTTTTGCTTTTGTGGCTTACCTTGGAATCCTGCAATTAATCTACCTTCATACGTTGATCGACTTAAATTAATAAAATTACCTACATTGAAAAGCCGTAGGACTATGCTTAAAGTAACATTTATGATCAAACTACTTAATGGTGAAATCTGCTCTGACTTTCTTGTCAACAATATAACTTTTATTGTTCCTCAACGAGTATCATGCCAATTCAAGCCACTCTTTGTTAAATCCTTTAGAACCAACTATGCTCTAGCTGATTCTTTTAGAAGAATTTGTTGTAGTAATCTTTATCAATTAATTGATTTTTCGTTTAACACTGATGCAATTAAACATAATATCATTATTTTCTTAAATCCTTAACTTTTTGTTTTAGTTTGTAAATCTATTTAATTGTTTCAATATATGTAAATATATAATTATATCACTTATGCAGGTCTGCGAGGATTTATTCCATTGACCTAATCAATAAATAAATTAAGAACCTATAGGATAATTCTTAGTCATAGCCCCTTATGAAGCTGATTCCCGTACTTCACTTAAATCTATCAAAATAACAAAAGTATTGCACAGAGTTTTCTCAAATTCGGTTTGTGTATGTTTTAGAAAAAAAAAAAAAAAATAAGTGAACTTACCAAGAGCCGATCTAGACCGACTATAATTTTCTTACTTGTTTGTATTAATTTTTAATTGGATATATTAATAAAAATTATTTATTTAAGCCTTAACTACAATTTTTCTGGAGAATGAAATGCGAAATCATCAATGGCTCTCAAGTTATATCTGAAAACATCAAGAAAAGGAAAAAATTTTAAAGTTCTGAGAATGCCAACAGTGTATTTAGTGACATATGATGCACAATCAGAAGTTCGGCACTTTTAAACGGAATGAATTTCGTACTCTTTCCAAATCAAAATTGTTTCTTGCTTCTGCATCTCAACTCGAGTAAAATTCTGTTGCCGGTATTGAAATACTCCTACAAAATAAATGACATATAAAAAAACCGTATTTTTTATGAAAAATGTTTGCCACAATAATTTTGAAATTTGTGTTTTATTTTTTCTACTCAACTTTAATTCGTTTAACAATATGTAAGTTAAAATCTTAATCATGGCTTTGTTATTAAGAACTTTAACAAAAATCTCTATATTTGTAAAATATCGTACAAAAATAAAAAAATCTCATATATAAACGTATATAAATATTTATTTTTGAAAATGCTCTAGAGAAATACATAATTTTTTTATTTAGTTTTTGTTGCGTTAAATACACAATATAAATAAAAATCTGTCATATTTAATATTTTATATAATTTTTTTTTTAAGCTGCTGCAATGCAGTTGTCATGTGTACAAATATTAAAAACTCTACCTCAATTATACATTTATATACACATACATATTCATTCACATATAGAATATATATTTCCAGCCATCAAATTAAAAAATGAGAAAAAAAGAAATACAATATAAATATATAAATATGAATAAAACCGAAACCATTTTCATATTAATATTGTTGTATTTATCTTTTTGCGTGTGTGTAGAAATGGATGTTAAAGCCACACATCCTTCCAGCTCTTCAAGATAACACAGTCATAGTCAGTTGTATGGAGTCATATGACAAAATTGTTGTTGCCACATTTAACTTCACTACTTCTGTGCTACTTTAGTATGGCTTTCTAGTATTAACACACATACCTTTCATTCATTCATTCACTCCCTCAGACATTTACTCTGTCATTCATATTTTTCGTATCCAAACACCCTCTGCGATGCAATGATTATGACGGTGATGTTGCTTTCCATGAGTGACATTATATTTATATTTATTGTGACATTTATGACTTTTGTTAAAATAAAAATGAGTATTAAAAAAAATTAAAATAACGTATATTAAAAAAGGAATAGACTGCTATTGTAAAATCCAGTAAGTCTGCATGTTTCTCTATAAATTCCATTTAGTTTTTTATTTCGTTCGACTCCTGAAAATCAGTAATATTTATTATTTTTTATATTGTCAATTTGATATTTATTGTTTTGAGGCCCAAAAAATAAATCGTTTAAACAGTCAAGCAGTTATTTGTTGGAGGATTTCTGGTTTAAGTAGAACCCATTTCTATAATTATAGGAATCTTTAAATTTATTTTTATTTTATGCGCAGGGGGATAAATTTCTGTTTCACAATACAATCAGAAAAATAGTGTAACATGTGAGGCGTAAGACAAAGTCGGTGTGAATTATGATTGTATTTGTGAAAAAATTATGAGATGTAATAAGCTGTTTGAAAATGAAAAATAAAAAATGAAAAATAAAAATTAAAAAATAAAAAATAAAAAATAAAAATTAAAAAATGAAAAATGAAAAATAAAAAATGAAAAATGAAAAATAAAAATTAAAAATGAAAAATGAAAAATGAAAAATAAAAAATAATAATAAAAAATGAAAAATTAGAAATGAAAAATGAAAAATAAAAAATGAAAAATTAAAAATGAAAAATGAAAAATGAAAAATGAAAAATAAAAAATAAAAATAAAAAATAAAAAATAAAAAATAAAAAATAAAAAATAAAAAATAAAAAATAAAAAATAAAAAATAAAAAATAAAAAATAAAAAATAAAAATAAAAATGAAAAATGAAAAATAAAAAATAAAAAATGGAAAATGATAAATAAAAAATGGAAAAAAAAAATTAAATATGAAAAATAAAAAACGAAAAATGAATAATGAAAAATGAAAACTAAAAAATAAAAATAAAAAATTAAAAATGAAAAATAAAAATAATAAATGAAAAACGAAAAATTAAAAATAAAAAATAAAAATGAAAAATAAAAAATGAAAAATAAAAAATAAAAAATAAAAAAAAAATGGAAAATTAAAAATTAAAAATGGAAAAACAAATTAAATATGATAAATGAAAAATAAAAAATGAAAAAAAAATTAAATATGAAAAATAAAAAATGAAAAATGAAAAACGAAAAACGAAAAACGAAAAATGAAAAATGAAAAATGAAAACTGAAAAATGAAAAATGAAAAATGAAAAATGAAAAATAAAAAATGAAAAATGGAAAAAAAAAATATGAAAAATTAAAAATTAAAAATGAAAAACGAAAAACTAAAAATGAAAAATAAAAAATGAGAAATAAAAAATGAAGATATGAAAAATTAAAAATTAAAAATAAACAAGAAAATTATAGTCGGTCTAAACCGACTATACGATACCCTATACCATGCGTTTAGAGACCCTATCTCTCATGCCTAACTAACTGGATATAGAAAATAAGCATAAACCAAATTTTAGTGGGATTTTTATTAATTTTTTCGGCTGCAGATATGAAAAAGTGCATATCGGATGCTATATCTATATGGGGACTAGGCGCAAAAATGAACCGATCCTGACCATATTTGGTAAAGTCACTTATATTTTGAAAAAATATATATGAACCAAATTTGAGAAAAATCTGTGCAATATTTTTGCTTTTTTAAAAGATATAAGTAAAGATCGGGAAGCAGCTCTATATGGGGCCTATGACTAAGAATTGTCCTACAGGCATTATTTTTCGACAACTGATTAATGGGTATAATAAACACATACAACCCCAATTTGACTGAGATCTATATGATAATTTGGATCTTATGGCAATTTAAGTCGATTTCATAGGGGCCATTTGTATGGGGACTAGGTCTGAACATGGACCGAATTTCACCAAATTTCGATAGCGTTCATCCTATAGCCGATAAAAGCTTATACACTAAATTTCATCAAAATATATTCATATTTGCGACCTGTAGTTTTATTACAAAGTTTACATGGACACACAGACGGACGGACGGACGGACGGACATTGTTAAATCGAATCGGTTAGTGATTCTGACTCGATCGGTATAATAAAAGATGGGTATAGGTCAAATATTTTTGGTAGTTACAAACAGCAACACAAAGTCATTATACCCAAACCACATAGTGGTATAGGGTATAAAAATAAAAAATGAAAAATAAAAAATGAAAATATGAAAAATGAAAAATTAAAAATAAAAAATGACAACTGAAAATTAAAAAATTAAAAATGAAAAATAAAAAATAAAAAATTAATAATAAAAAAATAAAAAATGAGGAATGAAATTTGAAAAATGAAAAATAGAAAATGAAAAATAAGAAATGAAAAATATAAAATGAAAAATTAATAATAAAAAATAAAAAATTAAAAAAAAAAAATTAAAAATGAAAAATGGAAAATGAAAAATGAAAAATGAAAAATAAAAAATGCAAAATGAAAAATGAAAAATGAAAAATGAAAAACGAAAAATGAAAATTAAAAAACGAAAAATTAAAAATTAACCGGTTTAAATAATAAATAATAATAAATATTTTTATATTAGCAGAGGCCCTGCAGTTGATTGCTATAATTGATACATAGATGACGTGTTATGTTTAATTTTAAAAAATGCCATAAAAAAATCTGTAATTACTAGATGTTTACACATCTGCCCTGTGATCGGACTCAAATACTATTTTATGTAGCGATTGGCTCCATTGAGACCTATACCGAATATATTTGAGCTGAAATCTTTCAAATGTAGAATTCAAAGGCATAGGATAGATAGTTTAGATAAGAACTGAGAAATGTACTTCCTTCGTGCTTTTACCGTAATTGGTTTTTATTTTAATGAAATATTTTATTATGCATTCATTTGTTATTTATCGTTGTGCAATTTTTATATTTTATTCCATTAAAAAAAAATATTTTAAGTGTTTTTTTTTTTTTTTTGTTTATCGAATATTATGTCGCATTGCATTTGATTTTTCTCTATTTTTTTCCAAGCAAAAGAAAAATATGAGAGAACAACTTTTGACATACTATAATATTTTTCTACATCCTCGGGCCATTAATAAACAAAATTTAATATAAATCAAAATAAAATCTGTACGCTTTGTTCGAAATCAATACAAAAACACTTTTTGAATATTGTTGGTAATAAGGTTTTTGGTTTGTAATGTAATAGAGGTATTTTTTGTTGGAATTAATTAGAGTTTCAGTTTGGCAGCAACTATCTCACAGCATTTGAGCGTTATTTTGACCAAAATCAATCTTGACTAGATTCACACAAGGCCTCTATTAGCACAATATTCTTGAAGGTAGCTAAAAGGTAGCTGGCCATACAGGTCCCTACAAAATCCCTTTAGCCAAGCATATCCGACTGAGTTTAATTTCCAATGTCAGTTTCTGCTTTTCTTATCTTGTAAACTCTAGCTCAATCTCAACCTTTCTGAAATATATGGAACCAAAACATCTTAATATGAATTTTTACCCGTTTTCTATAAAGATATAAAAAAAAATTATTAAATTCTGCAATAAACGGGAATTTTTTCTTTTTCCAAATTTCCATATGAAATAAAAACTTTTTAACTATGTATAAAGAAACAACGTTAATATATTTTATATATTTATATGGGTATATGTGCTGGTTTGTTCGTACTCATATAAATATAAACATGAATAAAGTAAAAGGAGTTGTATTTTCATTACTTTCACCACTGACCTTTGGGCTAAAAAAAAAATTGAGGAAACCTCTTTATCAAATAACTCATACTCATACTGAGTCTCATTCTCATAATACGAGTACATTCCGTAGAAAATATTTTGAATTCACAGAATACTTAAAATCGCCTAAGGCGGTTAAGAGCAACGGTAAAGGAAATCAAGAAACAAGAATAAGACAACAGCAACGCACAGACACACTCACATACACATACTATAACCATAGTAGTTAAAAGCGAAATACAATAAACAGACAACTGAGAAAATATGAATAACGTAAATAAGCACACACAGAAGTTATACATGTTTACTAGATAGGGGAAAAAGTAATTTCACTTTCAGAATTAACTAACTTTAGAGCAATTCATGCACTTTTAGAAAAGAAAATAAATTCCTTTTGCGCCAAATCATAAGTGAGATAATTGAAAAATATGAATAAATTATTTTCAAAGGAGGCGACATCTAAAAATATTTGGACTCATTTTTTAAAATGAATCACAGAGAAAAGTTCGATATTTTATAAATAAATTTGTGGTGCATTTTAGAATTTTAATCTATGTTTCACAGGGAGTGAACTCCCATTAAAAAAAAATCATGTGAGTCCGATCACAGGGGAGATGTGTAAACATCTAGTAATTAAAGATTTTTTATGGCACTTATTTAAAATCAAACAGAAAGCGTCATCTCTCTGCTAATATCAAAATATTTATTATTATTCATTATTCCATCCCGTTAATTTTTCATTTTTTATTTTTCATTTTTCAATTTCCATTTTTCATTTTTTATTTTTCATTATTCATTTTTCGTTTTTTGTTTTTAATTTTTAATTTTTTATTTTATTTTTTTTTATTTTAATTTAATTTATAGTGGTACTATGTGGTTGGGGTGCAATGACTTTGTGCTGCTGCTTGTAACTACCAAAAATATATACCGATAGACTCAGAAAGTGATTTAGCGATGTCCGCCCGTCCGTCCGTATGTCCGTCTGTTCGTCTGTGTGTCCATGTAAACCTTATAATCAAACTACAGGTCGCGAAATTTGGTATACAAGCTTTTATCGGCCATAGGATCAACGCTATTGAAAAATGAGAAATTCGGTACATGTTCAGAGCTAAAGGGTGATTTTTTAGCTATTATCTTTTTGGCAACACTGGTTTAAACAGCTGACGCACGTTTCTTGTTTTGTTTCATTATCAAACATCTTCAGTGTGGTCTATAATTTACCATGAATCGTCTTACAAACGAACAACGCTTGCAAAATATTGAATTTTATTATCAAAATGCGTGCTCTGTTAAGAAAGTTCATCGCGCGCTTCTTCCATTTTATGGTCAGTTTAATAAGAAGCGGCTATTGTGACTAAATTTCGCATCAAATTTACATTGTTGGACATTAAACCACCAACACGCTTACGTAGAGTGCGAACTGAAGAAAATATCACAGCTGTATCGGCCAGTGTTAATGATGACCATCAATCATCGATTCGTCGCCGTTCGCAGCAATTGGGCCTCTGTTACTCAACAACGTGGAAAATTTTGCGGAAGGATTTAGGTGTGAAGCCTTTCAAAATACAGCTGGTGAAAGAATTGAAGCCGAATGACCTACGGCAACGTAGAATTTTTGGTGAATGGGCTCTTGGAAAGTTGGCCGAAGATCCACTTTTTTACCGAAAAATTTTGTTCAGCGACGAAGCAGAATTGTCGATTCTGGAGTGAATATCAGCCAGAAGCATTGGAAGAGCTACCAATGCATCCAGAAAAAGTCACAGTTTGGTGCGGTTTATGGGCTGGTGGCATCATTGGACCGTACTTCTTCAAAGATGATGCGAGTCGTAACGTAACTGTGAATGGTGAGCGCCACCGAGAGATGATATCTAACTTTTTTTTCCCCAAAATGCAAGAGCTTGACTTGTTTGACATGTGGATTCAACAAGACGGTGCCACATGCCACACAGCACGCGCAACAATGGACTTATTGAGAGGCGAGTTCGGTGAACATTTTATTTCACGTTCGGGACCGGTCAATTGGCCGCCTAGATCGTGCGATTTAACGCCTTTAGACTATTTTTTGTGGGGCTATGTTAAAGATCATGTCTATACAGACAATACCGCTTCAATTGACGCATTGGAAGACAAAATTGAAGCATTTATTCGTGAGATACCGGCCGAAATGTTGGAAAGAGTATGCCAAAATTGGACTAAGCGGATGGACCATTTGAGGCGCAGTCACGGTCAACATTTGCATGAAATAATCTTCAAACGTTAAATTATATGGACCGTACTATAGATTCAAATAAAGATTTCATGCATTTTTCTGAATTTCATGTTTTTTTTTTAAACTTTCCTATAGCTCTTAAAAAATTACCCTTTAGTACCCACACAAATGCCCCCTATGAAATCGACTTAAATTGCCATAAGATCCAAATAGTCATATAGATCTAGGTCAAATTGGGCTCCATTTACACTTAAATCTATCAAAAAACAAAAATATTGCTTGTATATATTTTTTCAAAATATAAGTGACTCTGGTAATCATGGTCGGTATCGGTCCATTTTTTGGCATAGTCTCCATATAGATATAGTATCCGATATGAACTTTTTCATATCTGCTGCAAAAAAATGAATAACAATGCCACTAAAATTTGGTTTATGCTTATTTTATATATCCAATTATTTGGAGCGAAGAGATATGGTCTCTAAACCATGGTATAGGGTATTGTATAGTCGGTTTAGATCGACTGTAATTTTCACCCTTGTTCATTTTTAATTGTTCTTTTCTCATTTTTCATTTTTTTTTTTCTTATTTTTAATTTTTTATTTTTCATTTTTAATTTTTCATATTTTATTTTTCAGTTTTCATATTTTATTTTTCATTTTTCATTTTTATTTTTAATTTTTTATTTTTCATTTCTCATTTTTCTTTTCTTATTTTTCATTTTTCATTTCCTATTTTTCAGTTTTTATTTTTCATTTTTTATATTTCATTTTTCATTTTTCGTTTTTCGTTTTTCGTTTTTCATTTTTCATTTTTCATTTTTCATTTTACATTTTTATTCTTTATATTTTATTTTTCATTTTTCTTTTCTAATTTTTTTTATTTTAATTTTTTTATTTCTCATATTTCATTTTTCATTTATTATTTTTTATTTTTCATTTCTTATTTTTCATTTCTTATTTTTCAGTTTTCATTTTTCGTTTTTCATTATTAATTTTTCATGTTTTATTTTTCATTTTAATTTTTTATTTTTAATTTTATCTTTTTTCATTTTTCATTTTTGATTTTTCGTTTTACATTTTTCAGTTGGATAAGAAGAGACAATTCGAAGATTACGGCCATGTTGACAACACACTGCATAAAAAATAAAAAAGAACAATTATCGAACACGTGATGTATAGAAGACATGTCACATCCTCAATACTTTTGCAGCAGTTAAGGCCGTTATACAGACATAAACTAGATTATTTATCTATTCATGTAGGGAATAGAATAAGTTCATCATATTTCGTCATATTTCAAATCTAGTGCCGTCAGATTTATTTTCCTTATGTGGTCCTCAAAATGGAGCCAATAAGCTATAAAAATGAAATTACTCTTAAGGCGAACAAATGATTCTAAAGGGCACTATAGCCACCCAAAGTCCTACAATATAATATTTGTCAATTATGGATCATTGATGTTTTCTTTTTCAAATTACTTCAAATATAAAGAGAACGAACCTACTAGGATTGCTAAACAATCTATCTAAAGTTATTTTCATTAAAAGAAATTTCGTTTTCCCTTAATTAATACTTAACGTATGCATCCGTAGGATAAACTTCGATATACTCATATGGATATGTGGTTAACGTTAGTAAGAAACTACTTTACTTAATATGAGCTTTCAAGTGTATGTATGTGTGTGTGTATGTGGAAGAGGAACCAACTAACAACGTATTCAATTTTCACGGCACCACGGTGAAATGAGTCTTCGGGCAGAAATGCAACCAAATTAGTTGCATTACGGTAACATGAATACACAGACACACTCGCTCCCATATGGAGGAACATCCTCTGATGTAGATGTTAATACCAACACCAACACATACAAACCTGCTTCGACTGTTGTTTCTTATAGAGTTTCGCCTTCTCATTTGACATAATACTGACTTCCACGAAAACGACTGGCATTATACCAAGAAGATACGAACTTAAATGAATGAAGCGAAACAAAAACACATACAAGAAGAAAAAACCGGTTGAAAAACAAAACTGAACAAAAAAGTCCCTGGTTTTAAGAGTAAAGGTAAAGCCGTATATGACACAGCCAACAAAAGCTAGGGAATCATGACAGGATAATAGTACAAATGACGACTGACTAGACGAATGAGTGACTAAATGTATGACTGACGACTGCAATGCAGTCTATTCTAGATGTTCGTATGTGTGTAAGGTAAGTTAAAGATGAGTTGTGTTGAGGTTCAGTTGAGAGGATGCTTTACACACCTGCAAGCACTGCTTGTAAATATCAATGGTTGACTGAATATGGATGTGTTTATATGGATTGCTTGATGGTTGCTTGGCTCATCTTTCTATATTTGTATGGATGGTTGATTGTTTGTTTGGTTGATAAGTTACTTGGATAGATAACTACAACAGTCAAGCATCGTCGTCGTAGTCATAGTTAGCGCCAGTCACCAGCCAGCATCTATGAGAAAATATTTTTAAAAGAAGGCAAAAAGGAAATACGTTCAGGAAGTTGCACTATAACAACAGTCGTATACACATACACACACATATCTACAGTCTTACAAGAGCTATGTATGTATGTATGTATGTATAAAGCTAAGCACACACAACTTGTGGGTCTCTGACAGAAAACAAGAGTTATTTTTTATGTTTTGTAGCAAAATGGCGATAAAGTTGAAGGGGACATACTTGGTAATATGAATGTACGACATAGACGACCTCTTTGCCTGCATATCATTCATGTAGTCAGTCGTTGAGGTTATTGAAACAAAGTGATGATGAAAAATTGTCTTCTACATGGCTGAATTTGTATGAATTTTGTTCTTCGTCTGTCATAAAAACACGAAGACTTTTGTTTCTAGTGACTGCAGGCGTTTTTTAGGCTGGTCACTATTGAAACTTGGTAGATTCCTTAGTTAAGATTAGAAATTAGAGTAAGAAAACTATGATTTGTGAAATGTATAATTTGCAGGAGTTCCAAGAGAGTTTTCGATGAATTTCTTAAAATTCACTTCATAGAAGTGAAGTGAAGTGAAGTGAAGTGAAGTGAAGTGAAGTGAAGTGAAGTGAAGTGAAGTGAAGTGAAGTGAAGTGAAGTGAAGTGAAGTGAAGTGAAGTGAAGTGAAGTGAAGTGAAGTGAAGTGAAGTGAAGTGAAGTGAAGTGAAGTGAAGTGAAGTGAAGTGAAGTGAAGTGAAGTGAAGTGAAGTGAAGTGAAGTGAAGTGAAGTGAAGTGAAGTGAAGTGAAGTGAAGTGAAGTGAAGTGAAGTGAAGTGAAGTGAAGTGAAGTGAAGTGAAGTGAAGTGAAGTGAAGTGAAGTGAAGTGAAGTGAAGTGAAGTGAAGTGAAGTGAAGTGAAGTGAAGTGAAGTGAAGTGAAGTGAAGTGAAGTGAAGTGAAGTGAAGTGAAGTGAAGTGAAGTGAAGTGAAGTGAAGTGAAGTGAAGTGAAGTGAAGTGAAGTGAAGTGAAGTGAAGTGAAGTGAAGTGAAGTGAAGTGAAGTGAAGTGAAGTGAAGTGAAGTGAAGTGAAGTGAAGTGAAGTGAAGTGAAGTGAAGTGAAGTGAAGTGAAGTGAAGTGAAGTGAAGTGAAGTGAAGTGAAGTGAAGTGAAGTGAAGTGAAGTAAAGTGAAGTAAAGTAAAGTGAAATGAAGTGAAGTGAAGTGAAGTAAAGTGAAGTGAAGTGAAGCAGTGAATTGATGTATAGTGTAGTGCAGTATTTTAGAGTTGAAGTGAACAACATGGAGCCTGTATTTCAACCAGTCAGTAGTGTTAGTGTCAGCGCATTTGGGATACATGAATTATCCACACACACACCTTTTACTCCGATATATTTATGGTTTCATTATCTAAGTCAGACTTCAGATGAAGTCTAGTGTACCTTGGAAACCTCGATGAAGTTATAAGGTTTTGTCTTTATTTTTGTCCTGCACGCTCAAAGGTCATATTAAATAAAGCCACTGCTTTTAAAAACAAAACTCATTTACACACACAAACACATACATACATATACTTACCTAATGTAGTCCATGTTAGTAGTTGTGTTTATGCATGTGCGTACTTCGTTGCTGCTCCTTCATACTTACATGCTCGTGTGTATGCAGCTTGCAGGTGATTCTCATATATCTGATATACGGTATATGACAGTTCCTGATGTGAATTTTATTGCTATGATTTTTGCTGCTGCTGTTAATGTTGCTATCGAAGAGATTGACATTACGCTAAGCAACTGTAATTCGGGATATAATTAGCTTTCAGTGGAAAAGATTGACGATACATTTTACGTTTTGTATATGTTTTTGTTGTTTGACTTATAGTTGACGTCATTTTAATTACTATTCAACTCCAGAACGAATAACTCAATGGGAAATTGTTAATTCGGTGTTATATGTTTTAGACCCGGATTTGTATTCATTGTTTGCTGTTTTACTTAATAAGTTATTTTAAGAATTGCCATTATTCTTTAACGACACAATTTATTTTCTTATTACTGTAAAATTATGTCTAAAATGTAAATTGAAAATTCAAGATTAATGATAAATTTTCATCAAACCTAAAGTATTTTGCTAAATGATTTCGTTATGTTAATTAAGCTTGTGCATGAATATTTTTTGTTATTTTCGATATAAACACCACATCTGAATGGCAAGATGAAAAATATTTAATTAACACCTTTTGTTTATTTAATCCTTTGATGGCTAATCAAATTATTCTTGTTATGCTAAGCAGGGCATATGTTGTCATTGGTTTTACAGCACTCTCTTTAGTAATTTATACAGACACAAACACACACACATAGTCACTCAATATGGTTTAATGGCTTTGTATTGTTTCACAGCTCGAGTCAAAGGTTTGCTTGATACGGTTTAAAACTCTAAAAAAAAAGATATTGAGAAAATGTCAATTAAAATAATAATTTGCATACAGATGAGTTCACACACACACACCCGTGCTCATGCAGTCAGAGATATTGAAATAAAAAAATAAAACACGAGAGTGGGGAATCTGTAACTACCCAGCGAAAAAATTGATTATTAAAAGTAGATTAATAGCGCAATGAAATAAATTTGTAAAAAAACACTGCTGAATTTATCAAGGGTTTGTCAGTGCGACGAAGTATTTTTCTGGAATGTTTTAATGAAAATTCGTTTGCACTTGTTGAAGTTTGATACTATTTATGCTCAGTAGCGGCAGTTAAACATGGGTTAATGAATGATATTCAAATTAAATAGTATTTCACACACTCAGTATTTAAAAAAAAAAATGTTTTTAAAGGGTGGTTTCAAAGTAAATCGATACGCTCATCAGCAGAAGGTCAATATATTTCACCAAAATTTTGTTGGAAAATTATCATTAAGAACATTTAATGAAAACTCGAACAACAAAATTTATTTAAGTAAATCTATTTCCGCTGAAATCCTTAAACTATAGATGTTACATAACACTAACCAATATCTAATAAACTAGTGCTTATTTCGTGAATGGTGACACTTAGCTCATGTCTGATTTGACAGATAATTAGTTTTATCCTTCCGCTGAACGAATATGATTGTGTATACGCTTGAACAACGCTGGGAAATATTGCGACATTACTTTGAAAATCATGGTAATGTTGCAGAATATGTGCGAACATTGCGTACGGATTTTGGAAGAAGAGAAGCACCGTCAGCTCCGTATGTTCGTTATCTTGTGAAAAAAGGGAAAGAAACTGGCATCCTCATCGATAAACCAAAGCGTGAAAAGCCAAAAACAGTGCGTACACCCGAGAATAGAAGTGTGCGTGAAGCGCCATCAACATCAATTCACCGTCGTTCTCAAGAATTGGCATCATTCAGACGAATTTTGCATAAAAACCTTGGTATGACGCCATACAAAGTCCAATTGGTTCAGGAGTTGAAGCCAACTGACAATCCAATGCGTTTTCGCTTCGCTAAGCGGGCCTGTGATCGACTTACAGAAGATGCCGATTTTGCCAAAAAAAATCATCTTTTCAGATGAAGCTCATTTTGATCTTGGCGGGTATGTAAACAAGCAAAATTGCCGCATTTGGGGCACAGAAAACCCGCACGCATACATTGAAAAGCTGATACACCTAAAACGAGTCACTGTTTGGTGCGGATTTTGGTCCAGAGGCATAATTGGGCCATTTTTCTTCGAAAATGAGCAAGGAGTGGCCGTTACAGTCAATGGCGATCGTTATCGGGCCATGTTGAACGAATTTTTGTTCACAAAAATTGAAGAGGAGGATATTGGCAGCATTTGGTTTCAACAGGACGGCGCTACGTGCCACACAGCCGAAGCTATACTCGATGTTTTGCGCCCTGTTTTTTAAAGGTCGCATTATCAGCCGCAGAGCTGATGTCGTTTGGCCACTTCGGAGCAGCGATTTGACACCGTTGGACTATTATTTGTGGGGTGCCCTCAAAGATAAGTGTTACGCCAACAAGCCAGAGACAATTGACGCTTTAAAGGACAATATTCGTCAAGCCATTGGTGAAATACAGCTGCGTACAATCGATAATGTGCTTAAAAATTGGACCGATCGTGTAGGCTACTGCATGGCCAGCCCAGGCAGCCATTGGAATGAAATTATTTTCCATTATTAACCGGAAGGATTGTACTTTCAAATAAAAAAAGAAATTTGAGATAATATGCAGTAGTTTTTTCTTTATAGCATTTTCAAAAAAAAAAAGTTATTTGGCGGACTCTTTATTATATAATTTATTACTCTAATAAAATTATTTTAATCAAAATTTAATTTCTTGCTTTCACACAGTTTAAACGGGTTAAAATTAGTTTTAAGTGAAACTAATTTTAAACTAATTTTAAACTAACAAATTATAAACACTTCACAAAATTGGTAATAAAATATTTCTCCCACCAAAAAAAAAAATTATTTCACCAGAAAAAAATTGTTTTTCACAAAAAAAAAAAAAAAAAAATTAACAAGAAAAAAATTTCCAAAAAAAAGGTCGGAAAAAAAATTTTTTTTCACCAAAAATATTTTCTAGAAAAAAATATTTTCCGGAAAAAATATATATGACAAAAAAATTATTTTTCACAAAAAAAGAAAAAAAAACAAAAAAATATTTTTTCACATATAAAAATTTTTTCACAAAACAAATATAATTTTTTTCACAAACAAAAATTGTTTCACAATAATTTTTTACCCACAACAAAAAAAATATCTTTTCACAAAACAAAAATATGTTTTCAGAATAAAAAAATAAATATTTTTTCACAAAAAAAAAAAAAAAAAATATATAAAATTTTTTCACAAAAATTTTTTTGCTAGAAATTTATAGTTGACCTGTTGTTTTAATATGTAAAATAAAATTTATAAAATTCAAATTTTAATGTTTTATTTTTAAATATTTATTATATATTTATTTATTATATTTTCAATAATACAGCCAATTGAGCCAAATTTGAGCCAAACCAAGAAAACCCCATCACAAAATATTTTTTTACAAAATTTTTTTTTCACAAAAATTTTTTTTCCACAAAAATTTTTTTTTCACAAAAATTTTTAGTTCCACAAAAATTTTTTTTCACAAAAATTTTTTTTTCACAAAAATTTTTTGTTCCACAAAAATTTTTTTTTCACAAAAATTTTTTTTTAAAAAATTTTTTTTTCAAACAACAAACAAAATCTTCTGTTAGCATGAAAATGTTTACATATGTACGTACGTCAAAAAAATTTCTCTCACCTTAAAAATTTATTTTCATAACAAAATTTTATTAAGATTGAAAAATATTTCCATTTAAACATTCTTATCTTGTTTTAGCATATATTGCAGTTTTTTGGTAGTTATAAAAAAAATCACTTAGTAAAAATCAGAAGTGGTTGTTTTTTATAAAAATTCTTTACCAGAGTTGTTCTCATCAGCTTCAGAAACAACACTGTGTTCCTAATTCCATGTGATATTGCTTTTCCCAATTAGTAAACATGTTAATTTTAATACGAAATACACTTTTTTTATTCGTCCAGAAACTCTCTGAAAATTGTGCAATTATTTTTACGTTATTTTTGCCATGAACAACCAATATATCGACGCAAAATTAGTTTATAACATAAACTTGTACCTTCAGGATAATAAAATGATATTAACAATAATACAAATAAAACAAAATACAATGATGAGAAAAGTGTTGTTCAGAAAACATTTCTACCTAATTTTAAAATATGAATATAGAAAATGTTTAAACAATTTAAAAAAAAAAATCATTTAATAAACATTAGGTGGGAACTAGCAAGTGTGTTGGAGAAAATATATAATTTCATTACAAAACATTTTGGGATGTTTGTGTATTTCAGTCGGCGTGTATAAAATGGCCAAAGGTTTATTTTGCCAGTTAAAAATTTTCATTATATAGTTATAGTATAAAATAAAGAACTAAATGCCAAGTGATGTATTCATAGTTATTAGCAGACTTTTTTCTGCATATACGATATATTTCACATGGCTTTTAACGTGGCAGTTATTTGCTTAGCGCAAGTAAATGTTCATAACTAAGTACGAATAACTCTATCAATTTGACGACGGCAAATATCAATCTAAAATCTGTTTAGTTAAAATATCAAGATATAGATAGTAAACAAAGCCACAAATCGTTAAAAAAAAATTTTTTCGATCAAACTAGCGCTTTAAGCGCAATAGGATTCAATATGAAAACAATTGCCTTTTTCGAAAAAATTAAATTTTAAAATGCGGAAAAATCAATATCAGAGAAAATCATGAAGTTTTTATATATAGCTCATTGGCTAGCGGCGTCAAATTGGCGCTTTTCGCTCAAATGGTGCACTTTTTCAATTGAGCGCCTTTTTTTAAAATACAAAAATGAGCAGTTTGTTGCGGTTTATAAGCTGGTGACTTCATTTTATTTTTTAAATGAAGCCGGAGCCCGATTTACGGTCAATGGAGATCATTACCGCACCATGGTCAATGATTTTTTGTTGTAAAATATGGATGACATTGATTCGGGCGAGATGTTGTTTCTACAGGATGGCTCCACGTGCCATACACTGTGGACCACATTTTGAGAAGGCGGCCAAAAATCATTTTTTATGGTTACCGATTTTAAAGTTATGTTATTCATTTGAAAGTAAATACCAGTGAACCTCGGAAGCCAAACAATTTTGACTCTATTTCAACTATATCATAGCTAACAGGGTCTTCGAAAATGGACTTTCTTAGTATTTTGCTATTATTAAAAATTTCTTTGTAAATTTTAATTTTTAAATGACTATAATTTTTTTGTTTTGAAAGATTTTAAAGCAAAATAAAATTTGTATTATCTTCTAAGCTAATAATGTTAGAAATAAAGTCACGGAGTCGTTTAGAAATTAAAAAAAAAAAATAAAAAGGTCTAAATTTCCCAAAAATCTCCTGCTTAATAGATCATAACTCCTGCCCATCAGAGGCCATCAAAAAAATTTTGCAATTTTCTGTAGTACGAACCCTCCCCTACACACCTACACCCCATGGTATACCCGCCAGTTTCCGCTCGTGTTCACAGGAACAATATATCTGACCTAAAATTTATGAATACAAAAGTTTTCCACTATGTGGTTAGGGTATAATAGTTTGCCCTGATGTTCGTAACTACCAAAAATATTGGACCTATACCCATCTTTTATTATACGGATCGACTCAAAATAACTTTCTGAGTCGATTTAAAGATGTCCGTCTGTCCGTCTGTGTGTCATGGATACAAAAGTTGGTCGTGTCGGTGTATTTTTTTTGCGTGAGTCTCTTTGTTTTTTATACTTACAGAAAAAGGAAACGGTAGAGCTGACACGAGTTGTTATATACTTATAAAAAATAGTTGAAACATAATGGGCTTATTTGTTAAATTATATTAATGGGTAAAACCCTTTTTATTTTGGCAGGTACATTTACATATGTATTTTTCAAAAACATTATTTTATTTCACTATTTTGATTATAGAACTAGCATAATTGATATTACATTGAAAGTATTCAAAGTGAAAATGTAGCCTAAGTCGATAAAGTTCATGAATTATCAGTAGAGAATAAAAACCTAACTCAACATGGGGGATCATGGAATATTAAAGATGTTGACATAGAATTACGATTTAAATTGAGTTAAGAGCACTTAAGTTTTTTTTTCTCATTTGTAATATTAGCAAAACTTAACTTAAACTTTTTAACTTTCCTTCGTTCAACAAGTCATAAGAGCCTAAGTGTCTTTTTCCCAAATATCTTTTGACTGCAGAAATAAAGAACTTATTTTTTTTACAAGTAAAAGAAGAAGGAAGTGTCAGGGTTTGTTTCCTTTCTATATAAAACTGATAATTGTGAATTTGGCAGACAATCAGATAAAAAAAAGTCGCTCCGGAAACCGATTGAAAATTTCAAGTGTGTTTATATGGGGGAAAATATGAACTTTTTCTCAGATTTTACGAAAATTTCGATCTACAGTTTCGACAACTTGTGATATGAATCAATTTCAATATTAAATTATCTTTTCTAAAAGCTACATAACTTCAAAATGGAATAAAAACTCGTCAAGAAATATCAAATGTCCCAGAACACATTTATGCCAAAACACTAAGTCAAGAAATTTGACTAAAGCCAAAGTTTTTTTTTTGTCTCTATACTTATAAATACTCAGATATGAAGTACTTTTTTATTACCACGTTGTTAACCTATTGCGGTATGAGACCGAAAATAAGTAATTTTTCCGATAAGATTTTGAAAACTCCTTTTTCAATTTTTAAAAAATTTTCTTAAACAAAATTTTTAAAAATGGATCTTACGCTCTAAGGTTTTTCTAAATGCATATTAGAGATTAATTTTCTGAATTTTTAGGTACATCCCTGGGCTGGAATTTTTTTTACAAGGATTTATTTTTTTGTGGATTTCGAGAAAAATTAAATTTTTTGTGAAATCTTCAGTAAATGTAATCTTTCTAAATACTTTGTATCAAAAATTAATCAGTTTTCTACTTTGAAATGTTATAATTTATCCCAATAGCCTGGGGTGTCAGACAAAAGTAATATGAGCCCATTAAAACTTTGAGACTTGGGGTCCCCAAATTTCCGATTGTCCCCAAACTTCACATTTATTAGTTTTATATAGAAAGGTAATAAGCTGGACCGACACCTCGACCCACCCCAAAATTGCCATTTAAAAAAATGCCATATAACGTAGGACCACTTTAGTAAACACACTAGAACCAATTTTTTTTATTTATTTATTGAAAATACAGTTTTGTAACGTTTACTTATAATGACCCTGCAACGCCGTTTTGGCTTGTCTGCAGGCTTGTCTGTGCTCACTATCATTTTCCCAAAGCCATGAAGTAGGGTTTTCTCATTTTTTTATCTCCCTTTCCTTTTTCACAGAAAAGAAAAAATTCTGTAATGGCATAATGTAGAACGCAATCTGTAAATAAACGAAAGTGGAAAAATTATAAGAATTTAAAAGTTAATCTACTTACGACCTTGGAATTATGTGATGGTGTCATAGGGACTTAAATGTTGATGATGCTTTTATCTATCGATTTTTTGAGAAAGAAATTTTGTCATTCCTATGTATATAGAACAAATTTGTTTAACGTAACTGGCAATTGCATCTTTTGTGTAATTGCTTTCCACACTTTCGCTTACACGGAAAGCTTGTAGCCAGCACTGTATTTATTATAATGGAATCATTTGCCTGGACCAACAAAATTAATTTTTCTTCATTCAGTTCTTTCTTTATTATTACGATTTCCTCTTTTTTTGTTTGTATAAAAACCAAATTAATTAGCTGTTTAAAAAACGTAGCAAAATTCGGTAATTGTTCATATAACAAAAACTATCAGCTGATACGTTAAATTATGGTTACGTTACGGTTAGTTATTCGCCCATTACATACAATTTTGTTTTATTTATTATGAAAACTATGGAATTGGATCTTATATGGTTGCATATTTCAATACGATGACTCATATCTACTCTAAAAAGGCTACAGAACTTCAGCGGAACTGGTCAGACTAAGATATCCCTTCAAACGGTAGCTTTTGAACTTGGTGAAATTCAGCGCATATTCAGACCTAATGCCTATTTAATTCCCCCTTTGAGATTGCCATAAATTGCTTTAAGATGTAAGTACCCTAGCGGTACTTCGCACACCTATGAAATTTTACTAACTGATGCAAATGATCGTAAATTATCGATTTCTATTAAAAAACATAAGAATCTAATAATGCTCCTAAGCTCTTTTCGATGTAATGGCTAAATAAGATCTTGTTAGCATATAATAATCACATCCGATATAAATGATCCAATCAAGACCATATTTCAGTGTAGCACATAAGTAACAAATAAGTGTCACTCCATTGTAAAATACAGTAAAATATAGCAATATCAGACATCTAAATATAACTTTAAAAATAAAGTTGATTTCCTAAGCGAATTTTATCCGAAGTCTCCTAAGTGCCATGAAAATACTTTCATAAAAACATGTAGAAAAAATATATACCAACTTAATTTTTAAAGTTAAAGTTTAATTTGATAAAAGATAAAAGACTGTCTTATATTTTCAATTTCTTTCTTTGTATTATTTCGACTAACTAAATGATTCACCAATCATATTTTCAAAAGTGAATATTGTCTAAAATATGTTGAATTACATAAAATATTTACCAATTGAATTATTTTGCTGTTTTTCGCCTAAAATATCTTACCGAGAGGGATTCCACACTCTACATTTTAAGCACAGTGAATATAGAGATATTCACGATTGTGTTTGTAGTCAGGTTTTCAACAAAATACTTTTATTATTGCATTTGACAGCTGAGTTTGTGTAAAATTACTGCACAAATTTACTTTACAAAGTGTATAAATTGGTTTTCATAACGCCTCATTAAACTCGAATGCAAAGCAAACACACATACAAACACACTCTCATACACGCCATACCATTGATGACTATTTAAACTGTGTGAGTTGTAAGTGTATGTATGTATGTATGTATGTGCGTATTTGTATGTTTGTACATTTCAAAAACAAACACAACCCAATGTTCCAGTCAGTGTATCACTTTGACCAGTCAGCTGTGTAATAGTAAACAATTGCATGCACAAAATTGTTCATTCATTTTCTCACTGCACTGAGTGCAGTGCATTCAGTGCAATACACACACATACACACATATTTAAATAACTGACTGCATTGTTTCAAAAGAATATGAATTATTGAAAGAAAAAACATTGTATCATTTGCAGTTATATTGCAAAAAAAAAAAAAAATGGTAATGACTCGATGGGAGGGGTTGGCATCTGAACCTTGTTAACTCAATTGTTATCAGAATATCTTGGTTACGAATATTCATGAAAACTTAACGTCCATAATAGAAGCAGTTTTGGTTCATTTTAAGTGTCAGTGATTTGAATGTGAATGTACGAATTAATTCTTTAGTATTTTCAAGTAGAACGTTTTTAAAATCTCCAGAAGCTACGGGGAAAAATGTTTAATTTTTCATGTCTTTCAGAATTTTTACGTACATTAAAAAAAAAATTTTTTTTTGAAATGTCGAAAAATGTGTCCGAAAATTTAAAGAAAAAAAATGTGAGTATTCCATAAATGATGCTGAACATTTTTTATTCAATAAATTGCATTCCAAAACTGCTTAATTTTCCACTAAAAAATTCGCGTCTCCACGAAAAGTTTTGGAACATACATTATGGCCGTTTTTTGGAAAAATTTAATATGTAAAATTTTTTCCCGCAGTTCCACGCAGAAAATTTATTTATCGCAACAAAGCTTTTCAGCCGAAAATTTTTGAAAAAAAACGCATTCTTGTGCTCCGTAGGGTCACATTTGCCCAAAAGATTTTTTTTCCTAAAAACCGATTTTTGGAGAAAATTCCAGAAAAATGTGAGCCTAAGTCAAAAAGCCAAAAAGTGGAGTCGATTGGAAATTTCAGGCCGAACATTTCATAGAAAACCCCAGCTCAAACAGTTAAACTATGTGAGGTGTAGAGTAATTTGAACGGAAGAGTTGCGCTGCCCAGTGGACCATTTCACGAGAAGGCGGTGAAAAATCCATAACTTTTGATAGGTTTGTAATTTTAATATACGTTTTTTCAGTTTGCTAGATGGGACTTTAGCCTTTAACTTTTAGTATAAAACGTAAATATTGACCGATAATAAAAAAAGTTATGGAGTCTTATTTTTACTTTTATATACATATATCTTATTTTTCAGTTAATTTTACCTAATACTTTTTAAAAACTTTGTAAGTTAAATGTTGTCAGAAAATGCCAAACTTTGGCCCCCGTAAAGTTTTTGGTCCTAATGTTCACAAGGGCCAAAGGTTGGCTTATTTTTGAAAGAGCCCGAGTTAAATTATATTTTATCAAGCAGCGAACGTAAAAGATAGAGAAGTTTCAATAAAAAAGAGTTTTGTTTTTACTTTAGTTAAAAAAATTTTTATTGTCTTTTTAAAAACTATATCAATTTTTATTGTAAATTTATAAAATGCATAATTTTTTAAATCCAGAAAAATTGTTAACTATATCAAAAAGAGTATCTATAATATTAATAGGCTAGGCGAATTCGTGTGACCGATGTTTTGTTCTTCCGTTTTATCCCGATTTTCGCCAAACGTATATTATTTGAAAGGTATTTCTTTTTATCCGATTTGCAGATTACTGATTTTTAAATTTTTTTTCTTTATTTTGAATAAATTGCATTTAAAGTTGCTAGTACCACATACGTAAAATTATACAATTTAATATGTGTGTTTATTAAATTTGTTAATGTGTTTGTAATAAAAATTAGTTTGTTTTTTTGTGTTGATTTGTGAATTGGCTATAACTGATCAACATACCTTTAGGGTCTTTACTTAATGAAAAAATAAAAATTCCTAGAATTTGCACTCGAATTTTGAGGGCTGGAATCTGCTAGTAACTTATTGTTAGAGTACTGAAAAACTACTTTAAATCAAACAATTTTAGTAAATATTTCTTCTAAATAGCCTTGATTTTCGTCTTCTAGAAGTTGTTTAGCTTCTTCATCTAATTCAATAGAGGTAGTTTTCCATTTTTGTCGAATGTTGGACATATATAGATCTGAAGTGATCAACAAAATAAGGATAAGGTCTTCATTAGTGCAACATCTGTACATTTTTCTTGTGTTGTGCTCGCGAAAGAATCTGTAGTCTCTGTTCCTTTTTTCTTGCGCTTCTTCAGATGGATCTCCTACTGGTATCATATTGTTTTGAGTTATTTGTTCCCCATGGTACAAAATTTTATAAAATGTGGATGGCATATATCTCCAAGAGTATTTTTCGTTATAAGGTATTTCCGTTTTATTGGCGTACTCTCCAAATTTCTTTGCATTTATCTTTCTGCTGGTTGCTAGTAATATGACTTTGAATCGTCTTATTAATTCACGATCTACACCTGTAATAGGTGCTGCAGTTTCTCGATCGGAAAAAATCTATTTTCATCATTTGAGTTTCCTTCTCCTTAGTTTGGTTGGTTGATAATGAGGCCTAGCTGTAGATATTTTTCTTGAATTAGAAATTAAGGTAATGCTGCCATTTCTAATTTTTTTTTTAAATGATCAGTATCAAGCGTATTTAGCAAACATTCTGCAGTATGTTCAAGGAGATCTTGCAATTTTATTTCTGCTAGTGTTGAAGTGACACTAATAGCAGATTGTGAAGGTAAGCATTCTTTTTTGTCAGAAACTAAATCTCGATACTCTGGAAAAATCCCACAATTCTTTTCATTGGTTCGCTTCCGCAATTCCTTATATTGATTTTTGGTCAACTTCAAATCCAAAAATAGGGCGAATGCTTCTTCTAGAGTAAATTTTGTATCTTCAACTGATGTAGGAATGCTTTTCAAAATTCTCTTTGTGCTTCCCACAATTCTTTTAATTGGCTCGCTTCCGCAATTCCTTATATTGATTTTTGGTCAACTTCAAATCCAAAAATAGGGCGAATGCTTCTTCTAGAGTAAATTTTGTATCTTCAACTGATGTAGGAATGCTTTTCAAAATTCTCTTTGTGCTTCTTCTTCTTATTTTGTGTGGGTTGAATTTGGTGCAAAAATGAATCCTTAAAACTTTTTGAGAAATTTCTTCATTGATATTCTCCAGCTTGTGCCTTCGAGATCTTTCGCTACATCCGTCAGTTGGTTTTGCTGTTCGACCCCTTTTTCCACTTTCGTTGGCAGTTGTAGATGAACTCTCAAAAATAAGTCCCTTTAATTTGTAATTTTTTCTTTGTGTATTTCAATTTGTTGCAGATTACAATTCTTAAAGAAATGGTTGGTTAGTATGTACAAAATTACAACGTCTACATCTTTTTGTTGAAAATAAATATCAGCGAGATCTCTGCAACAGTACTTAGCCATTGTTCAAACTGTAATGAATAATAATTGTGGAAGCATCTGTAATATTAATAGGCTAGGCGATTTCTTGTGACCGATGTTTTGTTCTACCGTTTTATACCGATTTTGACCCAACTTACATTATTTGAAATGTATTTCTTTTTAACCGTTTTTCAGATGTACAAATTTTTAAATTTTTTTCTTTATTTTCAGTACAGTGCATTCAAAGTTGTTACTAACACATACATAAAATTACACAATACTATGTATGTATTTATTAAATTTTTTAATGTGTTTGTAGTAAAAATGAGTTTGTTTTTTGTGTTGATTTGTGAATTGGCAATAATTGATTAGGATACTTTTGGGTCTTTATGTAATGAAAAAATAAAAATTCCTAGAATTTGTTATTTTTGTTATTATAAATACTCTTTCTTGCAATTATGTAATATACAATATTTAATCTTTTCTTACCACTTTTTTAAGCATAAAAAACCCAGATCCTAATCCATTTTAAAAGCATACCCGCTCATATCTTAAAAGGGTGTGTCGCAATAGTTTTTTTTTTTAGCATATACCTGTTATTTAAATTTTTTCCCATTTATCCCACTAATGATTTTGAAAGATACCTATGTAAATGTACTTGTCAAAATAAAAAAGATTTTATCCATTAATATAATTTAACAATTAAGCGCATTATGTTTCAACTCTTTTTTATAAGTATATAGCAACTCGTGTCAGCTCTACCGTTTCCTTTTTCTGTCAGTATAAAAAACAACTAAACTCACAAAAAAAAAAGAATACACCGCTACGATCAACTTTTGTATTCATAACACACAGACGGACAGACGGACATCTTTAAATCGACTCAAAAAGTGATTTTGAGTCGATCCGTATAATAAAAGATGGGTATAGGTCCAATATTTTTGGTAGTTATGAATATCAGGCAAACTCAATAAACCCTAACCACATAATGGAAAACTTTTGTATTCATAAATTTTGCACAAAAACAAAAAAAAAATCACGGGCGGAAACTGGCGTGTACATAATGGGGTATAGGAGTGTAGGGGAGGGTTCAGACTACAGAAAAGTGCAAGATTTTTATTATGGCTTTTGATAGCCAGGAGTTATGCTCTATTAAGTAGGAGGTTATCGGTAAATTTTGATAAATTTTTTTATAAATTTTTTTATAAATTTTTTTTTTTAATTTCTAAACGACTCTGTGACTTTATATATCTCACATTAATATTACTTTAAAATCTTTCAAAACTAAAAAATTATAGTCATTTAAAAATTAAAATTAACAAAGAAATTTTTAATTTTTGCAAAATACTGAGAAAGTCCATTTTCGAAGACCCTGTTCGCTGTGATATAGTTGAAGTAGGGTCACAATTTGTTGGCTCTCGAGGTTCACTGATATTTACTTTCAAATGAGTAACATAACTTTAAAATCGGTAACCATAAAAAAATGCTTTTAGGCCGCCTTCTCAAATATGAATTTTTAAAACATTCCAAAAAAAATGTTACCTTTCACTTAACCGAAGTTAATATAATATAATATCTTTTTACCTACATGTAAATATTTCCAAATGTTTTTTCACTTATAAAAAAAAAAAGTAAATTATTTGTTGCAATACTTTCAGTAAAATCTCAAAAACTGTAGATATTAAATATATGTATAAATTATTTTAATTGTAATGATGATAGTTTTTTAAATAAAAAAAAAATATATATATATTAATACCTTTTAAATGAAACTTCGACTTGAATTATTATGCACTGATAGCGCTAGAGGTTCAAATTTTAATTATATCGTCGTAGCTTATTACGGTCTAACATTCATGCCAAATTTATTCAGATTAAAAGAGGGTAATGTTATACTTCAAATTCCTTTTATTTAATTTTTTTATATGTACGGGTAAGTTCTTTTTGTGAACATGTTAGAAACGGTCCCTATCTATTATCTTTTTGTTACCCATAATTCCAGATTGAACTGATGAAAATCAAACTGGTGCTTGGTATTGTACCAAATTTCATAAACCAGCCGTATTTTATCTCCTGTCATAAATAAATATTTCAGCAAATTCTAAATTATAAAAATACACCTAATATATTTGTAGGGGCATTTGATTGACAATACATAGCTTACAATGCAAGATTTCTGATATTATAATACGATTTTTGTACGACAGGCTTGCAAATGATATATTTACGAATACACACATACTCAACCATGTCTGGCGGCCAACAACTTGAAAAAAAATTTAAGGATTTAAATAAGGATTTTTTTAAATGTTCTTATTATAGCGAATGTTGTTAACACTAGGAGAGAAACTCAACTAGATTTCACATTATAATGGCATGATGTTTAAAATTAATAAGATAATTTACAAAAAATATTTGGTATTTTCGTGTATTTTATACCCTCCACACCATTGTGCAGAGGCTATAGATCATTTTGTCATTCTGTATGTAACGCATCGAAAGATGTATTCGCGATCACACCAAATATGTATAGTACTTATCCTTATATACATATAGCGATGTCCGTCTCCAAGCTGAAATTACTCTTATTCACAAAATATTCCATTTACCTGGGTAAACTATTCGGAAACTATTGTTTGTCATTATTTCCATCAGTTTGGTATTTGAAATGGGGTAAATTGAAAGATGTGCTAAGATATGTGGAGACACCCCTAAAAAAAGTTAAAAATTCAGTCTGTTTGTTGTTTTAATAATGCCAGAAGTCCAGATATAAACATAAAATATATTTGATAATTGAAAGCAATTAGCTAATGTAATTGGCATTACATTTTTGTTTGTTTAAAGAAAGTAAGGGTATAATCATCTTATTATTCTCTTACTCTCATCGTTCACATCTATAGAAAAAAACAACAAAACTGGTAAACAAACATGTTGATCCACCGCTATTTATATACACATGTTTTGTTACGTATAAACTTTTTTCACTATATTTTGTTTTTTGCATAAAATTTATTCGGAGCATATTTAGATTTTCGAACGCCATTCCTCAGCTATTGGTCCCAGAGGCTCCGAGTGCAATATTAATCTGTTCACAATAATAGTAAACAATATTATCGTAATTTTACCCAGCTATATAGTTTATTTTATGAATTAGTGTGATTTCAGCAAACAGACAGACGGACATCGCTATAACGACTCGAGTTGTTATAATGATCAAAATTTATGTAATTTCTGCTGTTGCAAATAATTTTTTCGATACGTGACAAATGAAATAGCAAACTGATATATACCCTATGCAAAGTGGTGTGAATTGTATATATACATACACTTAACATATTTATTTACATATTTTAAATCATTTTATGTGCGTGTGTGTGTGTGTACTTAATGATGGTATAACTTCTCTGTTTAAGTTCCTTGATTTTAAGGTTTGTTGGACGTTTGAGTCGTTTCGTTTAATTGTCCTTTTTTGTCAACACCACCATCACATCGTCGTCACTGCTGCACATTCTTCGTTTTTTACATTCCCTTGTTTTTTTTTTATTTTTTTCTTATTTTTTATTTTTGGTTGTTGCTTTATTTGCCACCCGAGAGCAATGAGCATATCATAGCCATGGGGGATTACCCGCTATGTTGGCATTAATTTAACTTTGTTTCCTTTTTTTCTTTGCTTTTTTAATTCTCTGCAGAGATGTCCTTTCTTTGCTTTACCTGTAGGGGGTCAATACAAATTATACGAGGGTTGAATGAGAAGTCGTCAAAAGTAGCATCTCAAAAGTTTTCAGCCATACCGATCGGTTTTATTGGTTTTATTTTCATACAATCGATCGAAGCACGATTGATATTAAGTTTCATTCAGTGTTTAAACACATTTATTTGAATGCTAAGACACTGGATCGTACTCGTATCAATATTGGGTCGGATGAAGTTCATGGCACATCTGAATAAGTTTTATCGCGATCATACAATTCTTGTCAATATACGCATAGCATGCTATCTTCTTATAAATCTGAATAAATAATATAAAAAAACACAATATAAATATGCAATTCAAAGCAATTTTAATCCAAAAATCTGAAAAAAAAACACAAAAACCTGATACCCCTCACCATTTTCGAAATAACGATATGGAAATGTCACAACAAGTAAATATGGCAACCAAGGAAAGTACGTTCAGTAATCAAACATATATGCAAAGTTTTGTAAGTAATGAAGAAAATTTAAATTTAATATTTTGTTGGATAGCCACGCAATTTTACTCACTCTCGATATACCAACTTCTCTGTTTCCTCAGCAGAAATCTATGCCCAGTCTATCTGCATAAGTATCGCAAAATATCTTTATTTGTTTTAACATCTGACGAATTATTTTCTCTGGTATATCCCAAAGATGTAACTTATTGTTAGAGTACTGAAAAACTACTTTAAATCAAACAATTTTAGTAAATATTTCTTCTAAATAGCCTTGATTTTCATCTTCTAGAAGTTGTTTAGCTTCTTCATCTAATTCAATAGAGGTAGTTTTCCATTTTTGTCGAATGTTGGACATATATAGATCTGAAGTGATTAACAAAATAGGGATAAGGTCTTCATTAGTGCAGCATCTGTACATTTTTCTTGTGTTGTGCTCGCGAAAGAATCTGTAGTCTCTGTTCCTTTTTTCTTGCGCTTCTTCAGATAGATCTCCTACTGGTATCATATTGTTTTGAATTATTTGTTCCCCATGGTACAAAATTTTATAAAATGTGGATGGCATATATCTCCAAGAGTATTTTTAGTTATAAGGTTTTTCCGTTTTATTGGCGTACTCTCCAAATTTCTTTGCATTTATCTTTCTGCTGCTTGCTAGTAATATGACTTTGAATCGTCTTATTAATTCACGATCTACACCTGTAATAGATGCTGCAGTTTCTCGATCGGAAAAAATCTATTTTCATCATTTGAGTTTCCTTCTCCTTAGTTTGGTTGGTCGATAATGAGGCCCAGCTGTAGATATTTTTCTTGAATTAGAAATTGAAGTAATGCTGCCATTTTCCAAAATTTTTTAAAATGATCAGTATCAAGCGTAATCGTTCTGCAGTATGTTCAAGGAGATCTTGCAATTTTATTTCTGCTGAACTTGAAATGACACTAATAGCAGATTAGGAAGGTAAGCATTTTTTTATGGTAGAAACTAAATCTCGATACTCTGGAAAAATTCCACAATTTTTCATTGGTTCGCTTCCGCAATTCCGTACATTAATTTTTGGTCAACTTCAAATCCAAAAATAGGGCGAATGCCTCTTCTAGAGTAAATTTTTTTATCTTCCATTCATGTAGGAATGCTTTTCAAAACTTTTGAAAACTTTTTTCAATTATATCAATTTTATTTTTCTTATTTTGTGTGGTTGAATTTGGTGCAAAAATGAATCCTTAAAACTTTTTGAGAAATTTTTTCATTGATATTCTCCAGCTTACGCCTTCGAGATCTTTCGCTACATCCGTCAACTGGTTTTGCTGTTCGACCCTCTTTTCCGCTTTCGTTGGCAGTTGTAGATGAACTCTCAAAAATAAGTTCCTTTAATTTGTAATTTTTTCTTTGTGTATTACAATTTCTTGCAGATTACAATTCTTAAAGAAATGGTTGGTCAGTATGTACAAAATTACAACGTCTACATCTTTTTATTGAAAATAAATATCATCCAGATCTCTACAACAGTACTTAGCCACTGTTCAAACTGTAATGAATAATAATTATGGAAACATCTGTAATATTAATAGACTAGGCGATTTCTTGTGACCGATGTTTTGTTCTATCGTTTTATCCTGATTTTGACCCAACGTACATTATTTGAAAGGTACTTCTTTTTAGCCGTGTTGCAGATTTACAAATTTTTAAATTTTTTTCTTTATTTTCAGTAAATTGCATTTAAAGTTGTTACTAACATATACAGAAAATTACGCAATGCTATGTGTGTGTTTATTAAATTTGTTAATGTGTTTGTAGTAAAAATGAGTTTGTTTTTTGTGTTGATTTGTGAATTGGCAATAATTGATTAGGATAATTTTATGGTCTTTATGTAATGAAAAAATAAAAATTCCTAGAATTTGTTATTTTTGTTATTATAAATACTCTTTCTTGCAATTATGTAACATACAATTTTTAATCTTTTATTACCACTTTTTTAAGCATAAAAAACCCAGATCCTAATCCATTTTAAAAGCATACCCGCTCATATCTTAAAAGGGTGTGTCGCAATAGTTTTTTTTTAGCATTTACCTGTTATTTAAATTTTTTCCCATTTATCCCACTAATGATTTTGAAAGATACCTATGTAAATGTACCTGTCAAAATAAAAAAGATTTTACCCATTAATATAATTTAACAATTAAGCGCATTATGTTTCAAATCTTTTTTATAAGTATATAGCAACTCGTGTCAGCTCTACCATTTCCTTTTTCTGTCAGTATAAAAAACAACTAAACTCACAAAAAAAAAGAATACACCGTTACGATCAACTTTTGTATTCATAACACACAGACGGACAGACGGACATCTTTAAATCGACTCAGAAAGTGATTTTGAGTCGATCCGTATAATTAAAGATGGGTATAGGTCCAATGTTGTTGGTAGTCACAAAATATCAGACAAACTCAATAAACCCTAACCACATAATGGAAAACTTTTGTATTCATAAATTTTGCACAAAAGCAAAAAAATCACGGGCGGAAACTGGCGTGTACACAATGGGGTATAGGAGTGTAGGGGAGGGTTCAGACTACAGAAAAGTGCAAGATTTTTTTTATGGCTTTTGATTGGCAGGAGTTTTGCTCTATTAAGTAGGAGATTTTCGGGAAATTTTGAACGAAACTTCGAATTGAATTAGTGTGCACTGATAGCGCTAGAGGTTCAAATTTTAATTATATCGTAGCTTACTAGGGTTTAACATTAATCCCAAATTTACTCAAATTAAAACAGGGTAATGTTATAGTACTTGAAATTTTTTTTAGTTTAGTTTTTTATATACGATTGGGGTAAATCGAATGATGTGCTAAGATATGATCTAAAATATGGAAACACCTCTAAAAAATTTTAAAATTTCAGTCTGTTTGTTGTTTTAATAATGCAATAAGTCCAGATATAAACATAAAATATATTTGATAATTGAAAGCAATTAGTTAATGTAATTGGCATAAATGTAAATACATACCATTACATTTTTGTTTGTTTAAAGAGAGTAAGAGTTTAATCATCTTTTTATTCTCTTACTCTCATCGTTCATATATATAGAAAAAAAAAACAACAAAACTGGTAAACAAACATGTTGATCCACCGCTATTTATATGCACATGTTTTGTTACGTATAAACATTTTTCACTATATTTAATTTTTTTTATAAAATTTATTCGGAGTATATTTACATTTTCGAACGCCATTCCTTAGCTATTGGTCCTAGAGGCTCCGAGTGCAATACTAATCTGTTCACAATAATAGTAAACAATATTATCGTAATTTTACCGAGCTATATAGTTTATTTTATGAATTAGCGTGATTTCAGCAAACAGACAGACGGACATCGCTATAACGACTCGAGTTGTTATAATGATCAAAATTTATGTAATTTCTGCTGTTGCAAATAATTTTTTCGTTGCGTTACAAATGAAATAGCAAACTGATATATACCCTATGCAAAGTGGTGTGAATTGTATATATACATACACTTAAACATATTTATTTACATATTTTAAATCATTTTATGTGCGTGTGTGTGTATGTACTAAATGTTGGTATATCTTATATGTTTAGGTTCCTCGGTTTTAAGGTAAGTTGAACCGTTTGAGTCGTTTCGTTTCATTGTCCTTTTTTGTCAACACCACCATCACATCGTCGTCACTGCTGCACATTCTTCGTTTTTTACATTCCCTTGTTTTTTTTTTTTTAATTTTTTATTTTTGGTTGTTGCTTTATTTGCCACCCGAGAGCAATGAGCATATCATAGCCATGGGGGATTACCCGCTATGTTGGCATTAATTTAACTTTGTTTCCTTTTTTTCTTTGCTTTTTTAATTCTCTGCAGAGATGTCCTTTCTTTGCTTTACCTGTAGGGGGTCAATACAAATTATACGAGGGTTGAATGAGAAGTCGTCAAAAGTAGCATCTCAAAAGTTTTCAGCCATACCGATCGGTTTTATTGGTTTTATTTTCATACAATCGATCGAAGCACGATTGATATTAAGTTTCATTCAGTGTTTAAACACATTTATTTGAATGCTAAGACACTGGATCGTACTCGTATCAATATTGGGTCGGATGAAGTTCATGGCACATCTGAATAAGTTTTATCGCGATCATACAATTCTTGTCAATATACGCATAGCATGCTATCTTCTTATAAATCTGAATAAATAATATAAAAAAACACAATATAAATATGCAATTCAAAGCAATTTTAATCCAAAAATCTGAAAAAAAAAAACACAAAAACCTGATACCCCTCACCATTTTCGAAATAACGATATGGAAATGTCACAACAAGTAAATATGGCAACCAAGGAAAGTGCGTTCAGTAATCAAACATATATGCAAAGTTTTGTAAGTAATGAAGAAAATTTAAATTTAATATTTTGTTGGATAGCCACGCAATTTTACTCACTCTCGATATACCAACTTCTCTGTTTCCTCAGCAGAAATCTATGCCCAGTCTATCTGCATAAGTATCGCAAAATATCTTTATTTGTTTTAACATCTGACGAATTATTTTCTCTGGTATATCCCAAAGATGTTTAAAAGGGCTGAAATCGAGCGACGGTAGGGTGTTTTAAGCCGTGTAATTTTTATCGTTATATTGTTGGAGCCTAAAATTGTTGGTAAGTTCAGATTTGCTGCACTTTGTTAATTTTTTTTTATATGTTCAAATAAATCCATTTGTCGACTCAATAAGTTCCAGCTGGCCTACACCACAAGCCGCCATGTAACCCCTCATCATAATTCCATCACCACCGTGTTTGTCTCTACCAACAAGATTTTGTTTCTCAAGCACAGTTCTGGATTTGCGCTACACAATGCAACGTAATTTTATATCAAATAAACAGGACTTACTTGCTTCTGAAAATAATGCTTTGGTCTGTTCAAGAGTGACGATGACCGGCTTTATTTAAAATTTTTCTAGCTATTTCGCACAACTACTTTTTTAAGCTTTTGATTTTTAAATATTTCCACAATTTTTAAAGATAAAATTCGAGGATAAACCTTTGCCATATTGATTATTTGTGCTCTTCCCGCGGCTGTGGTGTGTAGATTCCAGTTTCTTTGAAATTGCTACGCACTGGACCGAAGAATACGTTCTCTCAATAGTTTGGCCAATTTTTCTGAGGCTTTTTCCTACATTCCACAATTTAATAATTAATTTTATTTCTGATGCACTAATGTTTTTTCCTCTGGTTTCCATATTTTACAATGGAATCCAGAGGTACTGCCCTAAATTTATCAAATGTCCGGAGTATCAGTGATCGTGCAAGTGATAACAATCATTCCGGACGTCCAATTAAAATGACCACTGAAGAAACGATGGGAAAAATTCCTGATGTTATTCTGATTGATCGTCCAGAAAATAAGATGCAACACATTTTTAAAGATTGTATTTCAAATATCCAATGGAAGAGGTATTTGGCGATTTTAAGTTGCACTCCAGACGACTTTCTGCAAAGTTTAGTATCAGTCGACGAAATTTTAATCCAACAAAACACAACTGATATAAAGAAACACTCTAAAGGGAAGGTCAAGTTGGGGTTGTTGGCTAACAAGGATATATTGATTCCTATGGTTCCAAGTTGGAACAAAGGGCCGTAACGAAATTCTTCCATTGGGATCTGTCCTGTGCGATTATTCTGATCTCAGGCCAAGTTCTTCTTGTTTCGCTAATTTCGGAATCTAGCTGCCTTCTCCAGGTGTTAGCTGGTCTACCTCTTCTTCTGCTGCCATGAGGGTTCCAGTCTAACAAGGATGGTCGGCGGAAAATACTTCGAACAAAATTTTTAGAAAACAATTCTTCGAAAACAATTCTTTGAATAACAATTCTTCGAAAGCAAATCTTCCCCGCTATAGTTGAAAACCTCTATGGTTATTCCCCGCTATAGTTGAAAATTTCTGATTATTTCCCGCTATAGTTGAAAACCTCTATGGTTATTGTTATTCGAAGAATTGTTATTCGAAGAACTCCTATTCGAAGAATCGTTTCTTCGAAGAACTGTTTTCGAAGAATTTTCCGCAACTAATTAATGACAAATATTACAGCAGCCTATTGTACCATTTCAATAACGATCAATATCAAGAAAATTCACAGGTGCTTACGTGCTTAGTCGCCATTGCGAAATTCCATACATTATGCTATGAATTTCTCCTATATCCAACATATTCACCTAGTTTAACATAGCTTCACACTATATTCTGTTTTCAAATCTTAAAATAATTTGAACGCAAATAGATTAAGCTCCAAAGATGAGGTCGTTGCCTAAAGTTGTAAGTAATCTCCGGTGTTAGCTGGCTTGAAGCCGGGATAACTCAGCTGTCCTAAGATATCCATGCTCTAAATTTACAGTACCAATGGCGCTCTTATGGGGTTATATTGTGTTGTTGTTGCTGGTGTCACAGGTACTGATAGCTTGCTAATGTATTTGCCCTAGCATAGTGACCCTATACTCCTATCGTGATTATGATGAATGTAATCCAACAAGTGCATAGCCCTAATCTTTGTTGAATGTAAGTTGGTCCCTGTTCTGGTAAGTTACCTGTCAGTTATGATAGGATTGGATGTTATAACCTGGGCCGGTTGATATCCTGTCACTACCTCTACCTCATTTGGGCCTATTCTTGTTGGGATGGGCGAATGTTATTGTAGTTGGTCATGTCGAAGAAATATAATTTTATGTCCTAACCATAATTCCTCTGAAGTAGCCTCTCGCCTCTGCGTTCCATTTATGTCCTTTAGCGACTGCGTGCTATCGAGCTCAGAGATCGGCACCATTTGTCAGTTATCAAACTAAGAGACATCTGTGTCACTGCACGCTCTTTTTATGCACCGATCTCCTGCTACCATCACGTTTTGTCGCTACCATAATCTCCCACTGGTTGTAGGAGATGCGACGACCAGAAGCTCTCGCACACATTATCTGTGGTTGTTTTTACATCAAGCCCGCTTAATGTCTATTTGGTGAACATTGTATATTTTATCATCTCTCTCTCTCTCTCTCTCTCCGTTTATCTCTCTCTCTATGCCTCACTCTCTCTCTATCTCTCTCGAACTCTCTCTATCTCTTTATACATTCCTCACAAAGTCAGCGACTGTTTTGAACATTTTGCAAATCATGTCATTTGGATTGGATATAGATTGGAGAAAAGTGGGTCGAAATGCAGCGTGATTAATAGAAATTAAAAATTGAATTAACCCTAAATATTGTGTGTTTCCATTGTTTAGAAATAACTTTTTAACTTACCCTCGTATATTCATAGAATCGCATAAATTTAAAAAATGAAGGAAAAAATAAAAAAATCTGTAAATCCTTTCAAATAATATACGTTTGATCAAAATCGGGTTAAAACAGTAGAACAAAACATCGGTAACAAAAAAATCGCCTAGCCTATTAATATTATAGATAATAATAAATTAATTTTAATTAAATAAAAAACCGTTAAGATTTCGAATAATCCAAAACTACTTTATAATTAAATTTTTTAAACGAAAAATTGCTAGATGTTTATCATCGCCACGAGTCTGCCTGCAGAGTTTCAGCTCGATTGGATTTCGGGAAAAGGGTTAGAAGTCGATCCAAAGTTTTTTCGGCAGACAAAGAGACATTGCGAGTTTAAATAAAGGGAGTAGAAACAAAAATTACATTAAATATTACTTAAGTTAATAAATTGTGGGATAAGCCTTGCACTTCAAAACCTCTGTGAGCCGATTTGGCATTGACTTAACGCACTTTGAAGTATCCTCTTTTCTTATTTTACCCCACTAATCTAAAATACTGCTTTATAGAATTTTTTGAGGTTATTTTATGCTAAAGGATGCTCCAGTAAATCCCGCTTTTTAGCAATGTAAAGCAACCACAGCTTGACGCTGTGTGCCGTATATTTTGGATCATTATCCTGTTGGATCCAAAAAAATTTCTCCGCGTTGCTGTTTTTGTCCGCTTTGCTGTATTTTTTTTATGTATCCGATTTGATCCATTATAGACTCAATAAACACGAGTTTACTAACCCCGTTGCCTGCCATACTACCCCAAACCATAACGAACAGTATTTTTTCGATGGCAAAAGATTTTTTATTTATTGCAGTTCCAACAAACAAACTTTTAATTTAATGCCGAAAATGTAAAAGTTTTTTTATTCTGAAAATAAAACACGTTCCCTAGATTCGAGCGCTTTGTTTGCATACTCTATTGCAAAGTCCATAGTTTTTTTTCTATTGACATCGTAATTGAAGGATTTTTACCTGCTTTACGGCCATGATAGTCATTTTTTTATATTTTGGGATCGGAATCTTCGCTGATATCTTTTCCATGGGTTCTTTGATTTTACAACTAATTTGGGAAGCACTAATTCATAGATTCTGTTTTACTGATGCCAAAATATTCCATCTTTGGTCCTCAGTTAGTTGAAATGGGCGACCTGACGAGGTTTATCAAAATTGAATTGGCGGATTTATAGTTTGTAATTTCGTACTACACTGAGAAGTTGTTTCTACATATGATCCGATCTATTTCACGAAAAGGTTTACCTACTACTGTAAGCTTTAGGCTAATTTTTCTCTCTTCTGAGCCGATTTCGTTGATTTTGAGACTCATCCCAAAATATATTTTCGAAAGGAAATATAATTAAGTCAAATCAACTTTATATAAATGAGATATAAGGCGATTTCTTGTGACCGATATAAAAAATTTAGTTACCAACCGATTTTGACCAAACATACCTCATTCGAAAGGTATTTCCATTTAGCTGTCCACCATATTTACAGATTTGCGCCATATAGAACAGTTTTTTGGAGTAAGATGCATTCAAAGTTGCTACTAACACATACATAAAACACATATTTAAGCTCCAAATAAAAAACTATACAATACTGTGTGTGTGTTTATTAAATTTGTGTTGAATTGTGAATTGGCTAAAATTTATTAGCATACCTTTAGGCTCTCAGTTATTTATAATTGAATGAAAAAATAAATTTTCCTAGAATTTGCCCTCGAATTTCGAGGGCTGGGCTCTGCTAGTAACTAATTGTTCGAACACAGATCAACAATAAATAACACTGCTAATCTTATTGATATTTAAAAATTCATCATAAAGTGTATGGATACTATTTCCAGTATGTCTATACGTTTGGTCTCAAATATATTGATCATCAGAGAAGTGAAAATATAATACACCGAAAATTATGTTTTGCAGGAAAATTCTTTTAATTTTAAAATTTTTTTCACAACAAAATTTTGTTCATGATTTTTTTTTTTAATTTGATCAAATCTATTCCTTTTTTTAAATAGAGAACTTCAAATTTCTGGAACAAAAGTGTTTTAATTTAAGTAGACTAATCCTGATCCCACCCAAATGGCCGCTCATTTGCTGAACCTACTAAAAGTTTCAACAAGGATGCTAAACGTGCATATCCTGCCTACTTAAATTATTTTTTCATATTCTCCTAACTAACAACAACAACAAGAACAGTTTATAAAGGTTCAGCCATAAGATGAATGTAACAAATATTAGTTCCACCGTCAACATTGAAAACATACTTACGGAAACTGAAGTTCTACTTGTATTCACAAATATGAATATGATGAATTCAGCCACATATTTACCTTCTTTTTATGAGTGACCTACGGCTAAATTTTTTCTTATGACCTAAGGGAACAACTTGGTTGAATTTCAACATTTACTTGTATCTCTATATGTGTGTGTTTGTGTAGCACAGCCACAACCTTAATATATACATATACTTAATACAATAACGCTTTGAATTCATATCCTTTTCTCACAGCCAACGATGAGTTTGTACTTTAGACAAGACGATGATTTTTTCGGTGCTGCATGTTTCCATATTTGTCTCCTTTTGTTATTTCCGTTCTAGTCTACGTCATTGCGAATATTCTGCTGCTCATCATTGTCCTCATCATCAAACTCATCAACGGCTTGTTCTGACTGCACTGCTGTGTGTGTCCTTAGGCCGGCGGCTTTTTATTCCAATTTGTGGTTGGTTTAAAGTATTGTGAGGCATTTTTTATTCATTACGTATTTCTTGAAGCCCTACTGCATGATGAATGTGTAATAGACAGAGATGTGTGTGTGTATGTGTGCATGCATGCTCGTCATTAGGTAGTCACAAGAGTCGTACGGAAGCCCTAAAGTAATTGTGTGGTTTCCGTTTTAAGCAGCAGACGGTTACCTGTGTTTTGTATAATAAGGCAGAGCTAGTTTGAAAATGAAAAAATATTTATATACAAATGGACGTTATGTCGCAACATCTTTAAATTGATGAAGAAATAAAAATAAGTCCCGATATAATTCGTAAGATGTAAAACAGTGAAGAAACTCACAAACCTGTGATCTTATAGTTGAGGATTATTGAATCAGATTCAGTGGAATTAATAAACAGTTGCAATACGATGTACACCTTATGCTTTGAAATGTATGTTTTAGGAGTACATATGTTTGGCAAAAACATTAATAACTAACGAGCAGATTCCAGCGCTCGAAATTCGAGTGCAAATTCTAAGAAATTTTATTTTTTCATTTAATAAAAACGCTAAAGGTATGCTTCACAATTCAACTCATTTTAAATGAAGAAAACAAACTCAACACATTAAACCAAACCCATTAACAAATTTAATAAACACACACATAGCATTGTATAATTTTATGTATGTGTTAGTAGCAATTTTATACGATCCTAACTCCAAAAAAATATTCCAGACGATGAAAATCTGTAAATCTGCGTAACAGCTAAAAAGAAATACCTTTCAAATGATAAATTTTTTGTCAAAATCGGGGTAAAACTGTGAAACTTACATCGGTCACAAGAAATCGCCTTGCCTATTATTATTATAGATTTTGACTTTGACTTGTAAAAGAACTATTAACCGTTAAATTAAGCTCAAGCGTTTAATTAAGCTCCATTCTCCGTTCTAAATAAATATCCTGAAATGTCTCAATCGCCTTAAACTGTCATTATAAGAGTTATGGGTCACCCGGTTAGAATCTTCTTTTTTTAATAGATTTTTTTATTTTAATCAAGGGTCTACAAAAACAACATGCCAAAATTTAAGAATAAAATATTACAAGATCCTAAAGCAACATTCGTGCCGTCAATATTGCTCGACAAAAAAAAAAGATTGTAAAACTTTGAACACGTTTTTCTCCAAACCAAATTTGTCGAAACTTTTTACATGATTACGGGAATAATTTGTATCTGATTTTTAATGTTTTCTCTTGAAAGTTGGCTTTACTCTGTCAGATAAAATCAAAAAAGTTTCGCTTTAATTTTTATACCTTATACCACTATGTGGTCAGGGTATAGTGGCGTTTGATCTACACCCATCTTTTAGATTCTGAGTCGACTTCGCGATGTATGTCCGTCTGTCCGTCTGTGTATCCATGTAAACCTTGTAATCAAACTACAGGTCGCAAATATGAATATATTTTGATAAAATTTGGTATATAAGCTTCTGTCGGGTATAGCATGACGCTACTGAAATTGGCGAAAATCGGTTCATGTTCAGCCCTAGTCACCATACAAATGCCCCTACGAAATCGACTTAAATTGCCCTATAGGACAATTCTTAGCCATAGCCACCATATGAAACAAATTCCTGATCTTCACTTAAATCTATAAAAAAAAAAACAAAAATATTGAACAAAAAAGTGACCTTACCAAATACGGTCAGGATCGGTCCATTTTTCGACCTAGGCCCCATATAAATTTAGCAGCCGATATAAACTTTTTCATATACGGGAGCAAAAAAACTTGCCAATCAAACTTGGTTTATGTTTATTTTCTATATCTAAATAGTTGGACCAAAGAGATAGGGTCTTTAAACACATGGTATAGGATATCGTATAGTCGTTCCAGACCAATTATATATATTTTTTTTTTTCTCCCAATATTACTTAAATCTTAATATTTATTTGATATTATAAAGATTTAAAAATGGTAGCCTTTACCCAATTACTTTACACTGATATCTGTGCAAATTGTTTAGAAGCACATCGGGTAGATGTTTCTCCTTAGGAAGCAATGAAAATGTTAATCGTTTAGAAGCTATTTCGATGTTATTGTATTGCATGTATCCCTTAAGTCTGAGTTTCAATGTTATCAATGACACAAAGCACAGTGAAACCAAATTTTATTACCTGTAACTTAAAATTTAACAATAAGTAAACAAGGCTTAAAGCTGGATCTAAGAACTTTTTAAATGTAACGGGTGTTTTTAAGCTCGATAGAACTTTAAATTCTAAAAAATAAAACAAAAAATTAAATTCTAATATAACGTTTTTTTTCATTCGAAAGTCCTATATATGGCATGACATTTGAAAATGATTTCTGGCATATGGCCACTGGCTCACAGTGGCGCCTTTCCCCAAATAGCGTGGCATAAATCAAAAATTTGATAGAAGCATTCAGTAAAATCAAGGATAGAGGATTTCTCACAGATTAAGAATCAATAAACGGTTTTAAAAGCGAATAACAATTATGGATGATAGAGCTCCGCAAAGTTAGAATTTTTTAACTTTTAGAAAAAGGCGTAAAATTTTTTGAAAAATATACTCTTTCAAATCAGATTGTAGGCAAACCAGTGAACCATTTATAATGTTTTGCGTTTGAAAGGGTTTTTTAGTTTTTATAAAAAAAAAATAAAACTAATGTTATTTGGTCGTTTACTTATTCTGCAGTCTCAATTTTTCAAATATACTAATTTTGGTAGTTTTTTCTATTTTATAGTCGATTTCTTGTGACCGATGTTTTGTTCTACCATTTTATCCCTATTTTGACCAAAGGCATTTTGCAGATTTACGGATTTTTAAATTTTTGCTTTTTTTTGAGTAAATTGCATTTAAAATTGCTACTAACACATACATAAAATTATACATATGCTATGTGTGTTTTATTAAATTTGTTAGTGTGTTTCTTAATGAGTTTGTTATCTTCATTCACAATAATAATAATAAACCATTAAGTGTTGGTTTGTGAATTGGCTAAGTTGAAAAATAATGCTGCTAAAAATTGCACTCGTATTTCGAGTACTGGAATCTGCTAGTAGAACTAAAAATGTTTAACTATATTTACTTAGATACTACCTAAAATCTATCTGCACGCAACAACCATAAAGATGTAAAAATATCTTGACATGCACTGGATAGATGGGTAGACGTGATTTGCCATAACTCAGTGAAAAATTAATCGATTTTAAAGTTATATGGCTTATTTTAAAGGTTATAAAATACCAAATATTGTCCAATTTTGAGAGATTTTTCCTTATTTTGCACGATTTTTTTTTTTTTTGGGCTTGAAAACAGAAATTTTAATTTTTTTCATATTTTATTTTGATTTTGATAGGATGGCGAAGTGTTTTTAGAAGATTGTTAATGTTTTGTAATTTTTGTGTATTGGCAATAATAAAAGCTGCAAATTTTTTAATGAGTTCAGCACAATAAAAAATTCGCTTGCGCTGCATGAATTATTTTTAAGCGGCCCAAAATTTTCAATGTTCAAATTTTGTTAATGGATTTAATATAATAAGAAAGTTACACTCAAATATAAAAAAAAAATTGTTGCGCTACATAGATTATTTTCTAAAGGTCGAAAATTTACAATATATGTCTTTAGCAACAATTAGAAACTTTTGACCTGATGGCAGCTCAAAAAATGAATTTAACATAATAAAAATATAAAACAACGAATAATGAGGACCTTTTCAATATGTTGGCGGCCTTTTCAGATTCACTTATTTCATCGCGAAGACATGTAAGGTCTCGAAATGATTTGAAAAAACATAATTATAGCTACGATATTTTCAGTCTATTAGATATCGCTCCCAATGTTAATGACTATTTTAAAGAGAACTAACTAATAAAAAAAAATATACTAAATAACTTAATATATATATCATTAATATATTAATATTAAAAATATTTCAAAGATATGTATCTGTAATCTATAATATTAATAGGCTAGGCGATTTCTTGTGACCGTTGTTTTGTTCTACCGTTTTATCCTGATTTGGACCAATCGTATATTATTTGAAAGGTATTTCTTTTTAGCTGTTCACCAGATTTATAGATTTCAAAATTTTTTCCTTTATTTTGAGTAAATTTCATTCAAAGTTGCTACTAACACATACATAAAATTATACATATGCTATGCGTGTGTATATTAAATTTGTCAATGTGTTTGTTAATGAGTTTGTTATCTTCATTCACAATAATAACAAACCAAAAAAAGTGTTGGTTTATGAATTGGCTAAGTTGGGTAATAAATTTGCTAGAATTTGCCTAGCCGTTTTGCAGATTTACAGATTTTTTAATTTTTTCCTTTATTTAGAATAAATTGCATTTAAAGTTTCTACTAGCACTTACATAAAATTATACATATACTATGTGTGTTTCATTAAATTTGTTAATGAGTTTGTTATCTTCATTCACACTAATAATAAACCATAAAAGTGTTGGTTTGTGAATAGCTAAGTTGAAAAATAAAGCTGCATAGAAATAGAATTAATAAAAAATTTAATATTAGTTTAACAAATTATATTAGAGTGGTATTTTTTTTTCTAGACTTTCGGATTTATAAGTCGGAAATTATAAGTCTTTTGAGTGGTTAATTAATAAAATTTCAATGTGAAATTTGGAATTTTGTGAACTTTGGGTGTTTTTCTTTATTAAAAAAAAAATCGGGAAATAAGTCCAAAAGTGGATTTCATTAAAATTTTACGGCGTTTTTTTTTGCACTATTTTTTGTAAATTTTTTAAATATAATACAGAAATTAGTAAAGTTGTCATCTCTTGTGGCATTTGAACCAAATTTTGAAGAAAAAAATTTTTTTTTATAGATCTCGTCACTGACCTAATAAACCCTTATGATTAAAATTTCATCGCAATAGAATAACGTTTGCTACATTCAGTAGCATTAAAACCAATTTTGAAGGAAAATTTGTATGATGAGTAGGTTCAAATATGGGCCGATTCCAACAAATTTAAGTAGGGTTCATCTTTGGGTTTGAAACACTTTAAGTTCCAAATTTCAGCACATTATGTTTATATTTGCGACATGTAATATTAGCACCAAAATAATATTGAACTTTGATAGGATATATTGCAGCCCCTGTGGACCTAGCCAGCACTCCTTTTGAAGTAAAGAAGTCATCTTTCAAACTCATTTCTAATTTTAAAAATACCTTAATTAGTTTAAAAGTTATGATTTTTGCAACGAAAAAAGTCAAAAACCCCCACTGTGCGGCGTTGTTCTTGACGAAGGGCATTCTTGACGTGAAATTTTGTGCAACTTTTTCGAGCATTACTGGCCATATTTTTCTGAATATAATGGTGTCTGTGGAGTCTGTTATGAATTGATCGCACTCAATATGTGGCAATTTTGCTTATTAAGCCAAAAATGAGTCTTATCGCTGAACAAAATTTTGCGATAAAACATCGTTATAAGTTGCGTGAATTGATGACTCATTTTTAAAGTAAATTCGGATAATTTAATAACGTTATTCATGCGTGAATCTATTGATGGTCTTTTTCCAGGATACAAGAAGTGAGCGAGATGTGACAGTTACTTTGACAAGCAACCCTTTCGTAAGTTCCATCTAAGCAAAAAAAAACTCCCTATAGAAAAGAACAACACTTTAAGAACACATTTTTATTTTAGGAACAATTTTTTTAACCAGCGACATTTCTGGCCTTCTTGAGATCAAAAAAAAAAAATCGTTTTTTTTTTCAGTTTTGTTTGTTTATTATTTTGCTCCGAAACAAATCGTCATTTTCATAGAGCACTTCAGATACGTACATACTAGCACACACTATATACAGACAAGCTTACGTACCATAACACACTTTACTTTAAGAAACTTTTCTATCTAATTAAAAACATCTCAATGAAACGTCGACATCATATCTTTAGTTTTTTTGCTTTTTGGACTTTTTTTTTTTTTTTTTTTGTTAAAGGAGTAAGTTTGTTTAATTTTATATTTCGTGATATTTTTTTTTACGAAAGAAGCCGGAAGTGTTGATTCTCAACATCATTACCAACATATCATCATCCTTAATTCTTTATCTTTACTCTTTTTTATATTTCTTTAATTCGGATGGTGTAAACAACACTGATTTTTTTGTCTCACAGCGTTCCACTTGTGAAAAGAAGCTACTACTAAGGGGAAAAAACTTTAGGGAACTTTTTCATTTGATACTCGTATCAACAACAACAAAATAAACACCAAAAAATCGTAAAACTTTTTAATGAGCTGAGAAGTGCGTATGTGAGTGAGTATACTTCGAGAGCTTGCCAGATACGAGTAGCAACGACCCAAAGAAGGGGGTAATAATTTGTTTGATAATTGCAACAAAACTGGCGAAGAAGTTAAGCAGCATCAGGAAACGCAACATTATGAAACTTATGACTTTTTTGACAGTTTGTTTGTAGCCGTTTTGTGATGAAAGAAATAATATATTTATAAGCTAAAAGTGTTTTAGTTAAATGACGAAAAATAAAATTAAGGCCTGATTTTAAAGTCAGCACTTAAGTATTTACAGTTATCTTATTAAAGATATTTTGTGGACCAAAAAGAGGTCTTAGTCATTTTAACAATATTTAGAAATCAGTAAGATGATAAAAACTAACACTTAAAGCTATAGCTGCTTAATTTTCTTTTTTCATAAAAAAAAAAATCAATTTAAACTTCAATAACACTAGAAACCCAACAAATGAATTAATAATAAACAATACTAGGAACTCAACTTCTGATTTAATGCATTTTTTATGCATCCTTTCTCATTATTTCACAGAAAAACTTTGAACTGAAATGTAGCCAACAAATTTTAAAGCAAAAAAAAAAATAAAAAAACAATTTAAATTGCTTATAACATGCATTTCTGCAAAATATAAAAAATAATCTTTACATTATTTTTCATCATTTACATATTGGAGGATTTCACAATAAAAATACTGTAATAACATGCTAATTTTCCATATAATTTAAACATAGTTTTACTACACTCCTTCCTTGGCTTCATGTATAACTTGTTAGTACATTTGTGGCGCAAGTTTGTGGCTAAGATAATATACCTGGTACCTGGTTTTTTTTACACAAATTGTATAATTAGCATAACAGTCAAGATAACTTGTTGTCGTAAGTTGTGAAAACCAAAGTTTTTTTTTTGTTTATCTGCATGTTAAAGAAAATGATTAATTGTGGTTTAACGACTTCACGAATTTGTGAAGAGGACAATTTTTTTTTATATTCAAACAAAAATCGTATATGTTTTAGATAATAATTTAGTCAAAGTTTAATAAGTTTGTAAATTTAAATAAGATTTATAAATCGCTCAAATTGGCTAAATTAGTAAGATTTGACATTTTTCAATTTAAAAACCCCAACAAAAATTTGCATTACCACAACAAACTACATCAGAACATCGAAATTAAATTTCTGATGTCATTATGTAAATAAGCATCATATTAATATAATCTTAAAATGAAATATATCATTGTTCAAGAAAAACATCTCTCGAAATCTTTGGGCACTGCTCCACATTCAATATACAAATACTAGCGGATTCCAGCGCTCGAAATTCGAGTGCAATTTCTAGGCAACTTCCAACTTAGCCAATTCACAAACCAACACGTTTTTGGTTTTTTGGTGAATGAAGATGACAAACTCATTAACAAACACATTAACAAATTTGATATACACACACATAGCATATGTATAATTTTATGTATGTGTTAGTAGCAACTTTAAATGCAATTTACTCAAAATAAAGGAAAGAATTTTAAAATCTGTAAATATGGTGAACAGCTAAAAAGAAATACCTTTCAAATAATACGCGTTTGGTCACAGGCGGGATAAAACGGTAGAACAAAAAATCGCCTAGCCTATTAATATTATAGATATATTTATTGACCGCGATCTAGTATCGCGATATTTATTGCACGTGTAACATGCAGTATTGATGGATCGCGATCCATATCGCAGAATGGCCTAATATTCTGAAATCCAGGGGGCAAATCGGCGCATTCGATATCGAGCAAAATCAATCGAAATTCCATATTTTGGTTTATTATTAATGAAGACGGACGATCGCCAGACCTCGTTTCACTTTTACTATTAACTATGGACCATAACTCGTTAGCTGTGACAAAGCAAAATCATTCTTAGTGTGTTATTTGGGAAATAAAAACAGATTGCGGATCAGGCGATAAATATTAATCGTGTAGCATACTTCGTGATATCAATTCGCGATACGTCAGTAAAAAGTGAAGGAATAAAGAAAATAAAACAAAATATTCAGTGCAACCAATTAAACAAATAAAAATGCAAAAAAGTAAAAAAATTATAGTCAGTCTAGTTCGACTTTATGATGCACTTTACCATGCGTTTAGAAACCCTATATCATAGGTCCAACAACTTAGATACAGAAAATAGGTATAAACCAAATTTGGATGGCATCTATAATATTAATAGGCTAGGCGATTTTTTGTGACTGATGTTTTGTTCTACCATTTCATCCCGAGTTTGACCAAATGCATATTATTTGAAAGGTATTTCTTCTTAGCCGTTTTCCAGATTTAAAGATTTTTAAATTTTTTCCTTTATTTTGAGTAAATTGCATTTAAAGTTGCTACCAACACATACATAAAATTATACAATGCTGTGTGTGTGTTTAGTAAATCTGTTAATGTGTCTGTAATAAAAATGAGTCTGTTTTTTGTGTGGATTTGTCAATTGGCTATAATTGATTAGCATACTTTTAGGGTTTAATGAAAAAATAAAATTTCCTAGAATTTGCGCGCGAATTTCGAGGGCTGGAATCGCCTAGTGTTAATAAAATCACTATTTTAAAGTTTTAATGGTCAATGAAAACATGTTTTTCTTCCAAAACTATTAAAAAAATAAAAAATTATTTAAAAAAAAATAACGTTTTACTTATTTCATTTGGTTTTATCGCGACATTTTTTAATAAACGACCAGCAAAGCCCAAAAAAATTTAAATACTGAAGCAATAAATATTAAAAGTACAGCACACGCGCGCGATCCAACAATCCATTAAAATGTATCGAGATCCAAATATCACAAAATATGTTGAACGTGTAACAGTGCCCTTAGTAAAATTAACAATTTAAAATTTATAGCTCACTCTTTGTATCACTCAATGTCCTTGTTTTACTTGTTTTACCGCATTTTAAATACCAACCTGCCTGAAATAATAACAAACAATAGTAATCTTACTTTACCCATGTAAATGGTTTATTTTGTGAATGGGCGTGATTAAAACAGACAGATGGTCAAGCAGACATTCGGGTTTTTCGATGCCTTACAAACGGGATATAAAAAAGGCTGGATTTCAAATTAAATGGCTAGATTTGTTACAATGATGTTTAAAATTAATAAGATAATTAACAAAAATTTAAGGTATTTTCGTGCTCTTTTAATTGAAAGATATTATTAAATGTAAATACATACATAAAATCACATTTTTATTTAATTGTTTATCAGCGATGCATAATTAATTTTGTTTGCTTGTTGCGCACGTTCGCATGTACAAAATACAAAAACAACAAGCAAGCAAAAATGTGTACATAACTATATGCACTTGTTCTGTTACGTACAAACACTTTTCAATATTTTTTGTTTCTTATATGACATTTTACCAGAGCTTAGAGGCACCAAATTTAATACAATACTGCTCGAAATAATAGCAAAATATATTATCGAAATTCTTCCCACGGTTTATTTGGTGAATGATCGTGGTTTCAACAGACAGACAGACATCATTATATCTACTCGAGTTGATATAAGGATCAAGAATATATATACTTTCAAATAATTTTTTCGATGCGTTGCAAATGGAATATTAACCTAATATATGACCTCTGCACAGTGGCGTGTGGGGTATAAAAACCAATAAGGATGGCAAAATAATTTGAGTGTTACGATAAAGCAAGTTTTTTAACAAAAAGAATTTGGTAAAATTTTAGTATTAATTACTGACCATCTGAAACAACTATCTTAGAAATTAACAAAAAGCTAAATTTGATGTGTAATAAATAGTATTATATTAAGCTGTGCTGATTTTTCGTCCTTCGTGGTGACCATATTTATACTGGAAAATTTTTCTAAGAAAAAAAATTGTTTTAAAGTTTGTTGAAAATTTTATTTTGAGTTTAAATTTCGTTTACATTAAAAAGTTTAATGCATAACAAAATGCTTTAACAAACAAAAGTTTTCTTTTTATATATGTTTAAGACAGATAAGTTCAGTTATGAATTCCTTGCCAGTTAGTAGATATACCTAAAAAAGTTTCTCATATTCTCAAAATATTTGCCATTTTAATTTAATCGAGTAATTATTCGTTAAAAATTTCGCGATTAATCGAATGAAAATTATTCGAGATGGTACACTGCAAAATATAAGCTTTACTTTGTGGAAAAAATGTAACATCAAAAAAATGTGCTTAAAAATTATTAAAGTTAAAAAGGCGAGTAGAAATTTATTTATTGTACCCTCCACACCAGTGTGCAGAGAGTATACATAAGTTTGTCATTCCCTTTGTGATAATTCTAAAAAAATCCGGACGCCATAAAATGCATAATCTTCATCTTTATAACAAGGGGATTTCATATAGCGAAGTCCGTCTGTCCGTCTGTGGAAACCGCGGGTTCACGTCCTCTTAAGTAAGCTAAATTGTTCCTGTTAAGTCAAAATGATTCACTGACATTCTAAGCAGGTTGCTATTTAAATTTATCAAAATCGGTTTAATAGCTGCCGAGATTTCAATGAAAATGTAACAAAAAATTATAGCAAAGAATATGATTTTTTTTTGTTGTCCTTTTATTGTTGTTATTCTAAATTTTGTTTCTTGTATGGATATCTGTAATTGTTGTTGTTGCTGTGGTCGTTGTGTTTATAGTATTTGCTCTATGAGTGTGTATGCATGGTTATACTTCACGTGGTTAAAGCAGCCTCCGACTCTTTCCTTAGTGTTGGAGCCACCTGCGATGTAGGCGTTATAATTCATCTGGTACTTACTTGCCGAATTAATCGTCTTAGTTAAGTTTTCAGTTTTAAATACTAAATACTAATATAAAAAATGGTTGGAAAACAAGAGAAAATTTATTTAGATTAAAGCATTGAAATTAAGAATAAAAAGAAAAAATCTATCGTTATTTTAAATCTTGTAATGGCTCAACCAACTCAAAATTGCCACAGATGAATATATATATATATATATATATATATATATATATGTATTTAGTAGGTTTATAGTAGAGTTTAGCCGATATCTTTTCTCATTTACACATGATCCAGCATGGAAAGCCTACTCTAATATTTGAAACATAATGAAATTTTTCAGATAGAAGTTAATACTTTCATGGAAAAATAATGAATAAGAAAGCTATAATATTAATACGCAAGGCGATTTCTTGTGACCGAAGTAAGTTTGTCATTTTTAAACCGATTTTTACCAAATATACCTCATTTGAAAGGTATTTCTTTTTAGCTATGCACCAGATTTACAGATCTGCACCATCCGGAATATTTTTTTGTGTAAAATTAATTTAAAATTTCTACCAACACATACATAAAATTATACAATGCTGTGCGTGTGTTCATTAAATTTGTTAATGTGTTTGCAAAAATTGCATATGAGAAGCCCTTGTTGAATTGAAAAATAGTTTTGGACATAAAACAATAACGATAATTTCATTAAAATAGTTCCATATCACACGCCCTGTGTTGAATTGTGAATTGCCTAAAATTAGCATACCTTTAGGTGGCATAGAAGGTGGTTCGAATACTTCTAGGCTCTTATTTCCGTGTGTTCAACAAATATTTATAATGAAATAAATTTATTGAATTAAATAGATTAAAAAAACAATGAAAGAAATAAATTTAATTTAAAAAAATAAAATTTCTTATAATTTGTACGCGAATTTCGAGGGCTGGGCTCTGCTAGTTATTTATATATTATACGTATATTTTTTTAGCATTTTGGAAAGTTGCCTCAACTGAATAAATTTCATTTACTTTTTACAGGGCCAATATGGGCAAAAAAAAATTTTATAAAAAAAAAATTCGACTTTAACATGAATTGAACAAAATTAAACAGCGCAGAATTTACAAACAATTAATTTATCATTAAGAATAAAAACGTTTCTTCACTGTAACCATATCATCACCAAACAACTCCTTCCCCAAAAACAAAAATAAAAGATAAATTTATGATTGCACCTTAAATTAAAATAAAAACCCAGAACTTGCCAATATACACTTAGGATTAGTATAAGTGGCCTTTGTCAATAGCCTAAAGGATATCCGTTACAATTGAAATTAATACAAAAAAACAGTATCTCTCATCTAAAGCAGAGGAACAGAGAAGATGATGAAAAATCCGGTATTTTCAGCCACTATAAAATACAAAATATCAACACTTTTTTTAATTAACCATGTTTGTGAAATTAGCATCTAAATAAATACTTCGTTTCATTTTTTATCCTTTAGCTCACTTTTTTGTTTGTTCAAGTGCAAGAAAGTTTTCATCATTTTATCAACAAGACGTGTGCCAAACGGAATGAAAGCTGATGGGTGGGTGAGTTTTCCGTATTTTTTTATTTTACTTCATCTTAATATTCCATTTTTTTTTTTAATATTAACTTTTTGTTTAATTGTAAATTAGTATAGTAAGTAATAGAGATGTTGATGACAGCATGACAGACATATTGACAGTTAAATCTACTACAGGATTTTATATATTTCAGAAATTTATAGAAAAAAGCAAGAAGAACTGAAATAGAGATTCCTTAACCAACCCTTTTTCCTTTGATAATTATTATGAAGATATTTTGTTAGAAGGGGGACGGTGGAAAGGGGGTTTGGGGTTGTGTTGAAATATTTTTTAATTAAAGAAATTGCGTCTAATTCAGGTGAAATTATAACCTCAAGACAAGATTTTTTTTATTTTTTCTTTTAACGAAATGTTAAAAAAGGGTTTTAATTTTTTTTTTATTTAGGGTAAACAAAAAAAACTCATTACAATTAATAACTCCCTAACATAAACGTCATAAAATTTGTGATTAAAAAAAATTGAAATTATTAAAAGAACCTTTAATTTTTGACTAGTTTCAATGTTGATAACTGCTACCACAGTTTTCTTTGTTTAATTGTCTCTTTTACTTTATGACCACAGATATGATAGCTGGACTAACCAAAAAAAAAAAGAAAAAGGATTTGGTTTTCTATTGCCATAATGGAGTCATTTTCAAGCTACCCATTATCGTAAGTGGCTCAATCGTAAAGTTTTCTGTGAATATTTTTAATTTTGTAAGAATATTATGAAACTAATTTATTTTTGAAATCTTCAGCACTCCATTTTGCTAGATCTTTTGCACTTTAGTCTCTAAAGCAACAAACTTTTCTGCCAAGTTAATAAAAGTTTGAATAACATATTCACCCCTGCTCGGACTTTCACATTCAAATGGAATTAAATTATTCAGTACATTTATGTGTTCTAGCCTCCACTTTCACTTTTCGATCAGAAAACCTAAGCCAAAATAATTTGAGTGAATTAAAAACGAATCGCAAGTCAGAACATACACGTTTTTATTGCAATTATACACCTCCATAAAAAGGTCGATGTTTAACTTTTCACACTTTAAGTACGATACAAGTACATAATGATTTATAAACGAAGCTTTAACAGTACATTTTTGGTTTGCTTTGAAAAATCATTTTAATTGCAATACTGAAGAAAATTGATTGAAAAATATTTCGTATGATCGTAAAAATAGCTTATGTGATAATATATTCGATTTACGTTTTTAGTGAAAATTGTTACTTTTTTTTAATAAAATGTGCTGTTAAATAAAAGGTACTTTTTTATATAAAAAATTACTTTTTTAATATGAATGTATTTTTTTATTTAAAAGAACTTTTTTAATGAAAGGTGTTTCCATAAAAAAATTTACTTTTTTAATGAAAGGTACTTTTTTTAACAAATGGTAAATTTTTTTTATTAAAAGGTACTTTTTTTGATAAAATGTACTTTTTATTAAAAGGTACTTTTTGATAGAATTTACTTATTTAAAAAACGGTGCTTTTGCCAAAAAAAATTTTTTAAAATGTAATTTTAGTGCAGGATTCGTCGATAGTTGTGGAAGAGACTTTAAACTTTTAGAGACTGACCAAAGCTCCCTACCATGCGGTTCCATTAATAACAAGTAAGAAAATTATAGTCGGTCCAGACCGATTTAGGATACCTTATGTCATGCGGTTAGAAAGGTGGTCTCAGGCTCAACTAATTGGATATAGAAAATAAGAATAAACCACATTTGAAAGGCATTTTGATTAATTTTTGTATCAGCCAAATATAACAAAATCATGTGAGCCCGATCACAGGGGAGATGTGTAAACATCTAGTAATTAAAGATTTATTATATCACTTTTAAAAAATCAAACAGAAAGCGTCATCTATTTCTCACTTATAGCAAAAAACTGCAGGGGCTCTGGTAATATAAAAATATTTATTATTTTCGTTTTTTATTTTTATTTTTTTCATATTTCGTTTTTCGTTTTTCATTTTTAATTTTTTATTTTTTATTTTTCTTTTTTAATTTTATATTTTTCATGGTTTATTTCTCATTTTTCATTTTTGATATTTTATTTTTAGATTTTTATTTTCCATTTTTTATTTTTAATTTTTTATTTTTAATTTTTAATTTTTAATTTTTCATTTTTTAATTTTAATATTTCATTTTTCATTTTTGATTTTTAATTTTTGATATTTCGTTTTTCATTTTGCATTTTTTATTTATTATTTTTATTTTTCATTTTTTATTTTTAATTTTTTAATTTTCATTTTTCATTTTTTATTTTTAATTTTTCATTTTTGATTTTTAAATTTCGATTTTCATTTTCCATTTTTTACTTTTTATTTTTATTTTTCATTTTTTATTTTTTCTTTTTTATTTTTCATGTTTTATTTTTCATATTTTATTTTTCATTTTTTAATTTTCATTTTTCATTTTTTATTTTTAATTTTTCATTTTTGATTTTTAATTTTTGATATTTCGTTTTTCATCTTGCACTTTTTATTTTATACTTTTTATTTTTATTTTTCATTTTTTATTTTTTATTTATCATTTTTTATTTTTCATTTTTCTTTTTTTATTTTTCACTTTTCATTTTTTATTTTTCATTTTTTATTTTTCATTTTTTCTTTTTCATTTTTCATTTTTTATTTTTCATTTTTCATTTTTCATTTTTAATTCGTTTTTCATTTTTAATTTTTTTATTTTTCATTTTTTATTTCTAATTTTTCGTTTTTATTTTTCATTTTTCATTTTTAATTTTTCATTTTTCATTTTCATAATTTTTTCACCAATACAGTTAAAAGTCACACCGTTTTCGTCTTACGCTGTTTTTGTGATTGTATTGTGAAACAGTGTGAGGTTGATTTAACACAGTTTTTGAATTTTTTAGTTTTTATATCAATTACTCAATTTATTGTTTTTTGTTGTTAATAATCTTTTTTGTTCACTGACTGAAAAATTTGAAAATGAAATCAAATTACCTTTTTTTTTATATATACAATTTTTTTTTTTAAGAAATCAAATACGGAAAATTAAACATTATTGAAAATAATTTCAAACGAATCAGACAAGAAAAATTAAATTATATAAAATAAAGCAAATAGAATTTTGCTATTTTTTTTTTTTGTGCACATCAAGATATTTCTCCCTCAACTTTCAAATTCGTACTCATCTTGCCAATTTTTGTGCACATCTGGATATATTGTGTTCATCTTGCTAATTTGGTGCATATTTGTGAACAGACTGATATTTGGTGTTCATCTTGCTATTTTGTGCACATCAGGATACTTCTCCCTCACCTTCTAATTCGTGCTCATCTTCCTAATTTTTCTGTGCACATCTGGATATATCGTGTTCATCTTGCTAATTTGGTGCATATTTGTGAACATCCTGATATTTTTGTGCTCATCCTGTGCTGAAGGTGTTGAAGGATATTTAGTTAAAAAAAAAAAAAGAGAAAACTTAAAAAATATATTAATTATATTATTAAATTATAATTTTTTTTAATTTATAAAATAGTGTTAAATTAAATTTTTATATATTAATTTTATATTAATATTAATATTTACATTTTTTTTTTAATTTAATTTAAAAAAAAAAAAAAAAAATAGTGATTATAATGTTCTAATGTGATGTGCAAATATAGTCACCTTATTTTAATATGTCAAAATAGAAAATATTCAAACATTTTAAATCCACTCATAAAAAATAGACAAACATACTTTTAATTTTACATTCATTCATCATACAAATCCATTCTCACAAAATTTTACAAATAATTCTTTTTATCTGAATGTTATTCTCATTTGCAACTTGTGTCTTTGAGTGAGAATGTCATTTTAACATAAATTAGATCTATCAAACGTCAACTAAATATTCTTCGACTACAAGCGCTTGTTACATCGATGGATAAGAGAACGTAAGTTTATTATTTTGATTTATTTATTTTTTTTACACTCATTTACTCAATTTCATATATTCAAATAATTAAAACATGAATATCTAATAGATGCTCAATTATGTTACTCATATTTTTTTATGTGTAAAATAATTTATATCTATTATCAGAGTTGCCATTTCTTTGTTTAAATGATTAATTTCTGGCACATAAATTTTTTTTTTACTTTATTTGCTTTTAATAAAAAAACACCACACATTTTAACTTTTAAATTTTTTTTTCTTAAATTTTATATTCAAATGGTGACATATTTTTTGTTTTTGTTTTTGATTGCAAACAAATTAAATATCTTTACCTTATAAATTATTTTATTTACAATATTTTTCAATTGATAAAAATATTAATATAATAGATAAGTGTTTATTAGTTTAACGATTTAATCAATAAATTTATAATAACGTTTAATTACATGATATAAATAATATAATGCTGAACTAACTTTTTTTTTATTTCACAAAAAGTTTAGGGTGATTGGTTAGGTCAAAAGTGGGCTATCTAGGAAAATTTGTAATAGATAGCAAAGGTTTGGGCGGGTATAGAACATGTAGAGGTTAACGACATCTTTTACCTCTACGCTACTAATTATACACACTTATTTTATTTCTTCATTTACTTTTAAATTTATTTTTTTTTTTTGGTATAACAATTCTTTATTTTGAGTCATCGTAAATAGATAATTTGCTACCAAAATTTTAATATTACTGTAGCTGGTTTAGCCTATCTTGAAGGAGACAAGATCCTCCCCATTTTCCCTGAGCACAGCCGGATCAATTGGTAGCATAGTCCCAGAAAGATATGGTTTGATTTAACGACCGTTACAACAGAAAGTTACCCCCTTGTGCGTATAGATGTTTAGACATCAAAAAGTTCATGTCGGATGTGGACTAGGTCAACAAATGGACCGCGCCTGAGCATATTTGGTAAGTCACTTATTTTTTGCAAAAAATATACAAACCAAATATGGGAAAAATCTGCGAAATAATTTTATTTTTTGATAAATGTAAGCGGAGATCGGGAAGCAGCTATATATGGAGCTTATGACTAAGAAATATCCTACATGGTTTATTATTTGACACTGATTAATGTAATAAACACAAACAATCCAAATTGTTTGATATATAAGAATTTGTGTTTTTGTAAATTTAAGTCGATCCCATAGGGACCATTTGTGTGTGGACTAGGTCTGAACCTGTACCGAATTTTACCAATTTTAACAACGTTCCTCCTATAACGGAAAAAGATTATATAGCAACTTTCAGTGATTTAAACCCCATTTTCCATCACCAATCAATGTGAAACTTGGTCCATAAACTTGTGACCAAAGATTAATTTTAAAATAGTCACGCACGGTCACGGAAAGAAAGAGTTTTAATAAAAACTTTGTTTTAATGAGCTAGATAATTTATTTGGTTGTTTTTTTACTTTAAAGTGTGTCGCAACAAAGTATTGCAACATGATACCCCTATATTTTGTACTACATTTGTAACTTGGGTATTTCTATAATTTCAAGAAAATTTGGAATCTTATAATTTTATACTGGTATTTATTTATTCTCCATTATCCTAAATGGATATGTATGCACTTCTTTTTTATAAAGGTACTTTTTATTAAAAAAAAGTATTTTTATTTGATAAAAATATTTTTTCAATAAAAAGTATTTTTAATAAAATGTGCTTTTTTAATTAAAAGTACTTTTTTAATGAAAGGTACTTTTTTAATAAGAGGTATTTTTCAAATAAAAGGTACTTTTTCATACAAGGTCCTTTTTTAATAAAAGGTACTTTTTTAATAAAAGGTACTTTTTTAACTAAAAGTTCTTTTTAAGAAAAGGTTCTTTTTCTATAAAAGGTACATTTTTAATAGAATGTTCTTTTTTAATAAAAGGTACTTTTTTAATAAAAGGTACTTTTTCTATAAAATGTACTTTTTTAATAAATGGTTCTTTTTTAATAAAATGTACTTTTGTAATAAAAGGTACTTTTTTAATAAAAGGGACTTTTTAATAAAAGGTACTTTTTTAATAAAAGGTACTTTTTAATAAAAGGTACTTTTTTAATAAAAGGTACTTTTTTAATAAAAGGTACTTTTTTAATAAAAGCTACTTTTTTAATAAAAGGGACTTTTTAATAAAAGGTACTTTTTTAATTAAAAGTACTTTTCTACTAAAAGGTACTTTTCAAATAAAAAGTACTTTTTTAATAAAAGGTACTTTTTTAATAAAAGGTACTTTTTTAATAAAAGGGACTTTTTAATAACAGGCACTTTTTTAATAAAAGGTACTTTTTTAATAAAAAGGACTTTTTTAATAAAAGGTACTTTTTTAATTAAAAGTACTTATTTAATAAAGGGTACTTTTTTAATAAAAGGTATTTTTCAATGAAAGGTACTTTTTTCATGCAAGGTACTTTTTTAATAAAATGTACTTTTTTAATTAAAGGTACTTTTTTAATAAAAGGTACTTTTATAAAAAAAAGGTACTTTTTTAATAAAAGGTACTTTTATAAAAAAGGTACTTTTTTAATAAAAGGAACTTTTTTAATAAAAGGTACTTTTAATTAAAGGTACTTTTTTAATAAAAGGTACTTGTTTAATATAAGGGACTTTGTTAATAAAAGGTACTTTTTAATAAAAGGTACTTTTTTAATAAAAAGTACTTTTTTAATTAAAAGTTCTTTTTTAATAATAGGTACTTTTTCTATAAAGGTACTTTTTTAACAGAATGTTCTTTTTTAATAAAACATACTTTTTTAATAAAAGGTACTTTTTCTATTAAAGGTACTTTTTTAATAAAAGATACTTGTTTAATAAAAGGTACTTTTTTTAATAAAAGGTACTTTTTTAATAAGAGTTACTTTTTTAATAAAAGTTAATTTTTTAATAAAAGGTACTTTTTTATTAAAAGGTACTTTCTTAATAAAAGGTACTTTTTTAATAAAAGGTACTTTTTTAATAAAAGAGACTTTTTTAATAAAAGGTACTTTTTTTGTAATGGCTTAAAGCACTTAATATTGAAGGGGAGACGGTTTTTTGTCGTATGTGAAGAAGTAATAAAATATATAAGTTTTTCACGGTGTACATGACTAATGTATCACTAGTCCCAGAATTGAAAATTTAATACAGAACGGGCATTAAAGGTGAACAGATAAGAAGAGGAATAGCTATAACTGTTTATGATCGCAGCATGATTTGTAAGCTACCCTCGCATATTCATCCTGTTTTCAGGCAACTTATTGTGTATGTTTGTATTCGTATTGCAACTTGCAACTACGTAAGTATAATGTTCTACCACAGAATGTGGCAATTGCAATAGCAATTGTAGTTTAATCGTACCCATAATTATGACCAAAGAATTGCTTTTTTGTTGATGTTATTGTTGTTGTTGTTATGAACATCCGACATAAATGACCATTAAAATTTGGTGAGATTATGCAATGCCAGCTAGTGTTAAGCGGACAATGGCATCGGCATCGAATGACCAATTCAAATGAAATCTCCACTACACAGACAGACCGATAGACAGACAGACACAACCATTTATTTAGATGCATTATTTCTAGCCTCATAAAAGATTGCAGCTTAATTACCACTGAATATTTTAATATTCGTTACTCTTTTATAAGTCGTTGCCATAAAATTTTCAGAATTTTTTGATTAAAAAATTTTTTGTTGCAACATTTAGTTCAACCAAAAATCTTCTTTATATATTTTTAAATATAAACGAAAAAAAAACTAGAAGCTAAAAAATATTTATTAATTTTAAAGAAAACAAATTTCCAATTAGATTTAAACCATAAAAAGTGAAATGCCTTCACTTTTTATTTTGTTTAAATATTAATTGTATTGTTTACTTCTCTACTTAAGACCTCGACCTCTGATCAAAGCTTGATAATGCGAAGTAAACAAAAATGTCATTTCGTTTTTCATTAATTTAGTTGGCCTTGTTCATGAATTTCTAAAATACACTCTTATAATTTAATTTAATGAAAGACGTATTCTCCTGCACATACAAAATATATGCATACACAAATTGAAAACGTCTTGAATTTCCATAATAAATTAAATTTAATTCCTTCTTCGACTAGCGTAGCGGGGAATGTTATTCTATTTTAATTTCTAATTGCGCCATAAGTTGTTGCATCACTTATTTTCTAGTTGTTTTTTAGATATTTTTTTTTTTAATTTTGTAAAAAATACGTTCTTAGACATTATAGAACTTGGAAATTCTTTGAACTTGAATTAATTACACTACGGGACAAAATTTGCAAAAATCTGCAACTGTTTAGTCGAACTGTTTATACCCTATAGCATTGTGCGATCGGGGTATACTGAGTTTATGCTGATGTTTGTAAATACAAAAAATATTTGACCTAAACCCATCTTTTATTATAACGACCGATTCAGAATCTTTTTTGGAATCGATTTAACGATGTCCGTTCGTTCGCCTTGTAACTGTAATCGACCATAGAGCTATTGAAATTTGTAAAAATCGCTACATCAGACCTAGTCCCCTTACAAATAATCACTATGAGATCGATTTAAATTGCCATAAAATCCAAATTATCGTATAGATAGATGTCGGTCATATTTGGTTTTTGTGTGTCTATTACACCTACTAATCAGTAGTCCAAAAATAAACCATCTAGGATAATTCTTAGCCCCATATAAAGCTGCTTCCCGATCTTCAATTAAATCTGTAAAAAAATCAAAAATATTACACAGACTTTTCTGAAATTTTATTTGTATATGTTTATAAGTAAAATAAGTGAGTCTACCAAATATAGCCACCATCCGTTTTTTTTCGACCTAGTGCCCATATAAATTTAGCATCCGATATGAATTTTTTTCATATCCCAAGATAAGGATATTTATAAAAACTAGCAGATTCCAGCGCTCGAAATTCGAGTGCAATTTTTCTAAGCAGCTTTGTTTTTCAACTTAGCCAATTCACAACCCAACACTTTTATCGTTTATTATTATTGTGAATGAAGATAACAAACTCGTTAACACATTAACAAATTTAATAAAACACACTTAGCATATGTACAATTTTATGAATGTGTTAGTAGCAACTTTAAATGCAATTTACTCAAAATAAAGGAAAAAATTTAAAAATCCGTAAATCTGTAAAACGACTAAAAAGAAATACCTTTGAAATAATATACGTTTGGTCAAAATCGGCATAAAACGGTAGAACAAAAAATCGGTCACAAGAAATCGCCTAGCCTATTAATATTAAAGATGCCACCCAAATTTGGTTTATGCTTATTTTCTATATCCAATTAGTTTGACCTAAGAGAAAAGGTCTCTAAACGCATGATATCGTATAGTTGGTCTAAACCGACTATAATTTTCTTGCTTGTTTCTTTTTTGTGTATTGGGCTTAACTCGAAAATCGTAACAACATATATTTTTTATAATTATTTTTTTTACTACTTTGTCTATCGAAACTATGTCTCGAGACTACTTCAAGTATTTTAATAAATACGGAAAATCGAAAATAAAAAAAATAAAAATTTGTTTATATATCTAGCTTAGGATATACCTCTGAAAAGAAACAAGATAGTATAGACAAAATGCGCTTCATACATACCGAAGTTATTAAAATATTCTAGCAGATTCCAGCCCTCGAAATTCGAGTGCAAATTCTAGGAAATTTATTTTTTCATTAAATAAAGACCCTTAAGGTATGCTAATCAATTATAGCCAATTCACAAATTAACACAAAAAACAAATTCATTTTTATTACAAACACATTAACAAATTTAATACAACGCACGTAGCATATGTATAATTTTATGTATGTGTTAGTGGCAACTTTAAATGCAATTTACTCAAAATAAAAGAAAAAATTTAAAAATCTGTAAATCTGTAAAACGGTTGATAAGAAATACCTTTCGAATAATATACGTTTGGTCAAAATCGGGATAAAACGGTAGAACAAAACATCGGTCACAAGAAATCGCTTACCCTATTAATATTATAGGTAACCAGGTTAGGCGATCTTTAATGTCGGCATAGCAACCATTAAAAAACGTTGAAATTTGTCAACCGATTGAGTTAAGAACACATGTTTTTGAAAAATCAGTTCAGTTGAATTTGTGCCAAATATCGTTTTACACCAAAACAGCGCGCCGAAATAGTGACGCTGTACATCGTTCAGTTGTATAAACTCAACGTGCACATCGTCAAAAATATCTAAGCACTTTTCTTCAGAGAAGGTGAAACTGTCGATGTGAAATGAGATCGGTTAGAGATCTGGTTACTGGTGCACAGCAAGTGAAACAGTGCAGTTTTGGGCCACCCAGATCTCCACATCGGACCTCCCCGGACTTACTTTTATGGGGTTATTTTAAAACAAACTATACGCCAATAAGCCTCATACCAATCGAAATGCACGAATGCAGACAAAAAGCACATTTTGGCCAATAGAGCCCGCCAATAATGCCCCAGACCTCTTTTGTGCCAAAAAAAAAAAACACTAGGTCATGATATTTGATGGACTTTTTCAATTGAGAAATTGACTAAAGCTAAAATTTTTGTTGGTCTCTATACTTATAAGTACACCGATGTGAAGTACGTTTTATTACCACGTTGTTAACCTATTGCGCAATGAGACCGAAAATGCGTAATTTTTTTGATAAAATTTAAAAAACTCATTTTTCAAATTTTAAAAAATTTTCTTAAACAAAATTTACAAAAAATAATCTGGCACTTTAAGATTTTATTGAATACATGTTAAAGTTTAATTATATGATTTTTTACGTAAATCCCTCTGCTATAATTTTTTTTCTTCCAATAATTTTTTTTTTTGTGGACTTCGAGAAATATTTGATTTTTGTGAAATCTTCAGTAAATGTATTCTTTGTTAATACTTTGTATAAAAAATTAATCAGTTTTAAATGTTATATTTGATCTTAATAGCATAGGGTTTCGGAAAAAAATATGACCCCATTAACCCCTTTGGAATTGGGGTCACATATGTCCCCAAGCTAATAAAAGACAATTTATATATATTACATTATACATAATGCTTTATTATGTCATAAACCATAAACTCTTTTGTGAAAATTGGTAAATGTTCAGACTCAGACCCCATGCAAATATCGCCTATGCGATTGACTTTAATTGGCATAAGGACAAGATTATATCGAAGTTAAATAAAACATATTTTACCCGAATTTGGGTTCCATCTGTTTTGGGAACATATAAGGTACTTCAGTAAGTGATTTGTTGTTCTCTAGCGGGCATCAAATACATTTTCCGTTCCAATTTATATTTACAAAAATAAAAAAACAAGTGCCCCAATACTATAAAATTATTGCCTCAAAACCTTTTCAGTAAAATTAAGCACAAACTCAATTTATTTTTCATCTTTAACAATTCGTCTTTTTTTCTCTGAATTAAATCCAAATATTTGCAATCATCACCACAATTATGATCAATATAATTTGTGAATATGTATGGGAATTATTCCAACCCTCATTACTGATATGCTATATAGAAATTCTTTGGCACTCTTGCACATTGAAAACATTGTTGGCAAAACAATAACGCCATTTTTAATTAAATTTTATTATTGTTGGTTATTAATAGAAATGTTGTTGTTCATAAAAAACGAGAAAACGCACATGATGATGGATATTAAAAATATGTCTTGAGAATTTTTCAGATATGTGTACAACAAATTAAGATATTTTATTTAGCAAGGTCGTTTAATTCTGGAAATTTTGTTTATATTTTCATTTTTGGAGGTCAGAAGCGGATAATTTAATGTGTGATAAACATGTGCGCGATATGTGAAACACACTATCTTATGATGAGGGTTTCTTTAGGGACAGTACTGCCAATGTATGCGAAAAGTTCAATGATCTTAAATAAATGAGGCAATAAGTTCTTTCGACATTATGTTTCGTAAATTTGTACAAATGCTCAATGGAATTTTATTTAAAAATAAATTGTTTAACAAAACTTACGTTTTTAATAAAAGGAAATTTTTTAATAAAAAGTATTTTTTAATTAAAGTTACTATTTTAATTAAAGGCAATTTTTTAATAAAATTTACTTTTTTCAATAAAAGTTACTGTTGTTAAAAAATTTAGTTTTTTTAATGAACGGAACTTTTTTAATTAAAAGTATTTTTTAAAAAAATGTACTTTTTTTCTTCTAGGTGCTTTATTTAATAAAAGGTATATTTTTAATGAGATGTATTTTTTTTAAGGTAATTTTTTAATAAATGTACTTTTTTAATATAAGGTAGTTTTTTAAAAAAGGTACTTTTTTAATAAATAAAAGGTATTATTGAAAGCGGATACTTTTTTAATAACAGGTAATTTTTATAATAGAAAAGTATTTTTTTAATAAAAAGGTACTTTTTAATAAAAGGTACTTTTTAAAAAATCAATTCTTTTATTTAAATGTACTTTTTTAATAAAGGTAATTTTTAATAAAAGGCATTTTTTAGTAAAATTTACTTTTTAATAAAAGGTATGTTTTTAATAAAAGTTACTTTTTAGTAAAATATACTTTTTTAATTAAAGGTAATTTTTTAATAATACGTACTTTTTTAATAATAGAAACTTTTTCTAATAAAAGGTACTTTTTAAAAAAATGTACTTTTAACGAAATTTACTTTTTTAATATAATGCACTTTTTTAATATAAGGTACTTTTTGACCTTTTTGAGAAAATGTACTTTTGTAATAAAATGTACTTCTATAATAAAAGATAGTTTTTGACCTTTTGAGAAAATGTACTTTTTAATAAAACGTACTTTTTTTAATAAAGTGTACTTTTTAATAAAAATGTACTTTTTAAATAAAAAGGTACTTTTATAGTGAAAGATACTTTTTTAATAAAAGGAACGGTGTTAATAAAATGTAATTTTTAATAAAAGTTACGTTTTTAATAGAAGATTATTTTTTAAAAAAAGGAAATTTTTAGCAAAGCGTAGTTTTTACTTTTTTAATAAAAACTTCTCTAAAAAAGAATAGCTTTCTACTGAAAGGTACTTTTATAATAAAATGTAACTTTTTAACAAAATATACTTATACTTTTTTACAACAAAGCTTTTTTTATATAAAATATTTTTTTTAATACAAAGTACTTTTTTAATGAAAAGTACTTTTTTAGAAAATGTACTTTTTAAAGAAAATGTGCTTTTTTAATTTAAGGTACTTTTTAGTAAAAGAAGCGGTGTTAATAAAAGGTACTAGTTTAAAAAATGTTACTTTTTTAATATAAGGCACTTTAGGACTTTTTTGAGAAAATGTATTTTTTTACTTTTTTAAATAAAATTTACTTTTTCGATAAAATGCACTTTTTATTGAAACGTTCTTTTAATGAAAGGTACTTTTTTTAATGAAAGGTACTTTTTTAATATGAGGTACGATGTTAATAAAAGGTACTTTTTTAATAAAAGTTACTTTTTTAATAAAAAGTAATTTTTAGCAGAATACTTTTGAAAAACAGTAACTTTTTAAATAAAAAGTACTTTTAAAAAAATCGTTTTCTATTATAAGGTACTTTTGTAATAAAAGGTACTTTCTTTAACAAAACGTACTCATAATAAAAGCTACTTTTATAAAACAAAGTTTTTTTTTAATAAAAAATCTTTTTTAATAAAAAGTACTTTTTATTGAAAAGTACTTTTTAAGAAAATGAAGTTTTTGAAGAAAATGTACTTTTTTTAATGAAAGCTTCATTTTTAATAAAAGGAACGGTGTTAAAAGTTACTTTTTTAATAAAAGTTACTTTTTTAATAAAAGATACTTTTTAATAAAGTGTACTTTTGAATACAGTGTACTTTTTAATAACAGTTACCTTTTTAATTAAAAGTACTTTAAAAAAATAGAGTTCTATTAAAGGCAACTTTTGTAATAAATGGTACATTTTTAATAAAATGAATGAAAAGTACTTTGGAAGGAAATATACTTTTTTAAGAAAATGTGCTTTTCTAAAAAAAAATGTACATTTTCTGTACTTTTTTTAGAAATAGAAATTTTTTATGGAAAGGTAATTTTAAAGAAAATATATTTTTTAGAAAAGGTACTTTCGTAAGATATGGCACTTTTTTTTAGAAAATTCACTTTTTGAGAAATTATACTTTTTAAAGGAAATATACTTTTCTATGAAAGTGTACTTTGAAAAAAGGCATTTTTTTTAAAAAAGATACTTTTTATTTACCAAGCATTATTTTTTTTATATAATGTAATTTTTTAAGAAAACGTACTTTTTTAAAAAAAAGTTACTTTTTTGTTACAATATACTTTTTTTAATAAAAGGAACTTTTTTAATAAAAGGTACCTTTTTAATAAAAGTTACTTTTTTAATAAAAGTTTACTTTTTAATAACAGTTACTTTTGTAATAAAAAGTACTTTTCTATTAATAGACGCTTTTATAATAAGAGATACTTTTTATTAGAATGTACTCATAATAAAAGGTACTATTTAAAAAACAAATTTTTAATACAAAGTACTTTTTTAATGAAAACTACTTTAATGGTAATTTTTTATGGAAAGGAAATTTTTGAGGTAAGGTACTTTGTTAAGAAATGTTAAAGAAAAGGTACTTTTAAGAAAAGTTATTATTATTTTTCTTCAGAAAGAGTATTTTTGAAGAAAATTTGTTTTTTTTTAGAAAATCTACTTTTATAAGAAAGAGTACTTTTTCAAGAAATGGTACTTTTCAAAAAAAAAAAAACTTTTTCTACGAAAAAAAACTTTTTCTAACAAAATTAATATTTTTAAAGAAAATCCCTTTTTAAGAAAAGGTTGTTTTTATGGTTGTTTTAAGAAAAGGTACTTTTTAAAAAAAGTTATTATTATTTTTCTTCAGAAAGGGTACTTTTTAAGAAAATTTGTTTTTTTTTAGAAAATTTACTTTTTTAAGAAAGGGTACTTTTTCAAGGAAAAGTAGTTTTCAAAAAAAAAAATCATTTTCTAGGAAAATGAACAATTTTAAAGAAAATACCTTTTTAAGAAAAGGTTGTTTTTATGGAAAGGTATTTTTAAGAAAAGGTATTTTTAAAAAGGTACTTACTTAAGAAATTAATTTTTTTTAAAGAAAATTTACTTTTTGAGAAAATCTACCTTTTTAAAAGAAGGTACTTTTTTAAGAAGGGTTACTTTAGATTATGCAGTTGGTACAGAAAGTCATCATTTTTACAAAATTCACTTCACCCTCAACTTAATTTATGACCATTTCTATGTCTTACCATCTTTGGCATAACAATGATTATTCGGCATTCCCTCTGATAACATCAAATAAAATAAATACCATGATGTTAATAAAACCTTTTAAATTTTATACTTTTTACTAAAACTTAAAAATTTATTGTCACATAAATATTACAAAAAATATAAATAAAAAAATTTTTTTTTGAAAAATAAAAAAAGGAATCAGCTGTCAATATAAAAATTTAATACATTCATAAATTATACATACATATTAAAAAAATTCCATAATTAATAAAAAAAACATAAATTGTTTTCTGTTTCTCGTTAAGCTAAAATAAGTATTTAATTTTACATAGTTACATGGTTATTTTTTAAAAGTTTTTAAAGCTTTGGCTTTAAGCTCGCTCCATTTTGGATACAAAATGTTAAGTTTATATATTTTTTTTTTAACTTAAATTAAAACACAGCATATTTGACCATTTTGACAATCTGTACCCGGTCTCATTAAAGTCTTGTGACAACGATCCATACATTCACCCAAATGTTCAGCACATGGAGCGGGCCTTACAGGTACTATAGTAGGTTGAGAATAAACGGTTGTGTGGGTTGTTCAACATGGAAATAGAAGGGAAAAGTAGGGGAAAATGCAAATAATACCAATTTTAAATTGAATGGAATTTAAGGTTAATGGATTGTTTGTTTTTGTTGTTTCAATTTAGTTAGATTGGACATAGTTTTTTACTATTGAAATATTGTTAAAAAAAAGAAAATTTTCAAAGCGAAATTTTGTATTTGTTATAACTTACATTCGTAACAACATTCCACACCACGATGAGAATTTGATGGACAGAGTCCTTTGTTGCTAGTGGGTTCGAGGCAATCGCTTTGTGGTACGCACAATCCGCCTACCATGGCACATTGACGATCGATTTGATATACCTTAACACCCTGGAGCACTGGAAATAAAGAAAGAGAGAAAAATATTTTAGTTCTGGAAATAGTACAAGTTTCAAAATTTATAATAATCAAGTACTCAATTTTGCAAAAAAATCCAAAATAAAAAAAATTGAAATCAATCTGCTAATCTAAAGCTACAAAACATATTTTTAACATTCATAGCGACAATAAAATATTATACACAAATACTTTCACAGAAGACTATACAAACTTGTAAGCCCATGAATGTCAATGAACCTTGGAAAACGTGATTTCCATATTATTAGCAATTATAATCCACCGTCACTGCTTCACTTAGTGCTTGCAATTATTCGACCTGGTTTTTCATTCGAAAGTTGAACACTATTTAAAACGAAAGTTAATTATTAGTGCCACAATTTTATTGTGGCAATTTATTTACAAAACAAGAACGTTATTAGAGAGAAAAAAAGTTAACAAAATTTCAATAAACATTTATAAAAACAAAATATTTCTTTAACTTATGCACTGTACAACTTATGCACTGTACAACAATTTAAAAAAAAATTAAAATATCGTAGGTTTTCGGATAGATTTTATTGTTTCCGAAGTCGTTGCATCTGAATCTGAATGGGGTCACATCAGATTTTGTGCTGTTTCTATATATTTTATGTTTCACGCTTCAAAAAAATAAAATAAAAATTATACAGGCCAAATATCCGCAATTTAATGAAAATGTTACCTTCGAAAAGAAACTGCCAGAAAAGGAAATAAAACCAGAAATATAGTAGAAATATATAAAAAACATATTCCATTTAACTAAACTAAAAAAAATCCATAAAGTTACAAAAAATCATAAAATTTGTATGGGAATACCCTAAGAAAAAAAAAATTTCCTCCCGAAAAATAATAGGAGTTGGTCACTCTCCCCTGTAGCACAAAAACTTGACATGAGCAAAAAACCGCCTTCAGATTCGGATACAACGACTTCGAAAACATTAAAAACTTTCAAGAATTCCTATGGAACTGTAGGACTGTTGAACATTGTTAACAGAAGTTCAATATTGGAATAGGTGTACATCCCAATGAAATTAATTCAGCAAAGTTTTGAAATGTTTTCGAATTTTATATAAAAAAAATGCTTGAAATTTTTTTTTTTCAGTTTCACAATTACATTTTCCAGGAAAATGCTATTGAGCTACAGAGTAATATAACTTGACTATAATTGAATTTCTAGTAAAATTGATTATTTGGATAATAGGTTTTTTTAGCAAAATTATTTAAGGCTATTTAATTAAAATCGATTGTGGGAGTTTATACAATTGGATAAACATACATATATATATTAGGGTGACAGCCATTTTTTTATTAAACTCAAGAGGTGCGGGTTGGATTATTGTGACTGGATCTAAAATTTTAGTGCGCCAAATTTGAGCCAAATCGGACAATGCATTGAGCTCAAAGTTCAAATAAGTATTTATATATAAAAATTATAAAAAAAAACCATTTTGATATTAATTATTGCGTTTCAATTAAATTAAATAGTAATTCATAGTTAGAGTAGAGTAAACTATCCTTCTAATAAAACAACAAAATCTATTACAGGTTGAAAAACAGACAAGTTATATCAAGTTCCCCAGGCAATAAATGCGCTGCAGACCACTTAATTAAGAAACTCGAGCTCACATTTTGAAAGACATTGAAATAATTTACAAGAATACCATTTTTGCATTCTTCTGATCCCAAAATGATCTTACGTAAAGTATTTTGCATCTCGTCTATTGTTATGCCGTTCGAAATTAATGTCAAAGTATTTTTTTTTAGCACTAATTCAAAATCTCCAATTTTACTTTTTCAAAAATTTTGTTCAAGAAATGCGACATTAAGGTCTTTTTAAAAAAATATATGTGATTAAAAATGTCAAATATTGAAGGTATTCTGCTCTTAGTTTGGCAACGACAGCGTTTTAATTTCAGCGACTTTGAAGAAAAATTTGATTTTTCATACTTTTCCAACTTGAAGTCTACATCTTCTTGACGTTTTCATATTTCAAACATCTTTTGTCAAAATATTATGCTACTTCATACAAGTTCTCAATCTTGTAAATTAAGGTTAAATTGAAACACTGTAAACTGTCCCTCTTTGAGGTCAAAGGTCAAATTTAAGGAGATTTACATTTTTTTAAAACAATATATCAAAATAATATATATTTGTGGAAGAATTTCAGTAGTTCTAAAATATAATACTCTGGACTTATTTTCTGAAACTAACCCGAGTGATACTCTTGATGTCAAATTGACTCTTTATGACAATCAATAAATATTTTCTTCACCAGGATTTTTTTTAAATAAAACAGATTTAAAGTATTCATAAAATTCCTCAGGTTTATTCGATATTTTATGATAATATGTAGATTAATTAGTTTTTATATTTAATAGAAGACTAGTATAGCCCAGCACTCGAAATTCGAGCGCAAATTCTAGGAAATATTATTTTTTCATTCAATTTTTGTCTTCCAATATTTTTTTTAATATATATATCGCACCTGTACCTCTAAAGTGAGTCAACTCAAAATTTACAAATTTTCAGTAGAGATAAAAAACAATTTTTTTTAAATAATTACTACAAAATTTAAAAACATTTCTTTCATTGTAAAGAATTGCGAATAATAAATATACAACAGTAGTTGTTTTTGCGATTTTTTCAGTGATCATCAGTTTTTTGGGTGGAACTCAAAATATGTATTTTTAGTGGATTCTAAAGAAGCTACTCTTATAACACAAGGAGGGTTACAACTGTATTTTTTTTTTTTTGCGAAAGACTAGAAAAATCGATGTAAGATTTTTATAGTGGATAGATATGACCACTGTGTATCATTTTCTTGCAAAAAGTGAAAATTTAAAAATTTTAAGTTGGCTCACTTTAGAGGACAGGTGCGATATATAAAAAAATTATTTTTTAATTTTTAAATGAGACTAAAGCTATGTTATCAATTTTAGCAATTCACAATTCAACACAGGGCATCTGATATACAATTTGAATCATTCGCATTAACAGGGTACAAAGAACTATTTTATTTCATTTAATGTAATATATTTTTAAGGCAGATTAAACATAAATTTTATCATTCTCAGCTTTTAATCCATATGAACTATAACTATGCCAACTTTCACACTCCTCTGTTCCCGCATATTGCTTAAAAAGGGAACTAAAAATATACATTCACGTATTAATATATAGATAAACAAAAGTGCTTCTGCATCAATAATTATTTTAAAGAGAGCGTGTAAAACTAATTTATTAATAAGATCTAAAAGTATTTGTCGATCGATTTGCTACAATATCGATTAAGGGTTGTACTAATCATGTATGATATCAAAATTAATATTATATTTGACAGTTACATCAGAGAACAATTTTTAAATATAACACCTAGATATACCTTTATATGAATAAAATAATTCTGAAAAGAAATAAAAATTAAGAAAAATTTTGGGACACGCGATTTGTATATGAAAAATTTTAATACTTTTTTATTTCAGAAATAAATTAATTCATAAAAAAAAATAAAATAAAATTATATAAATCGTAGTTTTTTTCGAATACTGTTGCTTATAATTTTGTACCACCTGTTAAATGAAAAAAAAATTAACAAAATTTTTGATTACAAACTGTTCTCTGTAGCAAAATTTCCAGTTGATTTTATTATTTTTTTTTTTTTGAGTGTAAAAATTTTTTGAGTGTAAACATTAAAAAATCCCATTATTACTAAAAATGCTTATAATTCTTATTAAAATCCAAATATGACATTTTTTAATAAATAAAAAAATAAAAAACTCATATTTCACGCTAAAAGTTAAAGATAAACAAGTAAGAAAATTATAGTCGGTCTAGACCGACTATACGATACCCTATACCATGCATTTAGAGACCCTATCTCTCAGGCGTAACTAACCGGATATAGAAAATAAGCATAAACCAAATTTGAGTGGGATTTTTATTAATTTTTTTGGCTGCAGATATCAAAAAGTTCATATCGGATGATATATCTATATGAGGACTAGGCCCAAAAATGAACCGATCCTGACCATGTTTGGTAAAGGGTCTTGTATTTTGCAAAAATATATGCAAACAAAATTTGAAAAGAATCCGTGCAATATTTTTGTTTTTTGATAGATTTAAGTGAAGATCGGGAAGCAGCTCTATATGGGGCCTATAACTAAGAGTTGTCCCATATGGATCATTTTTGGGCTACTGATGAATGGATGTAATAAACACATACAAACCCAATTTGACTAAGATTTATATGATAATTTGGATCTTATGGCCGTTTATGTTGATTCCATATGGGTCATTTGTATGGGGGCTAAGTCTGAACATGGATCGATTCTCACCAATTTCAATAGCGTTCATCCCATGGCCAATAAAAGCTTACAAAGCAAATTTCATCGAAATATATTCATATTTGCGACCTGCAATTTGATTACAAGCTTTACATGGACACACAGACGGACGGACGGACGGACATCGTTAAATCGAATCAGATAGTGATTCTGATTCGATCGGTATAATAAAAGATGGGTCTAGGTCAAATATTTTTGGTAGTTACAAACAGCAGCACAAAGTCATTATACCCAAACACATAGTGGTATAGGGTATAATAAAAAGTTCCACTTTGACCTAGAATTCCTTAAAAAGTACTCCATCAATTTTAATGAAGTTAAACTGACTCAAGTTCAACTAAATGTCTATCCATTAAAAAAAATTACTAAGATATTTGGATCGGTTCGAAAGTTACAGAATTCTGGCCAATGTAAAACGATTTTCAGCCACTGTGCGGCGTCAAATTGACTTTGAATTCAACCGATCTCGCTACATATTACAAACAAAATTTCATCAAATTATGATTACATTTTTTGTTTGATTGCAATGATTTTATGGTCTCAGAGGCAAACAGACGGAGGAACGAATGGACAGGCATCTTTAGAACAGTTTAGTAAGTGATTGTGAGTCGATCGGCATAATAAAAGGTGAGTCTAGGTCAAGTATATCTGTTAGTTCCAAACAAAAGCACATAATTATTATATATACCTTGACCACATGGGGTGTACCAATTTTCAAGAAGTTTAAAGAAAATTGGGGTATGAATTCCATGAAAATCTGTTACAACAATTTTGAGCTGATGCTCCTAACTACCAAAAATATTTGACATAGAACCATTTTTGTTATACCGATAAACTTAGAATCACTTTATGAGACGATTTAGTGATGTCAGTCCATCTGTCTGTCTGTATTGCCGTCTGTCAGGCCGTCTGACTGTCCGGCTGTGTGTCCATGTAAATTTGTAATCAAACTGCAACTATGAATATATTTTGCTGAAATTTGGTATTTATGCTTTCAGTGACCATATGATGAACGCTATTCGCGAAAATCGGTGCATGGTCAGACCTAGTCCCGTTTAAATGACCCCTATGAGATCGAGTTAAATTACCATATGATCCAAAGTATCATACAGATCTCGGTCAAATCTGGTTAATATGTGTTTATTATATCTAGTAGTCAGTAGTCTAAAAATAAACCCTGTAGGATAATTCTTATTCATAGCCCCCATATAAAGCTGCTTCCCGGCCTTCACTTAAATCTACAAAATATATTTAATATTACACAGATTTTTCGCAAATTTGTTGTATGTATGTATTTGCGAAAAGTAAGTGCCTTTTCTCAATATGGTCAGGATTGGTCCATTTTTTGGCTCAGTGCCCATATAAGTATAGCAACCGATATGAAGTTTTTCATATCCGCAGGGAAAAAAATTATAACTATGCCACTTAAATTTGGTTGATGTTTATTTTCTTTATCCCATTAGTTTGACCTAAGAGAAAGGATCTTAAACGCATCACATAGTCGGTCTGTAACGACTAAATTTTTTCTTGTTTTTTTTTTTGTGGAAAAAATTTGTTTAAAAAATTTATTTTATAAATTTTTGCATAATTTTTGACCCTTCAAAAAGTTTTTAGTTTAAGTAGAGCTTTATGCTCATACGAAATATTTGTAGCCATGAAAAGTAAAATTTAACAAACGATTACTTGGTTTAACTTGGATTTTAATGATTTTCTTGCAACCCCAGCCGGTATTTAAAAGTGAACATGACGAAGTAGTTCAGATTCATTTACATTTTGTTATTAACATTTATATGCTAAGCACATATACAAATTCAAAACAAAATCTATTTTTTTATGGTTTTTTTTGCAAACAATAATTAAACAATTGAAATAATTTACTTTGTTATAAATATTTTTGAATACCTGCAATTTTTTAATGCGAAAAAAACATAAAAGAAATCTCATAAATATGTTTCTATGTGTTAAAGCAAAAATAACTTGAGCCAATCTATACACGATTGGAAAGTCCAACATCTATTGCAACCGCCAGCCATACCCATTTGGAAAAAAACTATTGTCCAATCACAAATAAAATATTTACAATTTATTTCTTTTTTTTTTTGCAATATGCTTACGTTAAATTGCAAACAAAAATAAAACAAAAAAACAATAACAATTAATCATTTCCCAAGTACTCGTACATATGTACATATATATGCAACACTTGTAATTTTTAATCAATAATTCACTGTAATGTACCACAATCATCTGTCACATGTCAGTTTGTTGACTTTATTATATTAACTCGTGACTAAATCATATCTGTTATTATTTATTTAAATGAGTGACTCTTATAATAACAGATAAATTATTAAAAATGTGTATACGAAATAGGTCACCATATGTTTGCACTTAATTAAAATTTCTTTAAATATTTACATATTTTTTACGATTTTTTTTTTTTTTTGGTTTTTGTTTTTGTGATATATAATTTCTTGAAAGTGCCATGAAAAAAACAATTATGATGTGTTGTGGCCTTCCATGTTAAAAGATTTATCGAAATTGTTAACTCATACCGCCATATTTTGCTTTGTTATCTGCTCAGATGCTCTGATCTGTTTTATATTAATTATAAATAATATCGTAACTTCTTATGGATTTGGTCTTGACCCAAAAAAGCATTTTTTTTTTTTTTATTATAAAAAAATATTTAACGAAAGCTAGATTATTGAAAAAGTAAACGAAGGAAGCAAAATTTCACCATAATTTTAAGAACAGTGTTCAAAAACCATCAGAGGATGTTGGATGAACTTGAAAATAATAATTAATCCAATTTAATTTAGAATCCCACAAAATTTTTTGTTATAAGTAAGTAAATGTTTACTTTTATCGGATATGCTTATTATATATAAACGAGGTCTATAAATGATGCGATAATACCCATATTTGGTGAGGTCACTTTTATGTTCGCAACAAAATAATGTTAAATGAATCAATTTTCAAAATATCTTTCATTTTCAATCAGCGGTTTGCGAACAACATTTATATGGAGGGGAAAATATAGAGAAAAAATATATAAAAAAATATATAACAAAAATAAAAAAAAAATAAAAAATATAAATATTAGAAGTATAAATGCATAAATAATTTAAAAATATAGGTTGGTATGTTCGTCAGATTTGACGTAATTTTTTAAACATATTGCAATTAATACTGTACTGAATATGCAAATTTTAATTTTATTTCATTGTTGCGTGGTAAAGAGGAAAGCATATATTTCAAAAATTCATAACTGCACTGTATTCTTAATCGGACCGGTTTCTGGCATATCAGCCTTCATCGGCGATTTATTGAATATTGTGATAATTGTTATGTTTTAATTGAATAGATTGTTTCTATATGAAATTTTTCTACTTAGGGGGCGATCGTGAGTTTCGAACCTGCGTCTATCTCACATACACTCATATTTGCACTTTTTAGTCATGCGCCTTAACACTCTCACCTAAAGTCAGGCCTACAAGCAGAGTAGTTAAGAATCAGTTTTCATACCATCAGAAGACACAACTCTGTCTAAACAATCGTTATTTTTGAATTTTTTTAATATTTTTGCATTTATACTTCTAATTTCCACTATTCTCAGTTTCGTAAGAGTTGCCATATGTGATGTACGGTTTGTAGCTTTGAAACGAAAATTTTTATTTGTCAGATTTGACGTAATTTTTCAGACATATTGCAATTAATACTGTAATTAATATGCAAATTTTAATTTTGGTTGGTATTTTTTTTATGTTGTTTTTTCTGAAATAAATACGAAGTAAAAAGCTGTATGGTATAAAACTGATTCTTAACCACATTGCTTGTAGATCTGTCTTTAGGTGAGTGTGTCAAAGCGCATTATCAAAAAGTGGAAGTACGGGTGTCTGTGAGATAGACGCAGGTTCAACCTCATGGCCGCCTTAAGTAAAAAGTTGTCTAATCAATAGCACAAGGGAACAAGGTTTTCGTTGATTAAGAACTGAATGGTGTTTGGGACGCTGTATCCAAATCTGGACTTGGTTTTTTTTCTATCAGCTCGACTTATCGAGATATACTGTTATGTCCCAAATTGAGGCACTTCCACTACATATATTGGAATAACTTAAAAACTGTTCACCATATTCAGTTAAAAAAAAAATCATGTCAGTCCGATCACAGGGGAGATGGAGATGTGTAAACATCTAGTAGTTAAAGATTTTTTATGGTACTTTTAAAATCAAACAGAAAGCGTCATCTATGTATCACTTATAGCAAGCAACTGCAGGGGCTCTGCTAATATAAAAATATTTATTATTATTCATTATTTCAATCGGTTAATTTTAAATTTTTCGCTTTTTATTTTTAATTTTTTACTTTTCATTTTTCTTTTCATTTTTTTCCCGTTTTTCGTTTTTAATTTTTCATTTTTGATTTTTTAATATTAATTTTTTATTTTTCATTTTTTCTTTTTCTTTTTGCATTTTTTATTTTTCATTTTTATTCCTCATTATTATTTTTTAATTTTTCACTTCTTGTTTTTTTTATTTTTTTTTTTTTCATTTTTTATTTTTCTTTTGTTATTCCTCATTTTTAATTTTTTATTTTTAATTTTTTATTTTACATTTTTCATTTTTAATTTCTTAATTTTTAATTTTTCATTTTCTATTTTTAATTTTTCATTTTTTTATATTTCAGTTTTTAGTTTTAATTTTTCGTTTTTAAATTTTTCATTTTTCGTTTTTGGTCACAAGCCATAACCGTCTAAGTCGACTTAAGAACGAGTTGAATTATGTATGCCATTGTATTCTACTAGCAAAGCTTTATATTTTCGTGAAATCCCCATTTATCTAACCCTGTTTTTAGAAAGTTATTAGTGAAAACATACTGACCTAAGTCGTTATGAAACCCCATTATATTTATATAAAAAGTTATTTTTCTCGAAAGCATGATTTTCGACTTAGGCAATTCTAAATAATAGCCTTTATACTCATCTCTTCTGTAAAAAATGTATGGCTTAAAATCCGGAGCTATATCTAAAGTTTGCTTCAACTATAAATATCAATTACCTACCTACGACAAGCTCATGTTCATTTCAAAGGTGAAAATTCAACTTTCAGCACATCCGTATTACTATTTAAGGATCTTTTCACTGCTTTGAATTCTCTCTTTTTTTTATACATACAGAAAACAAAATTTGTTGCCAACTGAATTGCGACGAAGTTAATATACAATGCTACAGTTGTAGAGACAACATACAGTAAATATTTTATCATAATAGAAAATTCTTAGCTGCTTTCCTCTTGATGCAATCGAACACCAACTTGAGACCAAACAGCAGTATAAGTAAGAAAATTATAGGCGGTCTCGAGTGACGATAGGTTATCCTATACCATGAGTCTTATATGCAACCAATGAGATATAGAAACTAAATATGAAACAAATTTAACTGGCATCTATAATATTAATAGGCTAGGCGATTTATTGTGACCGATGTTTTGTTCTACCATTTTATCCCGATTTTGACAAAACGTATATTATTTGAAAGGTATTTCTTTTTAGCCCCTTTGCAGATTAATAGATTTTTAAATTTTTTTCCTTTATTTGGAGTAAATTGCATTTAAAGTTGCTACTAACACATACATAAAATTATACATATGCTATGTGTGTATTTTATTAAATTTGTTAATGTGTGTGTTAATGAGTTCATTGTCTTTATTCACAATAACAATAAAACATAAAAGTGTTGGTTTTTGAATTGGCTAAGTTCAAAAATTAAGCTGCCTAAAAATTACACTAGAATTTCGAGCGCTGGAATCTGGTAGTTTGTTTCAATATATGAAAAATATTTTGTTTTAAATGTATAAATATTTCCAGTTCATTTGAATGAAAAAATATTTCGAGTATACACATATAAAAATAATTTTCATTTATTTGGAACAAATAAAATAATCAATTATCACAACAAAAATTTTTATGGAGAAAGCGGAATTCCGATGTTGGAATAAAGTATTCGGCTGTGATAATAAAATTAATTCAGTTGATATAACTAAATAGTAGAATAGCAATATAAGTTTCAACAAATTGCACAAAAAAAAACAATAAAATAAAGCGGTATTATTTAACAAGAATAACTAACAAATTTTTTTGAAAACTTTGAGATTAGTTTCTAGAAATTTAACCGTCTTTAAAAAATTGAAACTTAATTTAGGTTTGTTTAATTCATTTTTAAATACAGATATTTATACAAAATTCGTTAAAAATTTTTTAACATTTTAATATAGTTTTTTTACCGAAGAATTTAATATCTATAGAAACTCAACAAAAAAAAATAAAATTCATTTTGTTTTATTGATCGATTGTCGAGAGTTGAACAAATATCAATAAACCATTTCGAATGGAGAGAAAGACTGCGTTACGGCTTTTTATTTCTAATTCGAACCACAGGACATAATATATACAATTGATTAATAATTTATTAAATTTCTATTATCATTTACACATACTTATATGTGCTCAGGATATAATGATTTTGTGCTGATGTTTGTTACTACCAACAAAATATTTGACCTAGACCCACCTTTTATTATACCGGTCGACTCAGAACCACTTTCCACCATACTCATTAATCAAAAGTCCAAAAATAAATCCTATAGGACAATTCTTAGTCATATCCCCCATATAAAGCTGCTTCCCGATCTTCACTTGAATCTATTCAAAAACAAAAATATTGCACAGATTTTTCTCAAATTTGCTATTTATATATTTTTGCAAAAAATAAATGACCTTACCCAATATGGTCAAAATCGCTCCATTTTGCGACCTAGGCCCCATATAAATATAACATCCGATATAAGCTTTTTCATATTCAAAGGAAAAATATTAATTATTTTCTATATCCAATTAGTTGGACCTAAGAGTTAGGGTCTCTAAACGCATGTTATAGGGTATCGTATAGTCGAACTAGACCGACAATAGTTTTCTTACTTATTTTAATTAATTTTGAATCTGTTAATTAGCGAAATCAGAAAGGTAAAAACTTTATAATTTGTCGATGGAAAATATTTTTTTATTTACCAAAACAATAAAAATATATATCTATAATATTAATAGGCTAGGCGATTTCTTGTGACTGATGTTTTGCTCTACCGTTTTATTCCGATTTTGACCAAACGTATATTATTTGAAAGGTATTTCTTTTAGCCGTTTTGCAGATTTACAGATTTGTTAATTTTTTTTTCTCTATTTTGAGTAAATTGAATTTAAAGTTCCTACATTAAATTGAATTTAAAGTTGCTACATTAAACTATACAATGCTATGTGTGTGTTTATTAAATTTATTAATATGTTTGTAAAAAAATGAGTTTGTTTTTTGTGTTGATTTGTGAATTGGCTATAATTGATTAGCATACTTTTAGGGTCTTTATTTGATGAAAAAAATAAAATTTCCTAGAATTTGCGCTCGAATTTCGAGGGCTGGAATCTGCTAGTATATATATATATATATATATATATATACATATATACATATATACGTATACAGTGAGCGACAATACAATGGAAACAAAATATATGACGATTTGATGGGCCACTACCAAAAAACGATCATAAAATTAAAAACTCTTTATTTAACTTAAAGATTGATATGTTTAATTTATTTAAGAAATAAAAGTATTAATTTTTAACATTGGAAGCTTTTACTATACAATAAGACAGTGTATCATTTTTGAAGTCATCGAGTGCACGGTCCTTCTCGTGTACGATTTTTCGAAGTATTTGTCGAAACTAATAAAATCCCATTTATGTTTTTCTAGTTTAGCTGTTGTTCGGATTTTATGGCCTCATGTACATTTTGGCTAGAATTTAATTTTTCAGAAGAACATGCAATACTTCTCTCTTCTATACCTCGGTAACCAATTGGAATTTTTTTCGCTCCTTCTTTCTAACTATGGGCACTATATGACCACAAACGTAACAAAACTAATTTTTTTTGGTACCTGACGTTTTCGTTGTTCAGTTGTTATTCACTCAAAGCAATGTGTTATTGCCTTGTCACATTAATGACAGCATGCGGCTACATGACATTTATATTGACTGCTAGGACTAATTCAAGCTTTATATAAACTTGCAACAACATTTATTCAAAAAAAAATTAATCATAGCTGAAAAACTACAATCTCGATATAAACTATTGCTGTGTAATTTGAAAAAATCATTTTCCAGTATTATAATGGTCTGAAGAATTATGAATTATATTACAAAATGTTGAAATATAAAATTAAAATTTTTCGACATTTTAGCAATTTTGAGACACTGTATGCAGTTTTTAGGGTTAGTTTGTTTTACACTTTTTTCTACTAGTCTATACCTACAATTGTAACTAAGACAGAAAAACAAAATTCCAATTGGTTTCCGAGATATGGCCATGAGAAAAATTGCATGTTCTTCTCTTGGAGGGCATATTTTCATTCGCGCTAAGTCATTTAGAATTTTCCTGCATCCCAATTCCAGTTGGATAGCTTTTCGCTACCTGAAGAAGCGGACCTATTCCTTGGCCCAAAATGCAACTACATAACATAATATTGCCACCGTCAAACTCAACAATTTTATTTTTTATATTTTGGGTCTAGTCTTTTTTCCTTTACTCATCGTATAAACGTTCTTTCGTCGTGGCCTCTTAAATTAAACTAAGACTCATCTAAGAGGAGAACAGGATTCCTATTCTATCTTGAACAGTTCATATGTTCCTTAGCAAAATTTATGCGAGACACATGCTATTTCTCTGATACCAGGGATTTCTTTAGAGGACGACAACAACCAAGATAAGTCTCAATTGCACTTCTGGAAACATAGTTGTAGTTTCAGAATATTTCTGACCTCTTTAGGTAGCAAATTTGAGCATTTCTTAAACTCTCTTGCTATTAAATTATCCAGTCTTTGACTCATTTCACTGGGCCTACGCCAAAATATTAAGTCCTTATCGTACCTCTTTCCCGATAATTCTAAATTTTTGGTATTAAGAATTTATTCATAGAATATTTCCCACAAATTTTCTTTTGCTTAACTCTGCACAAAACTTTATTCTTGCTATTATTTTATGGTAAATATTTATAAGATTAAAACTTTTAAAAATACAATTGTTGAAAGAGAACGCCCGAAAATATAAATATTTAAATAAAGGTTAAGATTTTATTCATTTTCTTTTATAGCATCTTCAATTTTTTTTTTTTTTTTATTTAATCAACTCTGATACAGAAGTTGAAAAGTTTCCATTGTTTTGTCATCACCAAAAAAATCCTCTTTTTTTTTTGTTTATTATATGTTTTTTTTTTTATAATTGCATCTTTTGTAACAATTTTGGTATTATTCGATATAGAACACACCAAAGAGTGATTTCACCAAAAAAAAAATTGTTTTAGAACTTAACGCAAGTTTATTAAAAAACAAAATTGGCAAATTCAGAATTTTTTAAAAGTTTCCAATAATTTGGCTTTATTATGGCCACTGATTTGGAAAAAACTTGAAACGAGATCGGATGATATTTCTTTAAATAATTTACCAAATCATGAAATTTCAATTGATTTTACTCAATATCAAATGTTGCGATTCGTTCCTCAACCGCAATTATTATGAATTTTAAAACAAATACTTTAAATTTTATTATTTTTCATAAGGTATTTAAAAAAAAAATAATTATAAATTTTTTTTTATATTATAATATTGTTGTTTTTTTATTTTACCGGTGAATTTTTTTTTTATTCCCACTTAATATAGAAAATAAAATTTTTTATTCACTTTTAATCTTAAATGAATTTCATAATTTATTTATAATTATTTAGCAACTCAGACTTTTTCAAATAACATTTCAAAAGATTAGTTAATGTAATTCATATAGAATTGAATTGATTTAATACACAATAATCTTTATCAAAAAAGTCAATGTCAAGGTTTCAAGTATAATCAAAAACAAAATTTTTAAATAATTTAATTTTCTTGAAAACAAAAAAAATAAATATCCCCATCAAAATTAATGCTTTTTTTATTTTTTTGAATTTATAAATTGCGCAATTAATTATAAATAAACCATGTTTGTTTTTGCATATATTACTTATTAAAACGAACATAACAACTATTAACTTAAAACAGATCAAAAGTTCAACAACTGATAATTTCAAAAACAAACCAACAACGCAACAATAAAGTCAAGATTGAAAATTTATGACATAAACACACTTCATTCAATATCATATTTGAAACAAGTCGTATTAAAATTTCAATTCATTTTTTAAAACTCAATACATACGGTAGGATTCGTTAGCACCTTCACTAACTTCATTATCATCAACATCGGCATTTATCGAATGGATGGATATTAAACTGATCAGTATGAAACCATAGATATATAAAATTGATTTGTAAGACATTTTGGAATTGTTTTTTTTTTTTTTTTTATCACAATAAATTTTAGTTTATTTTTGTGGAATTATTATTGAACTTTCAAAATTTTATTTTTCAACACTTGTTTTTATCGCCACGGTCTGTTTTCAACTGAATGTTCTAAATTATTCGATGAATCTTTTATAAACAAAATATTTTTATTTTTATTTTTTTTTAACAGCCAACAAATTCACAAGATTTATTTTTTTGTTTTTTAAATTTAATATTTTGAGGATTGCGATTTTTTTGTGGTATTTAACTGCGTGAAACGTTTTGCACAACTAACTGTCAACTTGAATATTTAGTATTTTGAATCATTTATTAGATGTTATTTTGAATGAATTTGTTAGAGGGAATTTCATACATAAATATTGGTTTTCTCTTTGGTGTGGAGTGAATGTTTCTCCCTCTGCAATAAACATTCAGTGATCTCTTCCAGTATTGTCAATTTAGTGATTTTGTTAGTTGTTTTGGTTATTTATAACCTATACAACTATGCGTTTAGAGTATAATGACCCATCTTTTATTACTTCTCAGAATAACTTTCTGAGTCGCCCATCTGTGTGTCCATGAAAACTTTGCAATCAAACTACAAGTACCAAACTCTTTCGATGAAATTTGGAACATAAGCTCCTATCGGACATAGAATGAACGATATTGAAATTGGTGCAAATCGGTTCATGTTCAGACCTAGTCCCCATACAAATGACCCCTGTGAGTTCGGCTTAAATTGCCATAATATCAAAATTATCATATATATCTTGGTTGAATTGGGTGTGTGTATGTTTATTACATTCATTCATCAATAGACCAAAAATAAATCCTATAGAACAATTCTTAGTCATAGCCCCCATATTAAGCTAATTCCCGATCTTCATTTAAATCTATCAAAAAACCAAAATATTGCACAGATTTTTCTCAAATTTGGTTTGTATATGTTTTTGCAAAAAACATTTTGGCATCACTGATTTAATTTTTTCGCTCTCCGATTTTGTTATCGTCTGCCTTTAACACGCTATTTTCATGTTCATTTTTTTTTTCGTTCATTGTAAATAAACATTAAAACTGTAACAAAACAGAAATAAAAATAAAAAATATAAATAATAATTTAAATAAATTTTTATGACAACACATAAAAATGATTATTTTACCGGTTTAAAGCGCATATAACGATGCATATTTGGAGCTTTGCATTTATAACGCCAGGTTTCAAGAAAATATAAAAATAGACTGATTTAAACCCAAAACAAACAATCAATAAAGAAAAAACCCCAGCAATAAATCATAATTTACGTAAATATTTATCATTAGTAATTTTTATAGTTGTACTTAGAATCTATTTTTTAAAAGTGTATGTTCAACTTGTTCTCTGTTTGAGTCAAGATATTCGTTTTTGCCAAAGTAAATTGTAAATCTAAAAATCAAACCCTGTACGTGTTTGGAATGCATGATCATGTCTAAAAAAATAACAATGAAAATTAAAACTACTCTTTACTTAATAAATTTTAGCGTAATTATAAAGCAGGTGTATTTTTTATTAGTGATGTATAAACATCTTTATGACAAAATGGTAAATATTATTATATTTACATTTAGAAATATGAAAAGATATCTAACAAATAAACGATTGTGACTTCTTAAATAAATACATTCGATAAGGAAGGATTTCGCAGTCTTCGCATTAGAAAATAATTCATTAATTCTAGTACATATATTACTAACAACTAAGAATTGTAATTAATGTATCCGAATTCTGTACACCAAATATACTTGATCACAAGCAATTTTTAAGTAAGTTTAACTATATCCGTCTGTCCGTCCGTTCTGCGCAAACTACAGGTTAAAAATGAAAACATGTTTTGATTAAATTTGTTAAATAAGCTTTTATTGGCCATTGAAATAACACTATTGACATTTGTGAATATCGGTAAATGACAAGACCTAGCCTCCATACTAATTTCCCCTTTGTCCGTCTAAAACGGCCCTAAGTCCAGATATTCATTATATATTACACTATTTAATATTTTCGGGAAACAAATTTTATTTAACCCAAATGTTTGTGTCTATTAAGAGATAATACTATTTTGCATGCAAATGCTCTATGAAGCCATTTAGAGATTTCATTTGTTGCATCCAATACAGTTTTCTGATTGTTTGAAAATGCAAAAAAGGACTAACTAAGTAACTTTAACGAACATATCAACATTTAATCAATTTCGATGGTTTAACGCATATTTAAAAAAAAAAAGGTTTAATCAATTTTTTAATTTTTCACTAAAATTAACATTCTTTTTAATTAATGCTGTTTTACAGTGATTAATATTCCTTTAAGATAAAAATCTTTCACATTTTTGCAACATAAAATTTTCAAATATATGCCTTTTACATTTAATTAAAGTTGAAATTTAATTTACTGAAAAGTCAGATATATGATAATTTGGATCCGTTTATGCTTGAACAATATAAACAAGTAAGACCGACTATACAATACCCCATACCATGTGTTTCCATGGAGGGTCTTGGATCCAATTTTGCTGAAACAATAGCTTGATATTGCTGTTGTTATTAATTTTTGGCATGCAGATATGAGAAAGTTCATATCTGATGTTTTTTATATGGGAACTAGACAAAAACTGGGCCAATGTTGGCCATATTTAGTAAAGTTACTTACTTTCCTCAGAAACATATATAAATTTGAAAAAAAATCTATACATTATTATTTGTGATTTCATAGAATTAATATCGGGAATCAACTTTATATAGGGACTATGACTAAAAATGGTTCTACAGGGTTTGTGTATGGACTCATATTTAGTGGGTATAATAGACATGCATACACCAAATTTTAGAGATATACTTACATAAGATTATCTGGATCATAAAACAATTTCAATTTTCAAAAGATTTGAATTATTACAACAAACACACTGAATTTTTAGCAGTTTTTACAGGTGTCTCCATATTTTAGGTCATATCTTAGCAAGATGATGCCCGATTTACCTCATTTTAAATACCAAACTTAACGAAATAATAAAGTTTATCCAAGTAAATGGTTTATTTTGTTAATGAACGTGATTTCAACAGATAGAAGGACGGACGGACAGACGATCATCGTTATATCGACTCGAGTTATTATAAGGTTCGAGAATAAATACTAAAGGGTGATTTTTTAAGAGCTATAGGAAAGTTTTTCGAAAAAAAACGCATAAAATTCAGAAAAATGCATGAAATCTTTATTTGAATCGATAGTACGGTACATATAATTTAATGTTTGAAGATTATTTCATGCAAATGTTGACCGTGACTGCGCCTCAAATGGTCCATCCGCTTAGTCCAATTTTGGCATACTCTTTCCAACATTTCGGCCGGTATCTCACGAATAAATGCTTCAATGTTGTCTTCCAATGCGTCAATTGAAGCGGGATTGTCTGTATAGACATGAGCTTTAACATAGCCCCACAAAAAATAGTCTAAAGGCGTTAAATCGCACGATCTAGGCGGCCAGTTGACCGGTCCCGAACGTGAAATAAAATGTTCACCGAACTCGCCTCTCAATAAGTCAATTGTTGCGCGTGCTGTGTGGCATTTGGCACCGTCTTGTTGAATCCACATGTCATGCAAGGCTTCACACCTATATCCTTCCGCAAAATTTTCCACGTTGTTGAGTAACAGAGGCCCAATTGCCACGAACGGCGACGAATCGATAATTGATGGTCATCATTAACACTGGCCGATACAGCTGCGATATTTTTTTCAGTTCGCACTCTACGTAAGCGTGCTGGTGGTTTAATGTCCAACAATGTAAATTTGGTGCGAAATTTAGTCACAATGGCCCGAATAGCCGCTTCAGTGGGTCGATTAAACTGTCCATAAAATGGAAGAAGCGCGCAATGAACTTTCTTAACAGAGCACGCAGTTTGATAATAAAATTCAATAACTTGCAAGCGTTGTTCGTTTGTAAGACGATTCATGGTTAAATTATAGACCAAACTGAAGATGTTTGGCAATGAAACAAAACACGAAACGTGCGTCAGCTGTTTAAACCAGTGTTGCCATAAAGATAATAGCTAAAAAATCACCCTTTATATGGTCTAGCAAATTAATTTTTCGATGCGTTACAATCGTTGTGACAAACTACTGTATATATCTTCGGCATATTGGTGCGGAGGGTATAAAAAGCACTTCGCTCCTATGACAAGCCATGTGAAAAATTTAAAATAAAGAATAGCTTCATAAAGTACCTACATATTGGTAATGACTTTTTTGGATTCAATCTTAATAAAAAAAATAAGAATATCCAAAATAATGAAAAATATCTAAAACTTAAATTGCACATTTGGAATAACACCAATAATTATAAAAGTGAAGTACTCAAGCTGTCATGATAAATAACTTATTATAAATAGATGAGGTTATTAAGGATCATTTTTTAATGTCGATTATTCTGCAAATTAAGAAACGGAAGACGACGATCCAGACACCCCAAGAGATGACATAAAAACCACCATTTCTATCAAGGTTTCAACAATTGTTTAAACTAACGTACCAACTAAACAATAACCGGGTGTACCTAAAAGGCCCCAAAGTGCGGAAGAGAGATATTGTACCTTAAAAGATTTTTTTAATATCAAAATAAAATATTTAAACATTATTTGTTGCAAGTAACATTATTTATCCTTAATATAGCCATCAACATTCAAATTAGTCAATAACAGTTCTTCATACACTTGCTAGAAATAGTACTCGTATACCTAAAATATTTTGAATAAGTTATTAAGCAATTCATTAGTTTTTCTAATTTATCTTAATTTTAAAAAATTTTATGCAGGAAAGAAAAAAATCTTAAGAAAAAGTATTTGTACATTGGAAATATAAATACAAGAAAAACTAAATTTACATAAAATATGCTTTTAAAATTTTCTTTGAAGTCATTTTGTGCTAACAAATCCTGCCGTCTAGCACATCCCACATATGTTCTATAGCAGCGGTTCCCAATCATTTAGGGTCGAGGAACACTTCACAAAACTAATAACTGCAGAGGAACATTTATATTTTTTTTTATAAAGATATAAGTTTGTGTATTTAAAAATACTAGTATAGCCCAGCACTCGAAATTCGAGTGCAAATTCTAGGAAATATTATTTTTTCATTCAATTTTTGTCCTCCAATGTTTTTTTTTTTTATATATATAAAAAATTTATGAATATTTAAATGAGCCTAAAGGTATGTTAATCAATTTTAGCAATTCACAATTCAACACAGAGCTTCTGATATATAATTTAAATCATTCGCATTAACAGGGTGTAACGAATTATTAGAAATATTTTATTTTATTTAATTTAATATATTTTTAAGACAGATTAAACATAAATTTTATCATTCTCAGCTTCTGCTCCATAAGAACTATAACTATGCCAATTTTCACACTCCTCCGTGCCCGAATATTGCTTAAAAATGGAACTAAATATTTACCTTCACGTATTAATAATTAAACAAAATAATCAGTATATATTTCTGAAATTCAATTACACATTTATGAAATACATGAAGATAATAAAATAAGTAAAAAAATCAATTTTATTCTTAATGACTACGGTGTTTTTGATTCTTTGGATTACATATTTTTTTATATCAGGCTCAATATTAGATAGCTGAATTCTTATGTCTGGTGTAGCTTTCAGTCGGTTTCTGTACTTCGATTTTGTTGCAGCATAATATTAAAATCTAGCCTCGCACAAATATGTAGTTGTGAAAGGAAGTAAATCATGGAAGCTAGTTTGGACAAGTTGGAATACTCTTGTGTTCAACTTAACCAAAAATTCACATAATGGCAATTCATTGTATTTTTGTTTTACACTAGAGTTAGTAATTAAATCAATTAGGTTTTCATAATTACTTGCACTGAAATCCAAGAGTTATCCAGGTTAATTTGGAAAATATTGTAATAGGCTTGACTGTAAGTTATGCAAATGTTCTGAAATTTCTTTGGAGGCTTTATCATTTACTTTATTATCTATTTCAATTAAAGACACTGCTAATGTGGAAAAAATTATTTTGTTGAACTTCAGAAAGACGTTAAAAATTGTATTATTTCTTCCCTGTAGTGATAATTTAATTTCATTGCACTTAGTAAAAATATCTGCTAAATACGCAACTACTATCAACCACAAAGGTGTAGTTAGTAAGTCAATAAAATTCTTCGCAAATTAAGTATCTTACTACACGACTACAATTACAGCCAGCAGCATTTGTAGTCGTTTTGTCGTGTAGCCGCAGTCGTCTATGTGTTTCATGCATAACACATTAACAATTTTTCTAAGCATACTAGTCTACTAACGGTACAAATTTTACACATTGAAACTGCATCAATTTATATTCAATATAACACATAAAGAACAATATTTCTAAGCCAGCTAAGATTAAATTTCGGTACATGTAGCATAGCAAAAATCAAATACAAAAACAAGGTGTTTTATTTTTTTAATTTTAAAGAACGAATAAAATGATAAATAAACACGGAACACTTGATAATCTTAAACGGAACAACATTGTTCCACGGAACATAGTTTGGGAACCGCTGTTCTATAGGATTAAGGTCGGGTGATTGGGGTGGTGATTTCAAATGATTTTTAGTATTGCGGAGCAACCACAGCTTGACATTTCGCGCTTTATGTTTTGACTCATTATCCTGTTGGAATCCAAAAATCTTCTCCAAGGGACAGTTGTTGTGCTCCATACAATCCCAAACCACAACGCAAACTCCACCATGCTTAATCCGATATCTCAAATTACAGAGGGATTGCTAAATTGAGCTCTATTCCAAAATTATTTGAAAAACTTATAACTGATGTATTGCTCCCGAACAACATGGTTTCCAACAATTATAAATGATCCAAAGATTTAATGATCTTGGTGTTTTGCTGGATAAGCGTCTGGATTTCCGAAAACATATCTCAATAACAATTAACAAGGCATCTGGTGTACTTGGATTTATCTAGCGTTGGGCGAAAGGGTTTTCTGATCCATACACAACAAAATAACTTTTCACTTCACTAGTAAGATCTATTCTAGAATATGAATTTGTATTTTGACACCCTTTTTAAACTTTACATTCTAACTCAATTGAATCCGCTCAAAAACATTTCTTAATATTTTGCCTTCGCGGACTTGGCTGGGATCCAAATATGCAATTACTCTTTTATATAAGCCGTCTTGCTCTTGTTAAGTTTCCTACGCTTAAAAGTCGAAGAAAAATGTTAAATGTAATCTTTCTGATTCATGGTAATTTAAACTCAGAATTTCTCCTCAGCAGAATCAATATAAATACTTCACAGCGCACATCACGGTATTTCCAGTTCCTGATTGTAAAATATATTCGCACAAATTATGCTTACTCTGATCCTTTTCATCTGGTCTGTGTATAACCAACTTTATAATATCATTGACTTTCAAAAAAGTTTAGATTTGATCAAAAGGGATATAATACTTCATATAGACAATATGTAATAAATTTTTAGTTTTGCTGTAGCCAACTTTAATTATTTTAATTTAATTTTAATTCTATATTTCGTTACAAATTTTAAATAGTCTGTAACGATTATATTTCTATAGACTAATAAAATAAATAAATAACCGTTGGCAAAAGATTTTCATTATGTAATGCAGTTACAGTTTTTCGCCAAACCAAATTTTTTCCTGTAATGCCGTAAGTGCAAAACTTGCTTTTGACTGAAAATAAACCACGTTCCTAAAATTCTGGAGCTTAGTATTCATACGCATTTGCAAAGTCAGTACGATTTTTTCTATGAACATCGGAAATTAATGAGTTTCTACGCGCTGCACGGCCATGTTAGTTAGATTTTTTGATATTTTGTGAACGGTATTTTTATCGGTATCTGCTGAGGGATTCTTGGATTTAAAAATTAATTTGGCGCTATTCACGCTCAGTTAGTTTTTAGCGGCAATCAAAATGAGATTTTGACAAAATTGAATTCATGGATTTGTGGTTTTGAATGACGTATTGGACTGAGGAGGGACTTCTGTAAGTTTTTTGAAAACCAAGTAAAATACCTAATGTGTCAAGGCTAAAAAGTTCGTAATAAAAAACATTTTATTAAAATCGATATTATTAATAGGCTGGGCGATTACTTGTTACCGATGTTTGGTTCTACCGTTTTATCACGATTTCGACTAAACGTATATTATTGCAGATTTACAGATTTTTAAATTTTTTCCTTTATTTTGAGTAAATTGCATTTAAAGTTGCTACTAACACATACATAAAATTATACATATGCTATGTGTGTGTTTATTAAATTTGTTAATGGGTTTGTTAATGAGTTTGTTATCTTCATTCACAATAATAATAAACCAAAACAGTGTTGGTTTGTGAATTGGCTAAGTAGAGAAATAAAGTTGCCTAGAAATTGCACTCGAATTTCGAGCGCTGGAATCTGCTAGTTTTTATTAATATTTAAAGTATTCGTCTTCAAGTGTACGGATACTTTTTCTAGCAAGTGCATTTCACAATATTAAGTAAATATGTCGTATGACCACTACAACTAAATTTCGGGTGATAGGCTATTTTTCGTTATACATAAAAAAAAAATTTTTTCGTGTAATTTTTTAAAAAAATAAACCTCACCCACGAAACACATTTTATGAATACATTTAGATATTGATTTTCTTAAATTTTTATGTTGAAATGGCGCATACCTTTCCATCCTACTGAAAATTTATATATCTGGATTTAATTATTGATTATCGATAAAAATATAAACATTTTGCATGTTTTTTTAGGTAATGAAAATTTAAATATATATTTATTTATATCGCGTTTCCGAGGTGAACTTCTTTCGCAACCGCGAAAAGGAAATATGCATAATTTTTCATAAGATTTTTTAAAAATCTTTTCGACATTAAAGCTAAAAAGTTGTAGCCCTAATGACTGCATACGAAGAATTTGAGTCACTTTTTTATAGAAAATCTAAACTGTTTGTTAAAAATTAAGAACTGGTAAACGGGATAGATTTATTTATTTATTTATTTTTAATTTAGATAATACCTAAATGTATAGACTAGATATGAAATATAATAAATGTTTATACCTATATACATGTATATGATATGTACATATATTATATTGTATAAGCTATAGCAACTAGTCCTTAAGCTAAATCGATGTGTAAAATTAGAAAATTAATTGCAACAGTGTGAAAAAAGATACAGATTTAAATATGATTAAATAATTTAATGTTTTTAAATAAAGTGTTATAAATTTCATGGAATGACATGACGGGGAAGATAATATGGTAATGGGATTAACTCCTGAAAATATTTGGTTCTTTTGTCGATCGAATAATGTGTAATCAGGGGGGCAAATCATCGCATTCGATATCTAGTAAAATCAATCGAAATTATTTATTTTGGTTTATTATTTAAAGAAGATGGGCAATCGTCAGACCCCTTTTCACTTTTACTATTAACTATGGACCATAACTCGTTAGCTGTGACAGAGTACAAGTACTCTTAGTATTTTATTTTGGACATTAAAAATATAATTTCGATCGAAAAATTTCGATAACGAATGTAACGATTCGACCCCAGATAAATATTAGAGGGAATATTTAGGTGGATATTTGATATTTTAATTCGAGATGCTCGTCTCATAAAGTTTGGACTGTAATTGCAAAAGTTCACATCTGAAACCGCAAAGGAAACTTTTTTCGTTTACATTTTTCTCAGTACTGAAATAAAATGTTGCGATTATTTTTTAAAGAAAATGCCATGTGAAGGAATAGTTATTTTCTATACATGTTGTTTTTGAAACAAATACAATATGTGTGGAATATTAAGAGAGCTTTTAGAAAACCATTACCTTAATATAAAGGCGTTAATCGAGGATCTAGAAAAAAAGTTTATTGTACAAAAAAAATTTTTTTTTAACATTAAGCTCTTTATCACAGCATACACTAAAGTTTGATAACGAAAGCTTCCGGTTGTTGTCAACGGCACTTGTGTAAAGTTTTCGAAAAAGCTTTTAATATTAAACTTTGTTGTGTTGAAAATGATAGAATAGTTAAATTAATGTAAAAACACAAAATGAGCTTATAAGGCCCTCATTTGCAGCGATGCCAACTTTTCCAAACAAAAACCGCAAAAGTGTGCTTCCAAATAGCGCTGAAAGGCGGTACATTTAAAGAATTCATAAGGTGTACTTAAGTTGTAAAGAAATACAAGACGTCAAATATGCAGTATATCCATATGTGAACAACCTGTAGTATGTATATTCATATACAACAATCTGAAAAAAATTCAAATCAAAGTAAAATATTTGTTCTTTTACACAAAAACTTACCTAAATATAATTATTTCCTTCCATTTTTATTTATTTCTACCATTTTTACTACAATAGTTACAAGAAACGTACAAAAAATATATGGAATAAACTACAAAACTGGTTCAGCTGTTCACATAGTATACCGCAAAAACATACAACAATTATAAATATCAACAATTATACAACTGTTGTATAATTTTAGTACATAAAACACATACAACAGTTAGGACACCCATGTGAAAACCCTAATTAAAATGAAAGTAAAAGCGCTGAAAAGTTTTAATTGTATGTTTGTGAAAACTTTTATTTTTATTTATTACTAATTTTCAAAAAACCTATATGTGACCCTGATTAAGAAAACCCACATAGTATATCAAATTTTATAAATTTAATTTTTTTTGTATGAAAAAACCTTCAGTTTTCATATGAAACCGCTCGCAAGTCTCAAAAACATCGGAAAGTAGCGTAAAAATGCAATTATATAAAACTCACGCCATGAAAATGCAACATGGAGGGTGAAACTTTAATTGCGTTTTACTTAAAAACTTGCATTTCAGAGCATTTAGTATTTAATAAAATGGTTAAGGTATATATCATTATTACAAAATGAAATACTTTAAAAACTTTTCTTACACCTGTATTTTCAAATAGAAACATAACATTTTCTTCCTCATCTTCAGGCCATAGATTAGTTCAATATAAAATTTTGTTTGTGTTTGATGATAATTAATTTTAATAGAAACATTTGATAGAATTTTAAAATTAATACCACAGGCATTTTTAATCTTTAGTTCATATTTAATGAGTATTAAATAATTTATAGTGTTTAAAACAATCATTCCTTATTTTGTTTTTTTTTTTTTTTTTTTTTTAATTTATTGCACTAAGCAAAATTTTGACTTCGAAACTTGATAACATGGTGCTACAGTGAAAACATAGTTTCCAAATGACCTAGTGGTAGTTGTAAGCCAGATTCAGTATTTAAATCATTTTTGAATTTTCAGAATTTTAAATACACCCTCAAAATCTGAAATTATCGGCAAAAAAGACGTTTTTCAGCACGGATTAAAATACATTTAATTAAATCAGTTTTGAAGCGATATTTGAATGGCTTCAGAAAGATGAATAGTTAAGCCTTCCAAATATATATATATATATCGTTATACTTTAAATTTTTTTTTAAAATTTTTCAAATTTGGCACCATTATGTTCTAATACTTTATTTGAAAACATATTGTTTTTCTCATTTTTAATTAAAAGTACTTTTATTATTGACTAAAATAAGTCCTTTTTTGTCAGAATCATCCAAAAATTTTTATAATTACATCTTAATTTTTTAAATAAAATTGATTTCGTTTAAAATATTTTAGACCGTGAAGGGGGTATTCAAAGTTCTGGAAATTGAAATATGGCTTACTCAACCATTTTTACAACTTACACTAGGTTGTATTAAAGGTATATTATAACTGTTCTATTTTGTAATACCGTTTCGTTTAAAAACGGGAATTCATTGACTAATTTTTTGAGCTATATACTACAATCCAAAATAAATAAGATCTGCCTCTATTTTTCAGTTTATGTTGTTTCGATTTTTTGTTGTCTTTTACAAATTATTTTATAAAATTTAGAGTTTTTTTAAAAAAATATAGCCCATCCTAACTAAAGAAATTATTTTAAGTGTTTTAAAATTACATGATAATTTAGCTCTTAGTTCATAAGATTTTATGAACTCAATTAACTTTTGTTTAATTTGATTGTTTATACGATTCTTCAATATTATTGGCAACAAGAAATTTTCAGAACCTATCATAAATAACAAATTTCACTTAGCACAGAATTTCTCTCTGCTTGTTGAACTTTTTAATAATTATTTTAAGATTTTAGTTGTTCGACCTTTCAAATGTTGATAAATAAAAATTCTCGAGCTCGAGGTCCGTTTTAATTATAAAAATATTTCAATTTATTTTCCAATATTTCGACATTCTTCGAATGTCATCATCGGGGAATATATTTAATGTTTACATAAAAACTATTAACACTGTTGACATTTCGTCTTCTATCATTGCACTCTTTTTAATAATTGATATTTATAGGCCATCAACAAATTTTGTGTGGTCCGCATTTTGGGTTTCGTATGCCAGATTCAATTTGTACTTCTGATAAAATTGAGTCAAATACGTTATAGAAATATATAAATATAGCCATTGTACAACGTCGCTCAGTGACGCCATTTGAGTTTTTTTTTTGCAAAAATCATAACTTCTGAAACAAATAAGATAATCAAAAAATTTTAAAAGTTTATGATAGATAATTGATCAACCTATGAAATGAGAGTTTGAAAAGGGTTCTACACCTTTGAGGTGTATGCTTATTGATTAGTAAACTTGATATTTGTGGAAAAATAATTTTATGGGAAGTAAAATAAAATATTTTTTTTAATTTTTTATATTTTACGTTTCTTTTTAAAGGCTTTTATGATTTAAAATTATTCCAGAAAAGATTTAGAAAAAAAAAATTTTTTTAAATTTATTTTGCAATTTTTGGTAAAATATTGCTCACAATCCGTAAAAGAAGAATATTTTTTGAATTATAATTATTTTCTAACTCTATCCGTGACTTTACATGCCGTATTGATGAAATAAATGGATCGGAAGATGCTCCTAACATGTTGAAGAGGTCATCAGTTTGTCTCACCCTTGCTGATTTGAAAGAGTTCAGCAATCTATATTTTTTATAACATTTGTTTAGGGGCTGCTGTGCTTCTTCAGAAAGCTCTCCAATTGGCAAGGTCTGATATTCAATTATATCTTTACCATGTGACAATATTTTATGAACTGTCGGGGTCAACTTTTTCTGTGGATATAATTCTGATAAAAGTGATGCAGTTTTCGAAGCATATTCTCCATATTTTTCAGGATCAACTTTGTCCTTGCGGTTTAAAACATTCAAAATCGTTCCCAATCTCTTAACGATTTTATTGTTTATTCGCGTGATTCGAGTTACAACTTCATCATTTTCAAAATATTTTCTCGAAGTGTTTACATCGTTTGAGTTTCCGTATCCGTACTTGGATGTCGTAAATTGTATCAGCACCTGAATTTAGGGAGCAGAATTTGACAGAGGATCCCAGGTAAGCATTACAGAATGAAAAACAAAAATCATATATCTTAACAATAGCGAACGAAACAATAACAATAAGAATGGGTTTTCACGGTTGTATGTCACAAATTGCGCAATAATTCATGCAACATATTTCTGGAACCTTGTCTTTTTTCAAAATTTTATCTGGTTTTATCGATTTATCTGGACAAACACTAAGCAAACAGTACATAATATTTGTTCTTTTTTTAGTAAATAGAGCTATCAACAAAATCAAAAAGAACGACGATCCGTTACCTAGTTTTCGAGATACTCTATCTGAAAGCAGAGCAATTTACCTAAAAATGGTCTGGTTTTTTGAACACTGAAAATCAGTCAACTTTGAAAAGCTATATCTTCTGAACGAAAAATCTGATTCTAATAAGAGTAGAATATTTGAAATCGTTAGACAATTTCCTGTAAAATAGGTTTATTCAATATTTTTTAGGGACACATGAATTTTTTGATATTTGCAATCTCACTTGTTCTACAGTCACCACTGTGCGTTGTCTCAAACTATTTTTCATTATTAAGAGCTGTACGCAGCTTGTTAAGGAATCTTAACAGAAAATTTTCATATATTTCTTAAAGAAAAAAAAGCACAAAAGTACCTTTCAGTGCAACGCTAGAAATCAGCTGTTTTCTGTCAATTATTAAGAATTGTGAAATTGAAAACAAATCAATTCTTCGGTTCAGCTTTATTTGGCCTGCTAAACGCTTTTTAAGCTCAGTATCAAAATTACCCATCCGCTTCTTGTTTTTTTTTTTGCCGAATTTTGTTCGTTTTTTCCCAGGTTTGCAACTGAAAAATAACTTATTTTTTTTAGCATATTACATTTTGTTTATACTTACCTCTCCTGTCAAAATTCCTTTCAGAAAGAACGAAAAATTTGATATTCCTGCTCAAAGCCTGGGTTGCCTAACTTCATTTACGTCAAAAAAAAGTAGTAAAAACAATACTACTTTTTTAAAAAGCTGCGGACTATCAACAGAAATTTTTTGACAGAAAAATTCCTTAAGCATTTGTGAAGCGTTTTTTTATATGAAGTTTTTGATTCCTTAGCAAGCTGCGTACAGGCCTTTAATGTTAAAGTGAGTTTTCAACTCAAGTCACATATTCAGAATTGCTTTAATAGCCTTTTCTAAATTTCCTTGGCATATCGGTATCTTTGTTAATCAACATATATATCTTATTAGTATGATCTGTCGTGCTTTGCTATGTCTTATTAAATGTGTGGATATATATGTTTCCCAAATCATTTTTTCCTAACCCATAACAACCAAGCTTTTATTATACTCCCTTTCTTTGTAAATTAAGTAATTAAATCATGTAATTAAATAATTGATTGACTGGAAATAAAACATGTCTAGAAAAATATCTGAAATTTTTTAGGCCATGTGATTACGATTACCCTTGTGCTTTGTTGATTGCAATTGCGAAATAAAGTCTCACTGGAAATTGCGTGTAGTCAGAACATCTTCTCCTTTGTTATTTCTATTGATTATTGTTGTTGCAGTAACATTTAGTATCAGTTTCTATACGCAAAATCTGGTTCCATTTCATAGTTTCGCTGGATGTAAATTCCGTAATAACATCACTGAATCACCACTCGAGATAAATGAAATTGAATATTTGCTTTGTAAGGGAGATTCCACGCCCACTGGTATGATCCCGTTCATTTTTTATACAACTTCTCACATTAATAACTTATGTACTCGTACCAAGTTTGAGGACTTTTACTGTCATAGTAGTCCAGATATTTAATATTAAAAATTTACTTCGTATGGGACGTGCCACGCCCACTTGATTTATATAACAAATTTTTCGCCTATATTACTTTCTATAGTTACAATTTGACGCTATGCAGCCTGCTATAAATTTCGTACAAAAGAATTTTCAATTTTATATACTTTTATAGAATATATAATTTTTGTCTTACTGACGATAAGAGAACCAGTTATAAATCTCTCTGACCAAAATGTTTAAATTTGAAGTGAAGTTTTTCAAATATGAGCAATTTCGTTTAACATGAAATGTTGTATTTAAAAGGCGCTAGAACACTAAAAGGCGCTAAATGGAAAAATGGTAATTAAATTTTATTAAATTTGGCACATCGCTGCTCATTTGTATTTTTTCGCTTGGTTTTGAATTTGTATAGAAAATCAAAATTTTTGAAACTCATCTACAGATATAAAACTGTTCCTTGCGTTTCGTTTTGTGAGCCTATAAGAGCTTATTATACATAGAAATGTCCTCAAGGAAGCCGAAGTAGAGGCCTTCCAAAGTTGACATGGCGCAGATCCATCGATTGTGAATGTACCTGGGTGTGGGAGTGACGTGGCCACAAGTAAAACGTCTGGCACAGAATAGGCAGAGTTAGCGCATATTCTTTGTGTTGCTAGAAGCTCCATTTTTAATTTTCTTTATTTATTTAATAATATTTAATTAAATTGTTAATTAGTACAAAAAAAAAAACAAAAAAAAACACACAGAAATGTCATAGTAAAAACCATTTTCGTATATACAATAATTTTTTTAATAAATACAATAAATATTTTTTTAAATTAAAATTATTAACGTTCAATAATTTTTTTAACAACGGGATTGTCATGTTGAACAACAAAATTGTTAACAATCAAAAATTATATTTTATTAACGTCATATAGTACGTCATATAGAATAATTATATTGTTCCAAGTTTTCTACAATATGGCAAATATTAAAATAATAATTTCTTACCGATTACTGAATTTTTTAATTTTTATATAAAGAAAAAATAAAACTTAATTTCTCTTTTACACGAATTTTTATAATTTTTTCTAATTTAATGATAATAAACAAAAAACATATTATATGAATAATATTCAAAAATTATACATATAAGGGGGTTGAAATTGCCAATCATTTTAATTTTTGACCTCATATATTAACATTAACTAGCAGATTCCAGCCCTCGAAATTCGAGTGCAAATTCTAGGAAATTTAATCAGTTTTAGCCAATTCACAATTCAACACTTTTTATATATTGGTTTATGTCCAATATTATTTTTCAATGTTATTGGTTTATGTCCAAAATTATTTTTCATTTCAACACAATTATTATTGTGAATGAAGAAACAAATTCATTTTGCAAACACATTAAAAAATTTAATAAACACACACAGCATTGTGTAATTTTATGTATGTGTTAGTAGCAACTTTAAATGAATTTTACTCCAAGAAAAATTTTAAAATTTAAAAATCTGTAAGTCTGGTGGACAGCTAAAAAGAAATACCTTTCAGATAAGGAACGTGTGGTCAAAATCGGAGGAAAACTGTTTAACAAATCATCGGTCACAAGAAATCGCCTTACCTATATTATGATTAATTCATTGGTATAAAAAGTAGTTTAAAGTTTTTACTGTTCAAAAAATGTATTTATATATAACGCATTCAAACTAGATTTTACGCCTACCTCTTTTGAATGTTTAAGGTTCTATAAAATATTTCTTTTTTATATGAATATTTTGATAATGGTATGTTTTTGTGTTTACCTTCGTTACAGGTATAAATTTTTGCTAACATGTGTAACGCTATAAAATTAACGTTTTTCATATATTTTTCTTCTCCATTTTCAGCAATTGAAATAGTTGACAAACAGCTACAAATAATTCTGAATACAAAAAGTTTGAAACACCTTAATTAAAACTTGTAATAGTATAAAATTCGGTTATGCTGAATCATAACCTGCGCTTAGGTTTTACGTTTAAATTAACATTTATAACAAATGTAAACAAAATATTGCAAAATGTATTATTTACTTTGATAAACTTAATACCAAATTATTACAACAAACACACTGAATTTATAATATTTCTCAGAGGTGTCTTCATATTTTATGCCATATCTTGGCACAATGATGCCCGATTTATCCCATTAATGACAAACAATATTATAACCCTCATTTAAACAGGCAGCTAGTTGATTTTGTGAATGAGCGTTATTTCAACAGACAGACGGATATCGCTATATTGACTCGAGTTTTTATACTGATCAGGAATGTATATACCTTATGGGTTCTCAAATTCATTTTTTGATGCGTTACATATGGAAGGACAATCCGATATATACCTTCTGCACAGTGGTATGGAGGTTAAAAAATTGTTTGCAGATTGTAATCAAGTGCCAACAATTTCTTTTTATTTACTTAATAATAATTTTAATTTTTCCCTGAGTAATTGTAAATGGCTCTAGAGTAAATATATTGATAGTATTTTTCAAGTAAATCACCGGTTTTTTGTTTGTTTTGTTATTAAATCAAACAAAAAATATTTCAATTAAGTTCTTATTAACCAGCTGTTCTGGGTAAAACTTTAGTTCTACACTACTACGTCGTCAGGGCATAATGAGTTCATGCAGCTAATGTATTTTTTATCACTAAAAAAATACGATATATTCTTTATTAAGGTGAATCACTTTCTGAGTCGATTTAATCCTGTCCATACATCTCAATGTCGATGTTCTTTGGGTTTATGTCACATATCTATAATATTAATATGCAAGGCGATTTCTTGTGACCGATGTACATTTCAAAGTTTTACCCCGAATTTGACAAAAAATGTATCTTTGGAAAGGTATTTCTTTTTAGCTGATACCCAGATTTACAGATTTTCATCGTCTGGAATATTTTTTTAAGTTACGGTCGTTTAAAGTTGCTACTAATACATACATAAAATTATACAATACTATGTGTGTGTTTATTAAATTTGTTAATGTGTTTTTGTTAATGTGTTGAGTTTGTTTTCTTCATAAATATAAAATGAGTTGAATTGTGAAGCATACCTTAGGGTCTTTATTAAATGAAGAAATAAAATTTCCTAGAATTAGCACTCGAATTTCGAGTGCTGGAATCTGCTAGTACAAAATTATTTGAGTTTGACATATGAGCTTTAATTGGCTCTATAAATTGGTGATAGAAAATCGGTGCAATTCAGATGTAGCTAAGATATAAATATCACCGCTGCGTTTGACTCAAATCAACTTAAGACCCTGCTTATTTTTTAAGGACCGATTATATTAAGACATAGTCCCAATATAAATTAGTCTGCTGATATTCTCTTAAATTTATTCAAAAAGGTACAAGTAAAATACAGTGATGTAAAAAATAATAGAAACGACCTGAACTTTTTATACTTTTGCAAATAACTTTTAACTAAACCAAATGTATTTGCATAAATTTTTTTTTAACATTGACTAAAGGAAGTTTCTTAAAAACACAGCGTTTCGCTTATCGTAAAAAACATGTTTTTTTTTTTTCTTTTCGAAAAATAGAAACAAATGACTTAAAAATATGAAATTTATAAATTATGAATGGAAATTGTACAAATTTAATATTTTGTTGTGGCACCATGATTTTTCAAGACTTTGGTGCACCGTCATTCAATTGAATACACTAGACGGGTACAAATCTACGTATTAATGTCATAAATCTGCCTTGTTTTTGGATTTAAAGCCGAACAATAATTTTGCTTAAAATACCCCAAAGTTGCCTGTGAAGGGCATTCCAATAAAATAATCTTATGATCCTGAAACTACTTTTTCACTACTTTTCCCACTTCAGAAGTATTTCTTCCTAGGTGTATGGCAACAATCCCATTACACTACGTACTTTGTATTTTTGGGGCGCCGCCCTATGGGGATTTTGAGGAAAAAACTCAGTTGTCAACATACTATTAATGCAATATGCTTAAATTTCAAATCAAATCAAAAAAAGGTACTTAGATCTGACCACTAGTTTTTTTAGTCTTTTCAAACTCATCAATTGTATGTTTTATTGGACTGACTGAAATTAAACCTAAGAATTTCAAGACGAATATTATTTTATTGCTTGAACAGATGTCTATCTTTTTAATATTCATTTGAAATATGATCTTTCAATATTCTAAGGTTGAAAAAATAAACATTGCAGAGACTTTTATTTTCTGTTTAAAAATATTTTTGGGAACATAGAATAAAAAAAACCATATTTCTCCAAACTCGTGAACCTTTAATTTTAGCTACATTTCCCTACAGTTGAAATCTACTACCAATACATTGTCTAATATCAGCTTTTACATTTTTAATACATTACAAGTGCCCCTAAGTGCGCTATTAAGATCTTTATTTTGGAACTGCTCTGATTGACGCACGATTTTGAAGGCAGATCTACGTATAATATTAAAATGATATTATATATTTATATATGGGCCGTTCCACGCCCATAGCTCCAATCAGGCCCATTATTTGGCCACTGCTCATATTAATAACTCATACTCTCATACAAAGTTCCAAGACTTTTTCTATTACAGTACTCTAAATATATTAAAAATTTACTTTGTATGTTGTGTGCCACGCCTATTGGTACTATCATGCCCATTTTTGGCGACTATTCATATTAATTACTCATGAACTCACACAGAGTCCCAAGCCTTTTCATACTACAGTACTACAGATGTATGACATTAAATATTTACTTTGTATGGGGGTGACGCGCCCACTGATCAAATCCCGCCCATTTTTTCCGCGACAATTCAAATTGGTTTAATATGTACATTAGGGCCGCCCTTAATAAAAAATGTGTTCAAACTCTCGGTCTCACCCCCTACGAATAGAAAAAAAACTGAGAAATACAAAGTTTTGGGTTAATCAAAAAAAATTTAGAGGTGCCTCAACACGACTGAAAATTTCAAGTCTGTTTATATGAGGAAAATATGACTTTTTTCAAATTTTACGAATATTTCGTTCTATAGTTTTATTTGTTCGACAAGTTGAAATTTTGAAAACTCCTTTTTTAAGTTTTCAAAAATTGTCTTAAACAAAATTTCAAATAATCTAACCCATAAAAACAAAGTTTTTAATGAAACTCTTTCCTTCCTTATGGATATGAATTTTGAACCTCTCCATGACTGTGCGTGACTTTGCGTGACTGTTTTAAAATTAATCTGTGGTCACAGCAAATCTATGAACCAAGTTTCAGATTGATTGGATGAGGGGAAATGGGGTTTAAATCACTCCGTGGCTATGCCTAACTGTGTTTGACTATCTTAAAATTAATCTTTGACCACAACAAGTATCTGGACAAAGTTTCAGATCGATCGGTTGAGGGCAAGTGAGGTTTTAATCTCTCCGTTACTGTGCGTGACTATGCGTGACTGTGCGTGACTATGCCAAAATTAATTTTTTTTACAACAAGTCTATCGACCATGTTTCAGATCAATTAGATGAGGGCGAATGGGGTTGCCCCATGGCAGACAGATAGACAGACAGAGAGTATGAGTTAACCGTTGTGTCGATCGTAGAGCCCACGGGTACATTTGCAACTTTAATTTTCCTGTATCTTCCAAACGGTTAGTCCGATTGACCTGAAATTTCATGATATCCTCAACCATACACTTTTGCATCATGTGGAAAAGTTTCATCAAGATTGGAGCAGCAGTTCAGTCGATACAGCCCAAATTCAAGTTAGTGGAATGGCGTCGACTGCTGGTGTACCCGGGTACTTGTATGAAAATTCATACAAATATATAGAAATAAATGGCAAAGTTCACTTTATATTGCTATATCTTCCAAGCGGCTGGTCCAATCTTGATGAAACTTCGTATCATAGCTTGGAAATATGTAATTGATATTGGTGTGAAATTTCAGGTCAATTGGACCAACCGTTTGGAAAATATAACCCAGTTACTAGAAAATGACCTAGCGTCAACAGCTGATGTACCCAGGTACTTCTATGAAAATTCATACAAATATATAGAAATAAATGGAAATATTTAGTTTATTTTATGGAAATTTGTTTATTTATTTATAGAAAATCATTATAATGAAAGTAAAAAATATATTTTATGAATTTTAGCAGCATCTGAGGCATTGTGGATGATCCTTCGAGTGCTCTGCGCACACAGGCTTATTACAAATTGCACATACTTTTCTCGTTTGGCGTTTTGCAATGCAAATATAGCAGTTTCCTTTTCTTTTTATGCGGCCAGAACTGTCACGTTCCTCTTCCTCTTGTGCACCAACATTCATCTTCAAGGGCATACCATATAATGCTTCCATAGCGTGTCTAGTAGAAAATATGCGCGTAATATGGCTATTGTCCGCTCTTATATCGATTTGTGGTCTGCATAACTGATCGCTGAGCTGCTGCAGAAATATCCTACGGCGGTTGGTAGATGGTTTTAGATGGGGGTTGTTTTCCATATATATAACATACGCAGCATACGCAGCTACGTCAAGCATATTATAAAAAAATGCTAAAGGCCATCTATTTGTGCGCCGTTTGGTTGAATATTCAGTCAAGCACTTATCCATATTATCCACGCCGCCTTTATGTTTGTTATAATCAAGTATGAGCAATGGTTTCCGTTTTGGACCTGCAGTTTCTGTAGTGTCGTGGCAAGTAGACAGCATCACAACAGCCTTATTTTTTTTTGGGACGTATGAGCACATCGTCATGTTGTTACAGAATCCAAATAGCGTAGACTCTGCTTCACGTCCTTTAGGATTGGCAAATGATGCTGGCACGAACATACGCCTTTTGTTGCAAGTGCCCAACAAAGCCAAACTGTTGTCCACCATCAAAGTTTTTGCTAAGTTATATGTTGTAAAGAAATTGTCGCATACCACTGTTCGCCCACTTCCACCAAAATTGTTGACAACTAAGTCCTTCACAACACGCTCACCAACGTTTCTTTCACGTTCGCCGGACGCTGCCATTCCAGTATAAATTTGACCCTGTATTGAAAAAATAAAAATTGAAAAATGAAATTTGAATTAGTCATTTAGTTTATTTGCAACAAGTTGATATAATAAAATGAATGTATGAACACTGATTTACCTGCACGGGATATGATGAAATGGCGTCGCAGACCCACCACACTTTTATCCCATATTTGGATGGTTTGGATGGAATGTACTGTGTGAAGCCAGTTCCACCACGATATGGGTATAATTGCTCATCTACGGTAACGTTTGTGCCACATATATAATACTTGCGCAGAGTGGCATTTAGCATCAGGAATACGTCTGTAATTGCAGCTGCCTTATCATTTTGTTTGCGTGCATTCCGAGTGTTTCCGTTATCAAAGCGTATGAAGCGGCTGATTGCCCAAAATCTGCGTAAGCTCATTGATGCACGAAATAATGGATGTGAAGTTGTTTTCCACAGGTCAGTGGTATGAACATAACCGGAATGACATACGCCAGCCATCAAAAGCACACCCAAATATGCACGAAATTCTACTTCAGTTATAGGCACCCATATTCGTGGTTCCGCATCTGGATGCTGCTGATTGTACGCATCAAAAGTTTGCCTTGCCTTTCTATTTGATTCTCGAATAATAACATCACATATTTCATTTGACATCATAAGATTGAAGGTTTCTGCCATTGTCAAGCCATTTGTCGATGGCACTGGTCCAGGATTGCGACTTCTTAGAACGTTGTGCGCACGTATTCGTCCAGGTATTGGTGGTATTGACGACCATACATTGCCATCTCTTGCCGTATAATAATCACCAGTTTCAAGTGGCGGTTCTTCATACTCCTCGTCTGAATCCCTCTCGTCCTCTAGGTGATACTGAATTTCCTGGACTTGTTCAGCGTCAGATGATTCACCACCAATGTCATCAATATTTCCTTCTAAGTCTTCTTGATCTACCGCTTGTTCGTGGTCACTCTCTTCGGAGTCAGAAGCCTCAACAAGTGTGCGTATATAGTCACGCTGCTCCTCATACGGTAGTGCATTCAATCGACGCGGAGCTAGCCACTCACCATCTGCCATTTTATTTTCACTTTTTATATATTTGCCGCACAAAATAAATTTTTAGGTCTTTACACTTCAAAAATCGCACATAAACTGACTTATGCATACAAACCTACTCAAAACGAAACCTGCGCAAAAAATCATGTTTCTGCCTGCAAAACTGGTTGTGCAAGGGTAGGTAGGCAAGATATTCCCAAATACCCTTTTGTTCCTGTTAGTAGACGTGTTTTCCTACACATTCCAAAAAAAAATATGTTTACATTGAACAAATATTTTATGAGTTATAATTATTCTGCGCAGGTACTAAAAATAGCACTATGAGCAAGAGCGGTTGATTTTCAGTTCAAATATAACGGAATTTTGCGAATGAAAATTCAATGTTAATTATTTTTCTTTGTAAAAAGGGATCAAATTACAAGGATTAAAAAAGAATTTGGAAATTGTTAAATTTTTATGGATTTTGGCAATTCCCATTTTTGGTAAAAATGGATTATTTAGGTACCAAATTTTTTTTTTCCCAAATTATGATAAAAGTTTTGTTAACTAGACAATATTTCCAAGAAATAAAAAAAAAAAAAAAACAGAAAATTACAAGAATCCAGGTAGTAGTTAATATTTGTATATCAAAAGCAACTATCTGCCATACAAAACGTATGAAGTACCCGGGTACATCTACTGTCGATGTGGATAAAACCCAACAGCTGCTGACACAACGGTTAAAAGAAAGAGTTTAAAAATGGATCTGGTTTCTACTTTTAAATGTTATATTTTATCTTAATAGCCTAGGGTTTCGGAAGTAAATTATATGACCCCATTTTCCCTTTTGGACGTAGGGTTACATAACAAAAGACAATAATAAAAGACAATTTATTCAAAAAATTCAAATATTTTGTAAGGGCTGTTAAATTTTTAGATGTGGTGCTTAAAATATAATAACCAAAAGTGCAGGTCTTAAATGCTAAATATTTAGAATAAATCAAACTACCCTAACCCATTCCTTGCCGAGGCCAAACTTTGAATTTTGGCATCTTTAAAAAAATTTATTGTTCTAGTAAACTAGATGAAACCCTTACTTTGATGATTACGATGATTTTATAATTTGATGTAATTAATGCTTTTGGCCTTGGTGCCACAAATGACCCTTAGCTAGTATAGGACGAATAAGTTAAAAAATTCAAATATTTTGCAAATACTGGTGAATTTTGGATCATTTTAACCCTAAAAGCACATAAGGGTAAGTTTTCGTAAAATATAGCACAATTTTATTTCCCAACCCATAGTAAAGGTTTATTCCAGTTTACTGGAACAATTAATTTTTTTTAATATGCCAAAATTCAAAGCCTGGTCTCGGCAAGGAATGGGTTAACGTTGTTCGATTTATTCCATATTTTTATCATGGAAGACTTGCACATTTGTTATTATATTTTAAGCGTCACATTTCAAAATTCAACAGCATTTACAAAATATTTGATTTTTTGAATAAATTGTCTTTTATTATTTTGTCATATTATTTTTTCAGAAACACTAGGCTATTAAGATAAAACTAGCAGATTCCAACCCTTGAAATTCGAGTGCAAATTTTAGAAATTTTATTTTTGCATTAAATTAAGACCCTAAAGATATGCTAATCAATTATAGCTAATTCAAAAATCATCACTAAAAAACAAACTAATATTTATTACAAACACATTTAAAAATTTAATAAACACACACATAGCATTGTACAATTTTATGTATGTGTTAATAGCAACTTCAAATGCATGTTACTCAAAATAAAGGAAAAAATTTAAAAATCAGTAAATCTGCAAATCGGTTAAAAAGAACAAAGCATCTGTCACAAGAAATCGCCTAGCCTATTAATAATATAGATATAGCATTTAAAAGTAGAAAAATTATAAATTTTTAGAAAGGGTACATATACTGAATATTTCACAAAAACTCATTTATCTCGAAATCCGCAAAAACAAATTCTTTGTAAAAAAAAATTGTGGCAGAGGAATTTACTTAAAAATTCATACAGTTAACTTTCACCACATATATTTAACAAAACTTTAAAAGGCCTGATCCATTTTTTAAAATTTTGTTTAAGAAATTTTTTTAAGACTTAAAAAAGGAGTTTTTAAAATTTTATCAAAAAAATTTTCTATATTTGGTCCCATTTCGCAATAGGTTGAAAACGTGTTAATAAAACAATACTTCATGTCTGAATGCTCCTAGGTATAATGACCAAAAAAAAATTGATGGCCTGAATTAATTTCTTAAAGTTGCATAAGATTTTGAAGTGAAATAAATTTTGTATAATTTTGTGGCTTCCATACTATTAATGTTAAAAATGTTAAATCACTGAGTCATTCCGAAATTTAAAAAAAAAATTTTTTAAAAGGTCCAAATTTTCCGAAAATCTCCTACTTAATAGAGCATAACTCCTGCCAGTCAAAAGCAGTCAGCAAAAATCTTGTACTCTTCTATAGTCCGAACCCTCCCCTATACTCCTATACTCCATTATACACCCGCCAGTTTCCGCCCGTTGCGCACCAGAACAATTTTTCTGACCCAAGGTTAGATATTTTCTGCAAAATTTATAAATACAAAAGTTTTCCACTATGTGGTTAGGATATATTAAGTTTGAGGTGATGTTTGTAACTGCCAAAAATATTGGACCTTCATCCATCTTTTATTATACGGATCGACTCAAAAACACTTTCTGAGTCGATTAGACGATGTCCGTCCGTCCGTCTGGGTGTTATGAATACAGAAGTTGGTCGTACCGGTGCACCGCGGTGTATTTTTTTGCATGTCGGTAGAGTTGTCAGGAGTTGTTATATACTTATAAAAAAGGGTTGAGATATAATGCGCTTAATTGTTACAGGTACATTTACATAGGTATTTTTCAAAAACATTAACAGTCTGAATTAGAGTTATATAGTTTAAATACCTGTCAAAATGGGAAACAATTTAAATAACAGGTAAATGGTAAAAAAAAACTATTGCGACATAGCCCTTTAAGATATGAGCAGGTATGCTTCATCTTTTAAAAGGGGTTAGGGTGTGGGTTTTTTATGCTTCTAAAAGTGGTAATAAAAGATAAAAAATTTTATTTTACATAATTGCAAGAAAGAGTATTTATAATAATGTTTCCACAATTATTATTCATTACAATTTGTGCAATGGCTAAGTACTGTTACAGAGATCTGGCAGATATTTATTTTCAACGAAATGATGTAGACGATGTATGTGAATTGTAACCTAGAAGACATTGAAATGCACAAAGGAAAAATTACTAATTTTGCATTAAATTTGAAAAGACGGTACATTGAATGCTCTCATAGCAAAGCACAGATGTACAAACGTTACCAAGACTGGTTAATAAAGGAACTTATTTTTGAGAGTGCATCTACAACTGCTAACGAAAGTGGAAAAAAGGGTCGATCAGCAAAACCAATTGACGGATGTAGTGAAAGATCTCGAAGGCGCAAGCTGGAGAAAATCAATGAAGAAATTTCTCAAAGAATTATTAAGGATTAATTTTTGCACCAAATTCAACCAACCCAAAATAAACAAAAAAAAAATTAAAATAATTAAAAAAATAGTAGAAGCAAGCCCAAGGCGCACAAAGAGGATTTTGAAAAGCATTCCTACACCAATTGAAGATAAGAAATTTACGCCGGAAGAAGCGTTCGCCCTATTTTTGGATTTGAAATTGACCAAAAATCAATATAAGCAATTGCGGAAGCGAACCAATGAAAAGAATTGTGGGATTTTTCCAGAGTATCGAGATTTAGTTTCTGCCAAAAAAGAATGTTTACCTTCACAATCTGCTATTAGTGTCACTTCAACATCAGCGATTTTTTTATGCGATTTTGAAGCTATAGAGCTTTTTCAAGAGAGAATTTAGTAATAAATCGATTCACTTAACAACTTTTCGAAAAAATTTAACAATAGAATGAAATTTTCTTAAAATCTGGAAAAACAAGTCGTTTTTTCCCCATATAAACACACTTGAAATATTCAGTCGCATTGAGGCACCTCTAAATTTTTTTTTATTGACCCAAAACTTTGTATATCTCAGTTTTTTTCCTATTCTCATATTTCTAGGGGTTGAGACTTTAAATTCGAAAACTTTTTTCCCTCCATATAATGAAGGGCCACCCTAATGTACATGTCATTAAACTATTATATTTTCTAAAAAAAAATTGTTTTTTTCGCTCACCTCCATACAAAAATTCCCAGTGTGCGCCGTAGCTGCAGCTTCCCAAATAAATTAATCTTTGTGTGTGCTCTTCATGTGTACGATTGTTATTTTGCATTTAACTCTTTCTTCAGTTCCTACGATGCGATTAATTATTATTTTTTAGCTTTCATAACAATGTTTGGTCAAAATTTTCAGAGGTTGCACGATTCCTGCCTCATTTTTCCACCTAGTGATCAAAATGAATGGCAGCAAACACTTCTCTTTAACTTTTCATTTTTAAAATTTCAATATTCCCTTAATTTTTTACTGATCGCATTATCTCCCTCTCAATATGTGTGCAATGTGTACACGACCCATTCTGAGTAGAATTAGTTACACAAGCTTCAAACGGTACATAAATTAATACTTTTTTTAAATATTTTTTTTATCAATTTTAAAATAGTACCTGATTATCAAAGTTGTATGCTTTTACGTTCACTATTATTAGAAAAATTTAATTACAAAGCCAAAGAATTTTTTCAACACTAAACAGTCTTCACTCCATAAATAACGAGCGCAACTGAAAATTCTGCATAAATACACGTAAAAGCGAAAGCAGCTATCTGATGGGCAAAGAGCACATAACTTGCTCTTATTTTTTCCATCACTGTATGTTTTACTCCAAATTGGTTTGAATGTGTTTTTGGTTATTATCGTAATATTTTTGGCTTATGCTTATCATATATCTGTGGTTTTCTAGAATATCCGCGTATGTCATAAAATCAAAATGTCCAGGGGAGCCAAAAAACGTTATATTTGAAATTATGGGCTCGATATAAAGATTTTAGAGCTTTTTATTTAACAGTCCCGTAGATATGGGCAATAAATACTTTATATAAAATTTTGAGTCAAAAATCTTCAGAGGAATAGATCCTAGAGAAGGACGAAAAAACAATATGAAACGTCGACAAACGTCGTTTTTTTGGAAAAGAAAACTACCAATGCAACCACACATGTAGACATATGTTGTTGTTGCTTGAAAAATGGATTTTTTTGTTCGTCAACAAAAAGTTAACGGGACTTAGGATGAGAATATAACAACGTATCAAGAATAATAGTGACAAAAAATAACAGAAATAAACACACAAGTTTTTATAAGTGGTTATAAACTGAAAACTAATCCAAAATTAGTTTGCTTTTTTTTCATCAATAACAACGTATGTCGCTATTTGTCGTTTTCTGAGAAAATAATTTGTCAGCGATCAATCGTAGGTTGACATACGTCGTTAGTGCTGCAAATTAATTAAATAAGCATTTAAGATACGTCGTTATTTAAAGAATAAATTCAGAAATGGTCAATATTTATTTTTTTAAATTGAAGACATGTAAAGAGCGTTAAAAATTAATCGCTGACAAAACTATTCAATAAAACCAAACATCTTCAAGAACTTCAATTGAATAGTGCATTCATTTTATTTCCTTAGGTAATTTATTATAATTTTATACAATATTTAGAAAAAAAAAACCACCTAAATAAAGCGACAACTACTTAACTAAAAGTATATTTTAATCAGTCTTATCATATTAATAAGGATATTCACGTCCAGCCAACCATACATGTTATTATTCGATTATTATTATTATTACAACTAATTGCCTTACGAATATGCCAACAGTTCTTTTGCTTTATAATGTGAATACCCTAATAGGTTTCTCTTAAAAATAGCACAATTCTTAAAAACTAATGGCCAACCGTTTCAATGACAGAAAATGCTCTAATATCACAGTTATCTTTATAAATGAGAACAATTTCAATCCATTTTTTATGTTACTTCAAAAAAAGAACGATTAAAATTGTGTGTGTTTTATCAAAAATTCCTGGTGATATTGGTTAACTACCCAATTTCTGCAACTCATTAATGGTATAGAAATTAATGTTGGGCGTTGGTGGTGGCGGCTGATTAGTATTGTCATCTTTATCAGTGTGGTGTTCTCCCGGCAATGGTATGACAAATAGACTTGTCTTGTTGGCATGTTGTATCTTCATAACACTATCATAGCTGGGAGGAGCAAATTCACTGTATGAGGGTGAGGGTGTCGGTGGTGGTACTGGAGCATCGTTTGCTTGCAAATTGGCATTACGTTGGGTATCACTGCAACGTCTGTCCGAGCAAGCCATAAGAAAAAAGAAAGCTGCCAATGCCAAGAATGTGGCAACATACCAAATAATCGTTATAATATCCATGGCAGCTTGTGATAATTCAGGGGAACGTTCTCGTATGGCTAAAATAGAAAAAAAAAAAGTTAGAAAAAAATAATCTTTAATTTATTTGTCCTTCAAAATTATTGCTTTAAACAAATATGTGTGGGTTTTTATGTTAACTGGATATTTGTTTTAAAAATACTGACACTCCCCTATTTTAGGCCATCGTAATCATTTATTGCACGACTTTATATATTCACAATTAATCGTCATAATTCTAAAATTATTATTTGTTGTCACAATTTATTTAACTCGTTTTTGCAATGACATAGTTTATGAAACCAATTTGCTTATATTATTTATAGATTGTTGATATTAATATTCTTAATAATTATTAAAATAAGTATTCAATAAACAACAAAACAAACAGGCGTGTTTCAAAGTAACTTTATAAAACAAGTATGCCTAGAACGACTATACAATAAGTACTCTCAGAAAAAAAGAAGTAAGAAAATTATAATCGGTCTAGACCGACTATACGATACTATACACCATGCATTTGGAGAAAGAGTTTTAGGTCGTACTCATTGTATATAGAAAATAAGCGTAATCAAATTTGAGCGAAATTGTTATTAATTTTATTTTATCTGCAAATGTGAATAAGTTTCTAATGGATTTTATGTTTACTAGCAGATTACAGCGCTCGAAATTCGAGTGCAATTTCTAGGCAACTTTAAACATCAACGTAGCCAATTTACAAACCAACATTTTTTTGGTTTATTTTTATTGTGAACGAAGAAAACAAACTCATTAACAAACACATTAACAAATTTAATAAATACACACTTAGCATTGTTTAATTTTATGCATGTGTTAGTTGCAATTTTAAGTGCAATTTACTCAAAACAAAGGCAGAAATTTAAAAATCTGTAAGTCTGGTGAACATCTAAAAATAAATACCTTTCAAAAAATATACATTTTGTCAGAAGCGGGATAAAACAATAGAACAAAACATCGGTCACAAGAAATCGCCTAGCCTATTAATATTATAGATGAAGGGACCACGTAGGTCAGCAGATAGAACAAGCCTGACTATATTTGCTAAAGTCAATTGGTTTTGCAAAAGCATTTACAAACCAAATTAGAGAAAAATCTGTATAATATTTTTGTTTTTTGATAGATTTAAGTGAAGATCGGGAATCAGCTTTATATGGGGGCTTTGACTAAAAATTTTCCCACAGGGTTATGTTTGAACTACTGATTAATGGATTATAATAAACGCTTAGAAACCAATTTAGACCGAGATCTATATGATATTTGGATCTTATGGCAATTTAAGTCGATTCCATATGGGTAATTGGTATTGGGACTATGACCGATTTTAACTAATTTCAAAAGCATTCATCCTATGGTCGATAAGAGCTGTCATCAAAATATTTTTATATTTGCTACCTGTAAGGATTACATCGATACACAAACGCACAGACAGACAGACAGACAGAGATTGACTCAGATCCATGGGAATCACCTTAGAATATATTTTTGAAGAAGACTGGCGCAAGAAGAACCATACCTGAGATTAGAGAGCCATCTTGGGTAGACAAAATAGTGTAAACGCTTTTCCCATTAGATGAACAGAAACTAAGCCATAGAAATATACTAGAATTGAATATGCTACTAAACATGTACAATTTATGTTCCAAAAAAGGGTTTTCCCCAGAGGCTGGAAAACGCAAAATCCAGTAATATTACGAAAAAGATAAAAGCCCTAAAATAAAAAAAGTTGACACAGGACACTGCGTATGCAAAACACACTGGGCAAACTATTTGAGAGTCTTTTGCTACGTAGATAACGAGATGAACTTTCCGCTAGGTAATATGGCTTCCAAAAGAAAAGATACACCGCACATCGCATTAAAGAAGTTGTGGATATTGCTACAACCGCTAGGAGTGCAAAAGGTTTTTGTACCAATAACAGTGAAATGGAAGGTGTTACTATATGGTCTCAGGGAAAAGAGATGAATGCTTCCCTCTATAATATTATAATAGATTATTAAAGCAGACGAATCCTCACTTATCAAAATGATATCGTAATGAAGGAATATATTCTTTCAGGTACATGGATCAAATATAGAATGCTTTTTTTGTGGAACGTATTGAATTTACAGGACGGAGCTAAGATAATCGGTTATGCTCATGATATTGCTTTGGTCATGCCACATCCTCTAGCGGAGATGATAGAGATCTTGGCGAACGATAGTCTCAGCCGGTGTGGTAGATGGCTGGGTGAACATGATCTGAAACGGAAGCATTATTGAGTGTTTGGCAAAACTGAAAATGAGGAATATTTCCGTCGTAGTTTACGTTACCTGTGTATACAATTGAATGACAAACTGAAATTCAAAGAGCCTGTGAATATAGTCCATGATAAGGCGCTGAGAACTGCATATCCATTAGCTAAGGTAATGCCCAATATAGAAGAACCGAGGTATTCCACTACTGAGTGCTGCTCCAACTTTCGCAATGGCCATAAAATGGAAAATACAACTAAGCAACTATTAAAGCCTGAACGAAAAAGTGTTTTAGGGTGATGTCACATGGTTTCTATAGGTGCTGCCTAGGATGGCCTTCATTATATGGAGAAAAAAAAGTGTTCAAACTCTCGGTCGCACCCCCTAGAAATATGCGAATAGCAAAAAAACTGAGAAATACAAAGTTTTGGGTCAATCAAAAAACATTTAGAGGTGGCTCAACGCGATTGAATATTTCAAGTGTATTTTATATGGGGAAAATATGACTTTCTTTCAGATTTTAAAAAAATTTCTTTATATAGTTAAATTTTTGCGACAAATTGTTAAATAATTCGGAATCACTATTAAATTATCTTCCCAAAAAGCTATAAATAACTCGCCAAGAAATAGCAAATGCCCCAGAACACTTTTATGTTTAAAAAAAAAAAAACTAGGTCATGAAATTTAATGGCATTTTTTTCAACATTAAAAATTAATTAAAGCCAACATTTTGCTTTAGTCTCTATACCTGTATGTACTCAGATATGAAGTATTGTTTTATTACCATCTTGTTAACCTATTAAGCATTGAGACCGAAAATGGAAATTTTTTTTTTTTTTGATAAAATTTTGAAAACTCCTTTTTCAAGTTTTGAAAAATTTTCTTAAACAAAGTTTAAAAAAATTCATCTAGCTCTTTAAGGTCTTGTTAACTGTATGTTAAAGATTAACTGTGTGAACTTTTAGGTAAATTCCTAATACAGAATTTTTTTGGCCAGGATTTTATTTTTGCGGATTTCGAGAAAAATGGGATTTTTGTAAAATATTCTGCAAATGCACTATTTCTAAATACTTTGTATCAAAAATTCATCACTAGTCTACTTTTAAATGTTATATTTTATCTTAAAAGCCTAAAATTTCGAAAAAAAAAATAATATGACCCCATTAACCATTTTGGAATTGGGGTCACATATGACCCCAAGCTAATAAAAGACAATTTATACAAAAAATTCAAATATTTTGTGAGTGCTGTTGAATTTTTAGATGCGATGCTTAAAATATATTAACCAAATATGTAGAACTTCCGTTCCTAAAATTTGGGATAAATCCGAGAACGTTAACCCATTATTTGCCAAGGCCAGCTTTGGATTTTAAGATATTTTGAAACAAAAATTTCGGAAAACGAGTTTTACTATTAAACTGGATGAAACCACTATTTCGAATTTAAGAAAAAAAATTCGGTTATTTTTTATTTATTTAACCCTTCAGCGCTCCTGGGATCAAAATAATCCATTGTGATATATCTTTGGTACAATTATCTGCTTATTGCTCGCGAATATAAATTAAAACAACTTTTAAGCAATTTCGTTTAAAATTATTTTATGTATAAAAACTATCTATATTTTTTTAAATAAAATAAGAAGATCCACAAATGACCCAAAGCTAATAAAAGACAATTTATTCAAAAGAATACGAAATATAAAATTAATTCTATTTATTTTGGTGTATTTAATCTGTAATCACTTACGACTTGCAATAAGTATTGGTTTTCTTTAATTTTATATTTCACTGCTACCCTTTTGCTAGCTGGAATTGCTTCGGCGGATCTACTACTTAAAGAAATCTGGCACAAGTCACAAAAGTGTTTATGAGATACAAGTACTACAGTGTATAATAATATGAGAAGAGAAGCACGACAAATGTTATTGAGACAATGGAAGGAACGATGGGGAAAGGGACGATAAAGGTAGATGGACCTAGAGGATAATACCAAACATTTCCAAATGGGTGGAGAGAAAACACAGAGAGAAAATTCAGCTGCGGCGCAGAAGATGATAATACAAAACACATTATTTTTGATTGCGAAAAAAGCTCTGTACATTAATTTTAATGATCGAAGTTGTGTTAACACCCGAAAATATCGTGGATGAAAAAATGTTGAAGTCGAGGAAACTTGGAAGTTGAGTGAGACATTTATTTGTCACATCATGACAGATAGAAGTCACACAACACCTAACCCCATTATCTACTTGTAGGATGGGGGGACTAGGATACATATACATATACATCTGATAACAAAATTGTGTGAGAGCCATCCGTCCTGATGAAATACTAATCCGGTACCAGAGTGGTAAGGGGAAGATATCGTGGAGCCACTAAATGATAGCGCGCTATCCGTAGGTCCATGAAAAAAGACAAACAGACAGACAAACAGACAGACATACGGACTGACGGTTGGACGGACATCGCTAAAGCTACTCAGAAAATGATTCTGAGTCGGTCGGTAAATTAAAAAATGGCTCAAGCATTTTTGGTAGTTACAAAAACTCATTATACCCCGACCTTTAGAAAAAACATTTTTCCTAAACTTTTTGAACAAATAATTTCAAAACTTAAAATTTTGTTTTAAATTATTCTAGTAGATATCTGCACAATTTAATACATTTTCCAATTTTTTCAAATACAGTAGGAGTTCGCTTAATGCAATTAAAAGACTTCGAGGCGATTTCAGAAACCGAGGTAAAATTTCATCATTCCAATGACAGATAGTACAAATAGTACAGAAAGACAATAGTACAAATAATTCAGCTGTTGTTAAGAGCGAGGAGTTGTTTTAGCAAACTTTCACTGTATTGAATATTTTTGTATCCATGCAGATCAAAAATTATTTTTAAGATTTAAAGATGAAAAGAAAAATTATATAAATATTTATAATGAACTAAAATTTTCTTGTTAATTTATGCTTTTTCCAATATAAACTCCAATCGGCCTACAATGTCAGTTACGAGTAAAATTTTATAACATCTCCCCGTTTCCACTCTCCACCCATTATCCCATCTTCAATATACTTACTGGTCACTATAATTGTTGAATTATTATTAGTATTTTCTAAATCACTTGTTGCCGATTCCGTATTATTTGTTTCTGGGACATTTGTTCGAGTATTTGACTCTCGATATATATGATCCAAATTTCGTTGATGTTGACCGATTATAAAATGATACGATTGTCCATGCGCTATTGGCAGCCAAACTGCTACTACTGAAACACAATAAAAACAAGGCTAAAATTAGTAATGTTAAATTTGCAAAAAAAAAAAAAAAATAAATAAAAATAAAACAAGAAAAATCAAATAATAACAATTTGTATTGAATATTGATATCAAAGAAAGCAATATGTATACAAATGTCTGTGAGTAAAGTTTTTGTATACATAAAAAAAGTGTTATCTTATCACTTGATTTTGTTTGCCATACGTAGGTCTGCATTTGATAAATGCAAAAATTAATAAAAAAAAAAAAAATAATGAATTGTTAGGGTGGTGTTGTGAGTGGTTCATCAGACTACATTTACATTGTCTCAAAATATAGACATTTTTGATACTACACTTTTTTACACTAACAATATAATGAAGCTTTAAGAGCATTCTGCTTTTATCGAGAAATTCGCAAAATTTAGCTTTTTAATCGCCATGGACATTTCTAGGTTTTGAATAAAAAATTTAAAGTGGGTTTTTTCTAATTGGTCCGTTATTGCAGAACCATATTGTTTACTAAATTTGAATTAAAAGTTTTAAGTCAACTTGGCAGCTCTATATCGAAAATTGTACCAGTTAATGAATTATTCCATTCTTATGTCTCCATAGTCTCTTAAACTCGCAACCTCGTAACAACGTTGACCCAATTTTAGACGATGAGTGTTGTAATTTGTCAGATAGGTTTATTCCGCTTAGAAATTTAATCTATAAAATTTGAGATGGAAAACTTCTTAGAAAGGAGGGAAAATTCATTGAAAATTTTTTCATTAGTAGGTAAGGTTAGGTTAGGTTGATAAGAAGAGCTATGTATACACATAGCTCATATCCGTTGTGTCCGGATATACACCTAAGTCAGCAGGTCGACTTGTTGTGCGCTCTACATCTCTACGTTCATCTTGAGTATTTTCCAGCTTATCCCCCTAAGACCCGTCAGGCCTGGTAAGATGTCGTTGGATAGATGTCTGACCCTTGTTCTCGCAAATGCAGGACAGTAGCAGAGGTAGTGGTCTAGGGTTTCGTCATCCTCTCCGCAAGCTCTACAAATGGCTGATTCCGCCCGGCCTATACGGTATAGATGAGCCCTCAGCTCAGAGTGTCCAGTGAGGATGCCAATTACCCTACTCAGATTCAGGATCTCCCTAGTTCTTGTAGTGTTGGGAGAACCCCATAATATCTTTGTAACCTTACCCACGTCAGTCTCTTCCCAAATTGATACATGCGAACTGGTCGCCTAGTCTGCCAGTTCCAATTTGAGAGACTTGAAAGGTATTGGGTTTTCCAAATTAACTCTTTCCAGGAAAGATCCCTTCCTGGCCAGTTCGTCAGCAATCTCGTTTCCCATTATACCACTGTGTCCTGGGATCCCAACGATTTCAAGTCTGCCTCTTCTGGAGAAGTTTGAAATCTCCTCCTTACACTCGAGGATAGTCCTTGATCTAGTTTTGTTAGCGGATATCGCTCTGATAGCCGCTAGACTGTCCGTAAATATTTTCACGTCTCCGGGACTTGGGGAATCCCGTGCGTTAATAGACCTAATACATTCCTTTATCGCTACCAATTCAGCCTGAAAGGCAGAGTTGTGGTCCGGAAGACGGAGGTATTTCCCTGTGGAACGGTCTTCATGGTAGAAACCTATCCTAGTCTTACCATGCAGACTAGAGGCGTCCGTATAGTAATGTGACCCTGGAAGGTTTTATAGAATATTCTCGTTCATCCTACTTTCCCTGTCTAGTATCCGTATACTGCAGGGTATATCTGTTGACAGTTCCGCGATTCTATCACAGCTAATATTCACTGTGTTGAGTCCCGGAATTTGGTCTAAAACAGTCTGGTGTCTGGTCATGTGGTCGGTGATATATTCCCCTGTTGCCCTTAGTCGTAACATGGCCAGAGCTGCCTCATATTTAATTTTAATCTCGATTGGGCGTATAGATAGAATATTCTCTAAAGCCCTCGTAGATGTAGTCCTTATTGCTCCACTGATTCCTATGCAACAGAGGCGCTGTATCTTTTGGAGTAGTTTAATGTAACATTTCCTGTTCATTGATGTCCATATGACTATGGATGCGTAGGTTAGAATAGGTCTAACGACGCTTGTGTACAGCCAATATGTCATCCTCGGGTTTAAATCCCATTTTGAGCCTATAGCCCTTCTGCAAATCGCCCATAAACGATGAGCCTTTGCAACCCTGCTCTCGATGTGGTTTTTCCAAGTAAGTTTTTTATGGAGAATCACCCTAAGGTATTTCACCGTCTGTGCGATTCTAATCGTTTTGCCCTGGAAGCGAGGTTCATCAAAGTCGATTATTTTCGTCTTCCTTGTAAAGAGGCATATTTCAATTTTCTCTGGGTTCACATTCAAACCCCTCGGTTGTGCCCAGTCATATGCTATTTCGAGTGCATTCGATGCCCTCCTACATAAATCTCTAGGATCTTTCCCCCTTAACAGTATCGCTACGTCGTCTGCGTAGCAGACAGGTTGGAAACCCTTATTGGCTAGAATCCTTAGCAGACTGTTTATAGTGGTCACCCAGAGAAGGGGGGATAAAATCCCCTTTGAGGTGTCCCACAACAAACCTTGTTTCTTATTTTAATGCCACCAACCTCGCAACTTATCCATCTATTCCTTAGCATGTGACTTATCCAGGCTTTAATACCCCGGTCAATGTCGAATTGTTCTAGGGATTGGAGTAGCGTATTAGTTGATACATTGTTAAAAGCTCCTTCTATATCAATGAATATAGCTAGGGTGAAGATTTTAAGATCAAAAGATATTTCGATGTGGTGAACTACTTCATGAAGCGCAGTTTCCACTGAGCGTCCTTTAATTTCAACAACTCATTTGGGATTTGATATTTAACCATGTTATCGACTATTCGCTCCATGGTTTTCAGTAGGAAGGATGTAAGACTTATCGGTCGATAGGCCTTTGGGTTCGCGTAGCTTTCCTTTCCCGGCTTTGGTATGAAGACCACTTTGGCCTCCTGCCATGCCCTGGGGGTGTACGCTAATTTTAGGCAAGCAGAGAATATGCCAGCCAGACTACTACCAATTACGTCCCCGCTTTTTTGTAGTAGAGCAGGAAAGACTTCATCTGGGCCTGCTGCCTTAAAAGGGGCAAAGCTTTGTATTGCCTTAATTACCATATTTTCGGTTATTCTATCATTTCTTTCCTCTCGATATTGTTCCTCATTAGGCCCTTCATATTGTTCCCATCGTGTCCCGTCTGCTGTTCCACGTTGGTTCCAGTTTGTCGGGACACATTGGTACCAATTTCTAGGTTCCTATTTGGCCCACGTTCTTCGGTAAGAAAGTGTGTTTCCATCAATATTCTTAAGGACTGTTCCATTGATTCCGCCCGAATCCCGTCCTTATCGACTAGAGTTTCAGGCTGTGAATGGGTTTTCGATAAGAATTTTTTGATTTTCGAGACGTCATTAACGCTATCAACCTGTTCACAGAAAAGTTTCCAGGAGTTGCGTTTGGCTACTCGAATCTTTTTGTTGTATTCCCTGAGTTTGTCGTGGTAGTCATCCCAGTATACTACATGTTTTTACGACGAGCCCTATTAAATTATCTTCGGACTCCTTCCCAAGATTTAATTCCGCCCGAATCCCGTCCTTATCGACTAGAATTTCAGGCTGTGAATGGGTTTTCGATAAGAATTTTTTGATTTTCGAGACGTCATTAACGCTATCAACCTGTTCACAGAAAAGTTTCCAGGAGTTGCGTTTGGCTACTCGAATCTTTTTGTTGTATTCCCTGAGTTTGTCATGGTAGTCATCCCAGTATACTACATGTTTTTTACGACGAGCCCTATTAAATTATCTTCGGACTCCTTCCCAAGATTTATCAATTCCCCTGTCAGCCAGGGTTTTACTCGGGGTGATCTCCTTTCCCGGGGAGATCTCCTTTCTCATTAGTATGAAAAAAGCTGAATTTTCCGATTTTGAAGGAATAATTTTACGACAAACTAATTTTCAAACTATAAGGAATCAAATTCTTTATCAACTGACCATAATAATTGATAAAAAATATAGAGTAAATCAATCATGTGGGGGGGAGAGAGAAGAGACAGAGAAGGAGGAAGAGAAAGAGAAAGTGAAAGAGAAAGAGAAAGAGAAAGAGAAAGAGAAAGAGAAAGAGAAAGAGAAAGAGAAAGAGAAAGAGAAAGAGAAAGAGAAAGAGAAAGAGAAAGAGAAAAAGAGGAAAAGACGGCGAATGGTCCCAGAATAGCGCTATTGATGAACTGAACTGTAGGTTACATTAGAAATGGACACAGATTGCTTCCAGATATGTGGAAAACAGGTATAAAATATTTATAAAATATTATTTAGTTAACGCGTAAATTGCTAAAAAAATAAACTGTGTAATAATCTATGTAGTTTTCAAACAAAACTGAGTTTCAGGCGCTCTTCTATAAAAATAAGATTTTACATTGAAATGATGGTTTAATTGTCTTTGCTTTGTCTTTAGCATGTAAACATTTAATTGTTGTAAGTGGATCAATTTGACCGACATTATGTTATACTCGTAGTATTCTGTCTTATGGAGTTAGTAAACGATTAATATAATCTTATCGAGTTTATAAACAATTTATTTTGTTATATCGTGTTCGATAAAAGCGCCATTTATGCGATAAAAGCGTCAACGAATCAACATTACAAAACGTATATAAAGCGTGACAAAGTCAGTGAGTCAGAGAAAAGGGTAAATATTTAGTAAGCTACCGATAATGTGCACTTACGACGATATTGTCTTCACTGTAAGTAACGATACTAAGAAGAGAGATCGAAAAATTTTTAGCATACATAAAATGTAATAAAAAGGAAACCATTGAACAAACAATTGATTTTTTTGTATTAATTGGACTTATATCAAAGCTCACAAAAAAGACAGTCACTACCTATGAACTTATAAAGCTGTTCCGTAAACCAATCCATTATGAATTTTATAAAGGTGTCTGTCACTTTTTTGTTACTCCGTCTACAATCTTATACATTTGAATGCCTTTCTTCTTCTCTTCAATTCCCTTTTTTAAGAGCCCATTATCTTTGAGCTGGGTTGTGAAAGAAAGAAGTCTTCTTTGGAAAGACAGCTTAATAAAATTTCAGTATTTATAGAGCCCGTTGTAACATATGATTTGCTTATTTTGCCGCAACTACACATATCTTGTCATACCAGAAAGTTTTTTTTTTTTGAAACTTCGTCTCCTTTTGGGTCCTAAACTTATCTTCGATATTTCCTCGAACATTAACAAGACAATAATTTTGACTCGGAAGCTGCAAAAAAATCTACTTATGTACTATGCCGCAGGCATATTTTTTATGAAACATGATTTGAATTTCCTTGCTCTAAATTTGGTCTCTACAGTTTTTGCAGAGTTCCTGTCTGGAACTTTTTTTACTTTTTATGTTTTCAAACATCCATTAGCTTTAAATTTTCGCATCAAATAGTCCGAGCACCGAGTTACTCGGTTGCTTTCCTATATGCGTTCTATGTTCTTGGCCTTAAAACCTTTTTTTTTTCCTAAACCAGGTTCCATATCATTGGTCAAATTGTCCTAATAGTTTTTAAAAACATTGGAAACAGTTTGACGGCAGGCCTTTGATGCTTTCAGAAATTTTTCGTGGGACCAAGTCGGATTTTGTTGAAAATATTTATCAATTTTAGCATGTACTTTTGTTTCGTCCCTTAATTTAAATCCAGCTAACAACAACTGAATTTTTCAAAGATTACTTGATAAAAAAAAATCAAATAATGCTAGCGAGGAACAACTAAGATTGTTAAATTCGGCTATGTCTAATCTTTGGGTTTTATGTTTGCATTAATATATACTAACAGATACCAGCGCTCGAAATTCGAGTGCAATTTCTAGGCAGCTTTATTTTTCAACTTAGCCAATTCACAAACCAACACTTTTATGGTTTATTATTGTGAATGAAGATAAAAAAAAACTCAATAACAGACACATTAACAAATTTAATAAAACAAACATAGCATATGTATAATTATATGTATGTGTTAGCAGCAACTTTAAATGCAATTGACTCAAAAAAAGGAAAAGATTTAAAAATGTGTAAATCTGTAAAATGGCTAAAAAGTAATAACTTTCAAATAATATACATTTGGTCAAAATCGGGATAAAATGGTAGAACAAAACATCTGTCACAAGAAATCGCCTAGCCTATTACTATTATAGATATGGAAATATTGCACTATTTTCAACAAATGTGAAATATATTTGAAAAAGTGAACAATTTGATAAATTTAATACTAAATTATTACAACAAACACATGGAATTTTTAGCATTTTTAGAGGCGTCTCCAAATTTTAGGCCATATCTTGGCACAGTGATGCCCGCTATATCCCATATTAAATACCAGCCTATTCGAAATAGTGAGAAACAATATAATTCTACGTTTATCCAGATAAATAGTTCATTTTGTAAATGAGCGTGATTTCAACAGGCAGACAGAGAGGCGGACAGACGGACGCATGGACGGACAGACTGACATTTTTCGATGCCTTATACATGGATGACTTGCACAGTGGTGTGAAGGGTATAAAAACGATTGTTAAGATATTTTCGATTTCACTCCTTATTTACAATTGTGAAATTTTGATAGTTGATGCAAATAACTGTCAATGTTCCATTTATTTTGAAAATCTTTAGTTTTTTTTTATGTTAACAAATCAAGTTTATCAAATATCTCATACAAATATTTTCCTTTTCTTGCATAAGATGGAATTAAAATCATTCTTTTGACTCTTGAAAAAAAAGCAATTGCTAAAAAGAACAGGATTTGAAGAAGGAAGGAAGTTTAGTAAAAAAGAACTCAAAAAAATGTTTAAATAATTTTTATAATATTTCATAAAAATTAGAGCGCTAGTTCTATAAAACGAAACGAATAGATTAACATTTTTATTAAAAATGTTTTTTTTTAACACGTTTTTTTTAAAACATTTTTCACATAAATTTTAAGCAAATTCTCTCGTTTTTAAATTGAGCTCATTATTTTTTCCTCAAAATTTTTTAAATATTTTTTTTAAATTTTATGTAAAATATTTTTTAGAAATTTTTTCCCTTTTAATCCGCAATTTTTCTATTTGTAATTTTCCCAATAATTAAATTTGTTACATCTTTTCAAGTTACAAAAACTTGCCATCGACAAGACCCGATTTTTTTAAAGCAATAAATAACTTGTTGTTACTTAATTTTTGTATGACATTGTTCCGTCCTTTCAGTGTTTTAATTATTGTACTACTGAGAGTTTAGGAATGGATTATGAAATGAATAGTTTAAAGCACATTCTACTAGTTTTGAGTATTTCATAGTTCATGATTATGAATTTCATGGTCGGCAATCTAAACACTGCATATGTTAAGTGTGCCGGGTGAACCTTTTCAAATTCATTAATTATTTTTTTTAGATAGTTTTCTATTACAGCAACAGAAACAAGTCGCGTAATTTGCCAATAGTCTTATAGTTGTTTAACTACCGCCCGATAAGATATCAGGAATATCTAATATGTAGTAAAGGCTTGTGATTTTAACTATTTTTTTTATTGTATTGTATATCCACACACTTTTTGAAATAATTGAACTTATATAGTTTTTTATTACGGCAACAATTTTTCGAGTAACATGGCAACAGAAAAATGGGGAAGTAGAACATACAAGTGCAAAGATTAAGTACAAAAATAAATATTTTACTTCACAGGTCTTGTAAATAATTGCATAAAGTATCGCCAAAAAACAAAAAAAAAAAAAAAAACAAAAATACCGAAGACGGTGCTGTTTAATAATTTCATTAAAAAAAAAAAAAAATCTTTTTTGCCCAAAATTTTTCTCTTAAAGTTCATTTTATTAGGAATAAATCAAAAAAATTGTGTAGCAATAATCTCAAAAAAAAAAAATAAAAAAACAACCCAAGTTATTATTTTTTTGATGTACAAAATTTTTAAAACTAAATATGGGTATCTTCTGAGCAACGGACGCGACATATACTCGCTTTAAAATACGCCAAAAACACGAAAGATGATTTGATTCTATATATATTTTTAGTGTTTTAACGCACTGAATGAGTGCTACATTTTAGAAATATGTATTTTAGTATAATTTAGTTCAAAGTTATAACCAATTATAAAATGAAACGTACGCGACAAAAAAATAGAAGTTCTTTTAAAGCACTTTTAGAAATATACAAAATTGACCGATATTTGAAAACATTATTTCCTTACATACACCTGTAGAAGAAGGCTAAAGATAACTTTTTTCGTACACTTAATTAAGTACATCACAAATACGGACGCCACAATTTTTCCTAGAGGAATAAAATACAGTAATGACGTTCATTAACTTCAAAATTTATTGAATATAAAAGTGAATAATATTAACAAAACCTTAAATTAAACAAAAAAATTTAAAATTAAATTAAATTAAAAATTAACGTCAAGTTATATAGTAGTAATATTAACAAAAAAATCGTGGGGGTCCAATCACAGGAGAGATGTATAAACATCTAGTAATTAAAGATTTTCTTATGGCACTTTTTTAAAATCAAACAGAAAGCGTCATCTGTGTATCACTTATAGCAATCAACTGCAGGGGCCCTGCTAATATAAAAATATTTATTATTTATTATTTCAACCGGTTAATTTTTAATTTTTCATTTTTTATTTTTCATTTTCATTTTTCGTTTTTTATTTTTCAGTTTTCATTTTGAATTTTTCATGTTTTATTTTTAATATTATCATTTTTCTTTTTTAATTTTTTATTTTTAATATATTATTTTTAATTTTTAATTTTTATTTTTCATTTGTCATTTTTAATTTTTCGTTTTTCATTTTTATTTTTTTATTTTTCATTTTTCATATTAAATTCTTTGTTTTTAATTTTTATTTTTCGTTTTTCATTTATCATTTTTCATTTTTTATCTTTCATTCTTCATTTTTTATTTTTCAGATTTAATTTTATTTTTCAAATTTTTAATTTTTTGTTTTTCATGTTTTATTTTTCATTTTTCATTTTTTATTTTTTAAATTTCATTTTTAGTTTTTTCTTTTTCATTTTTTATTTTTCATATTTTATTTTAAATTTTTTGTTTTTCATTTTTATACCCTATACCCATATGGTTTGGGTATAATGACTTTGTGCTGCTGTTTGTAACTACCAAAAATATTTGACCTAGACCCATATTTTATTATACCGAAGGAATCAGAATCACTAGCTGATTCGATTTAACGATGTCCGTCCGTCCGTCCGTCTGTGTGTCCATGTAAAGCTTGTAATCAAACTGCAGGTCGCAAATATGAATATATTTCCATAAAATTTGGTATATAAGCTTATATCGGCCATAGGATAAATGCTATTGAAATGGTGAGAATCGGTCCATGTTCAGACCTAGCCCCCATACAAATGGCACCTATGAATTCAACATAAATTGCCATAAGATCCAAATTATCATATAAATCTTAGTCAAATTGGGTTTTTATGAATTTATTACATTCATTAATCAGTAATCCAAAAATGACCCCAATTGGACAACTCTTAGTCATAGGCCCCATATAGAGCTGCTTCGCGATCTGCACTTAAATCTATCAAAAAACAAAATATTGCACTGATTCTTCTCAAATTTTGTTTGTATATATTTTTGCAAAATACAAGAGACTTTACAAACATGGTCGGGATCGGTTCATTTTGGGGCCTAGTCCCCATATAGATATAGCTTCTGATATGAACTTTTTCATATCTGCAGCCAAAAAAATTAATAAAAATCCCACTCAAATTTGGTTTATGAGACTGAGAGATAGGGCCTCTAAACGCATGGTATAGGGTATCGTATAGTCGGTCTAGACCAACTATAATTTTCTTACTTGTTTATTTTTTATTTTTCATTTTTCATTTTTTATTTTTAATTTTATCATTTTTCTTTTTTAATTTTTTATTTTTCGTTTTTTATTTCTCATTTTTATTTTTTATTTTTCATTTATTATTTTTCATTTTTAATTTTTATTTTTTATTTGTCATTTTTAATTTTTCGTTTTTCGTTTTTCTTTTACATTTCTTACTTTTCATTGTTCATTTTTTATTTTTAATTTTATCATTTTTCTTTTTCATTTTTTTTTTCGTTTTTTATTTCTCATTTTTATTTTTTATTTTTCATTTTTATTTTTTATTTTTCATTTTTAATTTTTTTAATTTTTTTTTTCATTTTTCATTTATTATTTTTAATTTTTATTTTTTATTTTTCATTTGTCATTTTTAATTTTTTGTTTTTCATTTTCATTTTTTCATTTTCATTTTTCATTTTCAAACAGGTTATTACAAATCATAATTTTTTCACCAATACAATCATAAGTCACACCGATTTTGTCTTACGGCTCACATGTTACGCTGTTTTGTATTGTGAAATAGATATTTACTCCCCCCCCCCCTACGCGTACAGATGTTTACACGTCAAAAAAAGTTAGAAATTCTTAATGTGGTCCCTTTAATTTTTTTCTTTATTGAATGAGTGGTTCGAACAGATTCAACGAATTGACTGTCGAAATACGAAAACCAATGCAAACTTTTAGCTCATGACAAAATCTATAAATATGTTCTCCAGAGATATATAAAAGTTTGACTCCATCAATGTTATTTTTAGCACACTCATAAAAAGATAAATCATTTTCGATAGAAATGTCTCTTGCTTAACAATTTGCCAGACTTTTCGTTTAACTGCATCTACTCCGCATACAGCAACTTTGCCATGTGAACTTTATACACAATTTTATCGAATATTCAGAGCTTACGGTTACGGACACTGCAAGTTTTAAACACCAAGAAAATTGTTTAATCGAATTTGCGGGGTCCAATTACTAAATTTTATTAAGAAACGCGATGATTTTCCAAAACAACTGGAAGCGACTTGTATTTGATATACCTGTCCACTAAGGACATCAATCAATAATGTTTTTTATACGGACGCGATATTTAGATTAGAAAGAATAAACTCTAAAAAATTCCTTTATTCGAACTCAACTATATATATGTTCATTCAAATACATTAGGTTTTTGTTAATAGAGCAATTTTTAAATTACAAAAACAATATAATATTACTTCGAATAAGCTAAAGACGTAAAGAAAACAAGTTGCTATAATGCGTCAAAAGACTCAGAAAAAATAGCATTTATTTACAATTGTACATTTCGGATCCAAAATGAATTAACATATATTATTATATTATATATATATAAGTTTTTTTATTAGACAATAAAAAGTCTTTCTGAGCAGTCTCAATTTCGGGACATACCAATTTATATCTTTTTAAACAATTCTCTAAACACACCATATAGGGTATCGCAGAGTCGTTCTAGAACAAGTAACATTTTCTTACTTGTTTTTTTTTATAAACTTTTTTATAGCAACATATTAGTGGAGTAGAAGAGATGCATAAGTATGAGTATTTTATTCTATTTTTTACATGGATATATTAATTAAAATAATTTGTTAGCTAAAATTTTGATGAAGAAAACAATGAGGAATCATCAATGGTTCCTTAGTTATAGCTCAAAATTAAGCAAACAAATATTAAGATAAGGCAAAATATAAGAAGTCATAAAAGAAAAGTTTGGCCTGAGAACGCGAAACCGTTTGGAGTTTTTACTATACTGGCCTAGTCCTTTCACCCTGAATTGGAATTTCTCACCCCCAGGCAATGGTCCCGAAAAACACATACACGAAGGTTTGTCAAATGCGTTGAAATGACACTTAATTCTTTGGATCACTCTTTAAATTATAATTAATAACTTTTTTTTCGAGGTTAAATTTAATCTAATCATCAGTCGGATATTTTTAAATACAATTCCTGGCCGGATTTTATTAAACATACGTAAATTTTTATAGTGATTTTTTTTTTTAAATTATTCAAATTATATTGTTGGGAATGCTCATAAACATGAATATACTCCGAATTGAATGAAAAGCCTTTCACTTAAGTGTAATTAAAAATATTAGTATTGGCTTTGAATTCCAGCAGACATGTCTCCCATTAAAAAGGTTTTTAACTTTTTTCGCCTTCTATAAAAAGAATACAAAAAAAAATGTATATAAAATTCAAAAGATTAAAATATTTCACAATGTCCCATAGATATTACACAAAAAAAATATTAACTTTGATCATCCATTACTTTTGCCGCAGCTTCCCAGTTGATGTGAATCACCTTTTTTATTTCATTTGATTTACCAAAGAGATATTATTATCTAATTATTCATCTCTTCTAACTAAATATTTTCTATGATGCAATAAGTTTTATTGTTAACAAAAGCCAATATTCATCGATCACCTCATTCATATTCTTAGCCACTTTAAAGTAACTATCAATACAGGAAACCCTCTTCACTATTATTTTTCTTCAATTGATTCATAAATCAGTACACTTAAGAAATTAATTAAAAATTACGTTAATACATTATCGTTGTCCGATAACATTTGGTATGTCTGAATTGATTTTTAAAATGACGGTACAACTTTTTTGAACACTGATATGATAGACAACAATATTAAACATTGTTCGAAATAATATGTACAAAGATATAAAATAACATCGATAATAAATAAATTCTTATATGGACTTCACGATACTTGAGTTTCCAAAAATATTCTTAGATCCAAATTAGCTGAGATCATAATTGGATATAGAAAATAAGCATAAACCAAATTTGAATGGAATTGTTATTAATTTGTGGCGTGCAGATATTAAAAAGCTCATAGCTGATGCCATTTTTATATGGGAACTATGTCAAGAACTGAAGATTCGGAATCAGACTATATAACTAGAAATGTTCCTACATGATTAATTTTTGGAGTACTGATTACACAAGGGAACAAGGTTTTTGTTGGTTGAGATTATTTGGGACGCTGACTCCAAATCTGCACTTGGTTTTTTTCTATCAACTCAACTTTTTGCGATATACGTTATGCCCAAAATTAAGACACTCCCACTACATATATTGGAAGAACTTGAAAACGGTTCACCATATTCAGTTTAAAAAAATCCAAATCTCGTCAACAATATTATCGTTGAGCTGTGCTTACATTGCTTTTAAATTTGCCCAGTTGTTTCAGAGATATCGTTGAAGTTTTGAAGTAAATAAAAAAATTTTAAAATTAGTACCTGTAACTTAATGGAGAAAACGAAGATTAGATTTGAAATCAGCGACCTCAAATTAGTAAAAAAAAATGCAATAAAGTTCCAGTCAGTACCAAAAAAGTTAAATTTTGTTCCCTTGAGTTATTGGTTATAATACACATACATATACAAAATTTTAATGCGGATCTTACGACAATCTTAGTCTGTCTCATTTGTATGGGGCTAAGGTGTGCACATGCACCGATTTTCGGAACAACTACCTGAGGTAATTTAGCAATGTCCGTCCGTCTTTCCGCCTGCCTGCCCGTCCGTATGTGTGTAATATTTTCTATACAAGCTTTTGTCGACTATAGGATGAACGCTATTGAAATTGGTGCAAATCGGTGCATTTTCAGACTTAACCGATACAAGTAACCACGATCAGACCGACTAAAATGGTCGTAATATCCAGATTATCATATATATATATATATATTCATATATCCATAAAATTTGGGTTTTTGTGTTGATTATAATGTTCCACAGATTTTTCTTTTCAAATTTAGTTTATATATATTTTGAGAAAAATATGTGATTGCTAAATAAGGTAATGATTAACCCATTTTTTTATATAATCCCCATAAAAAAATTACATCAGATATGAACTTTTTCATAACTGCACGACACAAATTAATAGCAATAGAACTAAAATTGGGTTTATGCTTATTTTATTACCTCAGCAAAGATGGATCTAAGTAAGGCCCTCTCTCGAAACACATGGCATCGGGTATTTTTTAGTCGGTTTCGAAGGACAATAATTTTCTTACTTGTATTATTTGTAAGCTGTCAAACTGATTACAAGGTTTACATGGACATACAGACAGACAGCCAGAGAGACGGACGGACGGATATGGATAATTATGTAGACTCAAAATGTGATTCTGAGATCGTGGGTATAATAGAAAATGATTCTAGGTTAAATATTGTTGGTAGTTACCAACACCAGCACAATCTCAATTATAGTAGTAGTAGTAATATACTCATTATAGGGTATAAATACTCGTAGGTTAATTTTCATGAAAAGTAAATCAAGATTTAATTTTAAGTACAGGTGACCTCAGTTTGAAAAAAAATTATAATTATTCGATAAAAAAAAAGTTAAATCGAATAAAACAAGTTTTGATGGATCGACATTGTATGGGAATTAACTGCGATTATAAGCGGGATGGGTGCAAAAAATTTTAACAATATTTTAAGTGAAATGTTAGGCCGATCGAAGTTCATCTTCAATGTCCCAAGAAATAAAAACAAACAACAAAAAATGCTAAAATTTTTAATTTTATAAAATCAATTTTCACTGATCATATATTTAAATGTATTCGATTTGATATCGCAAACTCTGTTCCAAATATAATTTAAAATGTTATCAAAGAAAAGTGCAAAAAAAAAATTTATCTGAATTAAATTTATCGTAAATGTACAGGAAAAAATTATTTCACACAACTTTAATTTGATGTTTTTTTTTAATATTTTGAAACCATTTTTCTTTTTTGTACAATTTTTTTTTTGTGAACTTCTATTTAAATTCAACGAAGGGAACTAACCCGCCTTAACTGTTCTGTCTTACTAAAGAAAAATTTACAATTTTGCCAGTGCTTGAAATATAGCACAACGAAAAGTGGAAACATCAAAAATGGGAATTAAATTAAGTTGTCTAAAATAATAGGTTTTATCTTCTAAACTTGTTAACCAATAATTCTAGTCGGGGTCATTGAGAAAAAACGTTACAAGGACATGTATCAAATTTTACTTGCGAGAGATCAAGGGTTATTATTACGTGACAAAAAATTGGATTATGGAACATCTACAGAAGTGTTATTTTAAAATTTTAAATAAATTTTGTAAATGTTGTTGCTGATTAACTTCTCTGTCGTTTCCGACTTACAAATCAAAAAGTGAAAATAGATCTGATTTCTTTATTTTTTTTTATTTTATATTTTTGTATTGAATTGCTATTGCGTTTTGCAACTTATAAAAGCCAAAATTAAGTTGAAATAGAGCTCCAATAATAATTTTTTTTTTTTAAAAACGTCATAAGCCACACTATTTCAAAAATAAATCTAATGTGCGTTTTAACTATTGACAGTTTTTAAGATGGTCGTAATCTTTTCTTTATTTTTCTTGATGTCGAATATATGCAAAAATTTCATACTCAACAACATCATAGAATGCATCTATGAATTCTTATGAAGGCAAAATTGAAAGCGATGATTTGTTGTAATGTAATGACTTATTTCAAATGCTTTAATTTGAGTTGTAAAGAAATTGTTTTGGGAAAAGTCAACAATCGTCTAAAGCCGTTTGCTTTTCTGACAGAAAGTGTATTTTTTTATGCAATCTAAATAAAATGCCCCAATGCTCATTGCATTTATGTAAAGGTCCAAAAGTGTTACTTTTCTAAATTGCAAAAAATTGGCGTTATTGCCTTCTTGTAGTTTATAGGGTAAAATTATAAACAATTGTTCCCCTGTTTTGAAATATTTTCACCCTATGACTTAAAAGGAGGTAATTATACCAATTATTTGTACCTTACGAGAATAACACTTTTAGACCTTTACCCGATTTCACAAAACATGGTTGCATTTCATTTGGAATGTATAAAAAATACACTTTTTTAAAAAAGTGCGCATTTTTTTGTCAGAAAAAAAAAATGGCATAAGAATAATCGCGTATTTCTGCGGCAAATTCAAAATCTGTGTAAAATTAAAAACCATCAATGGATTAAAAACCATGTATGAATCAGAAATCAGCAATGAATCGTCTTTTCGCTATTTATAGTTACTCATGAAATTAAGTATAAGTGAGTACAGATCATTGAAATTCAACTACTCTGTGTACTCATACTTACAAGTTGATTTATAAGTATAAATCTATAATATTAATAGGTTAGGCGATTTCTTGTGACCAATGTTTTGTTCTACGGTTTTAGCCCGATTTTGACCAAACATTTATTATTTGAAAGATATTTCTTTTTAGCCGTTTTGTAGATTTACCGATTTTTAAATTTTTTCCTTTATTTTGAATAAATTGCGTTTAAAATTGCTACTAACACATATATAAAATTATACAATGCTATGTGTGTGTTTATTACATTTGTTAATGTGTTTGTATAAAAATGAGTTTGTTTTTTTGTGCTGATTTGCGAATTGGTTATAATTGATCAGCAAACCTTTGGGTCTTTATTTAATGAAAAAATTAAATTTCCTAGAATTTGCACTCGAATTTCGAGGGCTGGAATCTGCTAGTTAGAATAAATATGAATTCGAATTCATAGTCTTACCATGCCAAATCTGTTTGATTCATAAATCACATCAGTTTGACTTATAATTTTAGGAAAATTCGTATAGTGCTTACAACTGAATCAAATCATTTCACAAATACTTATACTTAATATACATGTTTACATGATTATTTACCATGCTAACGACCAGGGTAAATGCACATCCTTACAATGAGTATTTTTACGTATTCGAATAATACTTATTTTGCGTCATCTATGTATATACATCGAGCCAAGGATATTCCATGTAAATCAACAACGTCATAAAAGTTGTTAAACATGAGTATAATGAGTACCTCAAACTTTAGAGTAGATATGAATTTTGAAAACATTTCAATAAGTGTGAATGCGTATAAGTGTATGAAATAATAAATCATGATTCAACTTTACTCACTTTTTCAGTACTCATTGCAGATCTCTGGTATGTATACAGATAATTGTTAAATCAGCGCGAATTAAATACTTAACATTATACTCCAACAATTTATCACTCCTTTACAATGCTCTGGAGTTTTCAGATATCGAAAGTTATTAGTTATTATTACTATTATTATTTTTTTTTTTAAATAACATTCTCGGCTATATCTCACGGCAATTGTACTGAAGACAGGAAAACAAAACTCCAATTGGTTTCCGGGATAAAGCCGTGAGATGAACGCTATTGAAATAGGTGCGAATCGGTCCATGTTCAGACCTAGCCCCCATACAAATGACCCCTGTGAAATCAACATAAATTGCCATAAGATCCAAATTGTCATATAGATCTTACTCCAATTGGGTTTGTATGCGTTTATTACATCCATTAATGAGTAGTCCAAAACTGATCCCTTTGGGACAACTCTTAGTCATAGGCCACACATAGAGCTGCTTCCCGATGTTCACCTAAATCTATCAAAAAACAAAAATATTGCACTGATTCTTCTCAAATTTTGTTTGTATATATTTTTGCAAAATACGAGCGACTTTTCCAAACATAGTAAGGATCGGTCCATTTATGGACCATGTCCCCATATAGATATAGCATCCGATATGAACTTTTTCATATCTGCAGCCAACAAAATTAATAAAAATCCCACTCAAATTTGATTTATGCTTATTTTCTATGTCCAGTTAGTTGGGCCTACGAGATAGGGTCTCTACACGCATGGTATAGGGTATCATATCCGTCTAGACCGACTGTAATTTTCTTACTTGTTTTAGTTTCGATAAGCACTTCGAAAGCCGCACACGAGAAGGAATTTAAATTTTGTGTGTTGCACAGTGTAAGTAACTTTTAAAAACCACTGATTTCTGACTTAACCGTAAAGGATGTTTTTGACGATACGATTTCATTGTAAAAAATTTATACTGAAACCTCGAAAAGATAATGTAGTCCTCCATAACAATTTATTACAAGTAACCACAGAATAATTTTATGAAAGTCCTATTTTATTGCATTTTTTATGTTTAAAATCTATTCTTTTTTATGGCTTTTATATTTTTACAAATAAACAAATTATTCTAAAATTTGTTATTAAAAAAATTGTAATCAAATATTTAATTTTAATTTTAAATTTATAATTCAAGAATCAGTACGAACTCACTACTGAAATTTGGCTTACGAAAAGTGAAGGCAATCAGCGTTAGCAATATAAAAAATTATAAAATATCCCATTTTGAGATATACTTTCCCAAACTAATTCTACTCTTTGACATTTAGCAATTAAAGAACTTATTTTTCTTAATTTTGAAGTATTGAAAAACTTTGTTAAATTATTATTTCTTTTTTTTTTTTATATGACAAGTTTGGATTTTCAGTGCTAAATTTCACATATAGCCATTGTAAATCTATTTATATAAAATCGCAGATTCCAGCCCTCGAAATTCGAGCGCAAATTCTAGGAAATTTTATTTTTTCATTAAATAAAGACCCTAAAAGTAAGCTAATCAATTATAGCCAATTCACAAATCAACACATAAAACAAACTCATTTTTATTTCAAACACATTAACAAATTTAATAACACACACATAGCATTGTATAATTTTATGTTTGTGTTAGTAGCAACTTTAAATGTAATTTACTCAAAATAAAGGAAAAAATGTAACAATCTATAAATCTGCAAAACGGCTAAAAAGAAATACCTTTCAAATAATATACGTTTGGTCAAAATCGCCTATTAATAAGTTATATATAGATTCAGGGTAGCGATGAGCAATTGCTATGTCGTTTCATGTTAAGGAACACCGTTTGCTAGATGGCCCGTATTTGTTCGTCACTGTAGATAGTAAAAATATCTAATAAAACCGCGATAGGTCGAGTGAGCCACGCTGCTTGGTTTTAAAATATTTGGCATAATCCGCAGCAGTTTAGTATGCAATTTGGATCCTCTAGACCAAATAGGTGAGGAATGCCGTAAGAAAATGTAAAGATACTCCGATAAAATTTTCATATAAAAAACTAAAAATACTGAAAAGTGTTTATACGTAACAGAACATGTGCATATAAACAGTTTCAGCGACACATATACATTTTGCTTTGCTCGTTGCTTTTGTTTTTTTTTTTTGTACATGTAAACAACAACAAGGAAAAAATGTGTATGCATCGCTGATAAACAAACAATCAAAAATGTGATAAATATGTATTTATATATATACTCATTGTATTTAATAATTGCTTGCAATTAAAAATTTTGTAAAATATCTTATTAATTTAAACACCATTGTATATCATTTAAAAACTAGCCTTTCTTATAGAACATGGGTGGAGAGTATCTAGTTTTCGGCATAGCCGAATTTAACACTCTTACTTGTTTTTTTTTTTTTTTTTTTTTTTGAATATCTTACATTTAGAAAAAGTTTGATACGATTATTCATGATCCTAAATGTTTAAAGTTCTGATGGGTCTAGGTATATTGTTATTTAACTAGTGATTGCTAAGCTCATTAGCTCACTACTTATTATCCGAAGAACGTCTTTTTGAAAATTGTATAATATTTAATTTAATAAATTTAACATTTACGGTCATCACTGACTCCATAACGCTGCATTGCATAAATTTTACGTGCCCTATATGCTTTAATGCATTGAAGGCCTTTTTTGTCTTGTCTTAACATACAATTTCACTTAAATCAATATCAATATTTTTTTGAATAAAAAATTAAATACGATAAGGAATCAGGTACACTAATTTGTTGCCCTAATATAGCATTATTATAATCATGGGTATAAGGTCCAAAAATGGTCATGATTTCACTTTTTCTAAATGCTACACATGGTTAAAAACTGAACTGAGAATGAATATTGTAAATAAGCACAAGGCACCAAATAAATATTATTTGAATAATAATAATAGTAATCAAATTGCTTCTGACTTCAAACAAATTATTATATACCAAATAAGGTTATAAAAAAAAACAAAAAATAAAATAAAGAACTTTTAATAAAATTGTAATGCTTTTGTCATATGACTTAAGAAAAGTGTGCAAGCAACAAACGTCAACTGATTTTCAATTATTGATTTAAAAAAAAGATGATATTTTTTTAATTTAAATTAAAAATCCATTGTTTTCAATAAAATAAATTTACTTATTTAACAATGCTATGAATATGAATCCTAATATTATAGACCCTCACTCAACGGCTCTAGAAGTTTCTTAACAAATATTTTAATTGTAACAAAGAATAACAATGCTTTTTTTGTTTTATAATTTAAAATGGCCACCATGTGAATCATCTTCTAGACAAGCAGCCGTTAGTTGAAGAATCGGTGTTTTACATTTTTTTTACGAAAAAGTTCAATTTAAGCAAATCATATCATTTGCAAAATTATTAAAACCATGTTAAAATAAATTAAAATATTTTAAAATAAACAATCTTTGTGCATAACAAATCAGATGCTAATGGTGTGAAATTCAAATGAATTAATTTTAGAATAAATAAATAAAACTTGTTATAATTATAATTATACTTTAACTTAACAATTATTAAAATAAGTCAAGATTATATATTATAAACTGTTTTTTTTTTTTCTATTTTTACGATTTGTTAGTAAACAAAATAATTTTCTATAATATTTTTTTTTTTTGTTATTTTTAAAAGTTCACAAACAATCCGGCAGGTTATTATCAATCAATTGTGTGTGTTAGAGTTATTTGATATATGATATTTCATATAAATTTATTACACTTCAAATCGCTCCTTTATCGAGGAAATACACACGATTTTGCTTTAAGTAGGCAGCTGGTTAATGTTGTTTTAATGGAGCAAGATAATAATAGTTTATTAAACTTATTAACCCGTTATTGTTATAGGAATCAAAAGCTAATGACCAACTAAACACACACACGCTTGCTAGAAGAAATATTCGTACACATAAAATTAATTCTCATACTGTCATACTGCGCAAAAAATAGAATTGTTTAATGAAGCTAATTTTTTTTCTAGTAAATTATTAAGCTGTTAATTAATTTTTATAAATTTATTTAAGGTTTGTTGGCTTTAACAAACTATATACAGGTAAAAAACGAAGAAGTATTCGCACACTTGCAATATTTGGGGAATTCATAAGATGCACTAAAGATGTATGTTGTAAAGAAATACAAGATGTCAAATTGTATATAATATAAGCTGACCCGGCAAACGTTGCTTTGCCATACAACTTATTTCTAGTGAACATTTTTGTTGTTAATTATGATGATATGTTTTTACCATGTATGGGAGGTGCCACGCCTACTGGTTTGATCCCGCTCATTTTTCACATAACTTTTTCACACTCATCATTAGTGAACTCACTCCTAGTTTTAAGGCTATCGGGTTTATAGTACTCCAAATTTTTTTGTATGGTACGACTACTTACATTAACAACCAATTGACGTGTAGAAATTTTCATGACTCTGGCCATCATAGTACTCTAGATATATGATGATATGTATTTACCATGCATGGGAGGTGCCACGCCTACTTGTTTGATTCCACCCATTTTTAGTCCGACTTCTCATATTACTAACTTATGTACTGCTACAAAATTTCAGGATTCTTGCTATCATAGAGCTCCAGATATATGATGTTAAAAATTTTTTATGTATGGGAGGTGCCACGCCCACTTCATATATTAAAAATATGTAGCCTATTTTACTTTCCCGATACAAACTTATACACTATAACAATTTCAAGAAGATTGGTCCTATGGTTTAGCAACCTATTGATGTCAAACCCTTAAACAAACCCACAAACAAATTTTCATTTATATCAATAATATTAAAAGGCTAGGCGATTTATTGTGACCGATGTTTTGTTCTACCGTTTTATTCCGATCTTGACCAAACATTTATTATTTGAAAGGTATTTCTTTTTTGCAGATTTACAGATTTTTAAATTTTTCCTTTATTTTGAGTAAATTGCATTTAAAGTTGCTACTAACACATACATAAAATTATACATATGTTATGTGTGTATTTATTAAATATGTTAATGTGTTTTTTTATGAGTTTGTTTTCTTCATTCACAATAACAATAAACCAAAATGTGTTGGTTTGTAAATTGGCTAAGTTGAAAAATAAAGTTGTCTAGAAATTGCACTCGAATTTCGAGCGCTGGAATCTGCTAGTATACCTAATATGTGAACTCCCTGTCGTATATTAATATACCAAAATGTTAAAAAAATATAAAAATATTTTATAATGTTAAAAAATATAAAATAAAAGTAAAATATTTTTTCTTTTACATAAAAACTCGCCTGAATGAAATTATTTCCTTCCATTTTAATTTATTCATACTATTTTAGCCACAATAGTTACAAGAAATGTAAAAAAAAATATTTGGAATAAACTACAAAAGCAGATTAAATAGTAAACAAACAACTGATCACATAGTACACCGCAAAAACACACCTGTGTATTGTCGTAAATTGTTTGTATGGAGGATATCAACAATATTTATACAACTTTTGTACAATTTTAGCACGTAGAACTCATACAACAGTTAGTACACCCTTATGAATACCCCAATTAATACAAAAAACTAAATTTACAGTAAATATTGCTTAAGTTATTACTTTTTAATTATCCCCTGAGCTTTACGACATCTGTGAACCGATTTGGCATCGACTTAAGGATGTTTGAGGTATCCCTATACTTATATTAGCCCACTCATCCAAAATAACGGATTCTTCTATTAAATCCCATAAATTTTTAGTATTGTCGAGCAACCACAGCTTGACATTGTGTGCCGCATATTTTTGATCATACATCGTTTCTCCACTGAATTTAATTGTTGGAAAAAGATTTTCGTCTTTAGTGCAATTCCTTTTTTCGCCAAAAAAAAAATTTTCCTTTAATACCGAAAATGCAAAACTGCTTTCATCTGAATATGAAATACGTTCCCAAAATTCTGAAGCCTTGTTTACATACTATTTTGCAAAGTACATTTTTTTCTATTGACATCGACATCTTACTACACGACCATGACTCTCAGATTTATTTTTGCGAACATTATTTTCATGCAGAACTTTGCCAAAGGATTCTTTGATTTTATACTAATTATGGCAGCAGTAGTTCTGGGATTCTGTTTTACTGATGCCAAAACAATAGTCTTTTGGCGCCCAATTAGTTTGCAGGGGTGAGCAGAACGAGGCTTTAGCAAACAATTTTACGAAAACATTTTCTCTCATGTCGAAAATTTACGATAATTTTTTTCTCGTCAGCACCGATTTCTTTGATTTTTTGACTCATCTCAAAATATAGTTTAAAAAATATATATATAAAAGTCTACTACGATTTGAGTAGTAAATGAGCTACTCAAGCCGAACGAGTAGCTCGAGTAGTACAAACTAAATTTTAATGAGTTTGAATAAAATTTTTTTTTCAGGCTCAAGATCAAACATTTTTACTTTAAATTAAAGTAAAAAACATTAGCACATTTGTTTCAAAAATTGGTCTATATTCTGCATGGCAAGTTGTACAACTGTTTCGGGAAGAGTCACTAACCCTCATTAACAACCAAAAACAGTAGATAGTTTGTTTGGTAAAAAGTTTATTCATATATCTTTACTGTGAAACGAATGTAATGAGAATCCAAGCGAGTTATACTATTAAACCTTCTCCAATATAACAAACTAAAACATAAACAAGTAAGAAAATTATAGTCGGTCTAGACCGACTATACGATACCCTATACCATGCGTTTAGAAACCCTATCTCTTAGGCCTAACTAACTGGACATTGAAAATAAGCAAAAACCAAATTTGAGTGGGATTTTTATTAATTTTTTTGGCTGCAGATATGAAAAAGTTCATATCGGATGCTATATCTATAAAGGGACTAGGTCCAAAAATGGACCGAACCTGATCATGTTTGGTAAAGTCTCTTGTATTTTGCACAAAAAAATGTGTACAAACAAAATTTGAGACGAATCAGTGCAATATTTTTGTTTTTTAATAGATTTAAGTGAAGATCGGGAAGCAGCTCTATATGGGGTCAAAGGGATCATTTTTGGACTATTCATTAGTGGATGTAATGAACGCATACAAACCCAATTTGAGTAAGATCTATATGACAATTTGGATCTTATGGCAATTTATGTCGATTTCATATGGGTCATTTGTATGGGGGCTAGGTCTGAACATGGACCAATTCTCACCAATTTAAATAGCGTTCATCCCATGGCCGATCATTATACCCAAACCACATAGTGGTATAGGGTATAAATATAAACAACTTTGAAACAATTGTTTTTATACCCTATACCACTATGTGGTTTGGGTATAATGACTTTGTGCTGCTGTTTGTAACAACCAAAAATATTTGACCTAGACCCATCTTTAATTATACCGATCGAATCAGAATCACTTTCTGAGTTGATTTAACAATGTCCGTCCGTCCGTCCGTCCGTCCGTCTGTGTGTCCATGTAAAGCTTGTAATCAAACTGCAGGTCGCAAATATGAATATATTTTGATGAAATTTTGTATATAAGCTTTTATCGGCCATGGGATGAACGCTATTGAAATTGGTGAGAATCGGTCCATGTTCAGACCTGGCTCCCATACAAATTACCCATATGAAATCGACATAAATTGCCATAAGATCCAAATTGTCATATAGATCTTACTCAAATTGGGTTTGTATGCGTTCATTACATCCACTAATGAGTAGTCCAAAAATGATCCCTTTGACCCCATATAGAGCTGCTTCCCGATCTTCACTTAAATCTATTAAAAACAAAAATATTGTACTGATTCTTCTCAAATTTTGTTTGTACATATTTTTGCAAAATACAAGAGACTTTACCAAACATGATCAGGATCGATCCATTTTTGGACCTAGTCCCTTTATAGATATAGCATCCGATATGAACTTTTTCATATCTGCAGACAAAAAAATTAATAAAAATCCCACTCAAATTTGGTTTTTGCTTATTTTCAATGTCCAGTTAGTTGGGCCTAAGAGATAGAGTTTCTAAACGCATGGTATAGGGTATCGTATAGTCGGTCTAGACCGACTATAATTTTCTTACTTGTTGTATATGTGTATGCTTTTGCCTACTACAATATACTTGTTGTTGTTTTCTTTAAAACAACTATTTGTTTTGCTAAACTTACATATAGCGTTAACGGCATGCCTTCCGTATTTATACCCTATACCACTATTTGGTTTGGTCCGTCCGTCCGTCTGTGTGTCCATGTAAACCTTGTAATCAAACTGCAGGTCGCAAATATGAATTTATTTTGATGAAATTTGGTATATAAGCTTTGGTCGGCCATAGGATGAACGCTGTTGAAATTGGTGAGAATCGGTCCATGTTCAGACCTAGCCCCCTTACAAATGACCCCTATGAAATCGACATAAATTGCCATAAGATCCAAATTGTCATATAGATCTTACTCAAATTGGGTTTGTATGCGTTTATTACATACATTAATGAGTAGTCTAAAAATGATCCCTATGGGACAACTCTAAGTCGTAGGCCCCATATAGAGCTGCTTCCCGATCTTCACTGAAATCTATCAAAAAACAACCATACTGCACTGATTCTTCTCAAATTTTGTTTGTATATATTTTTGCAAAATACAAGAGACTTTACCAAACATAGTCAGGATCGGTCCATTTTTGGGCCTAATCCCCATATAGATATAGCATCCGATATGAACTTTTTCATATCTGCAGCCGAAAAAATTAATAAAAATCCCACTCAAATTTGGTTTATGCTTATTTTCTATGTCCAGTTAGTTGGGCCTAGACCGACTATAATTTTCTTACTTGTTTTTATTTGTCATTTTCCATTTATGCAAATGTAAAGATATTGTTTTAATCATGTATGAAAGCTTGAAATAGATAAATGTAAGTATTTAGCACAATCGTATTTAGGAATCGTACCAGTACCAGGAATATCATCCTTAAATTTCCATACAAATATATGAAAATATGCAGTTCATAGATATTTGACATCATTTTCCAAAATACATGGTATGACTTTATATATTTTCGCGTCAGCTTTATTGAGAGATAAATCATCTGAAATATTGAAGCATTCTGATTAAAAGTGCAGCAACTTCCCACTCAGATGTATGACTATATATTGCTGGCATATTTTCCAAAAAATGTTCAAGAACACTTGGAAAAAACTGTATTTCAATTTCATTACATGTAGAGAACATGTTTTCAAAATTTAACAGCATTTCAATAAAAATGTTTGCGTGTGTACTCGAAAAATCAGAAATTTGCAAAAAGTGTAAAAAAATAAAAATAAAATTCTAATTTGTACACTGTCTGTAATCAACTACATTCTGTGTACCACTACTCGCCTGATATTGACCACTTTATAAAATATGCTTATGAAAATATGCTTTTATTTAAAGTTTGATCATATTTTGCAGAAAATTTTCTACAATGACTTAACGAAAAATTGTATTCTTTAAAGCTTTAAATATAAAGATAACGCTTCCTTCAAGAGTCAAAGCATTCCGCCAACCAATTAAGCTTGAAGGAACTACTACTCGACAAAAAACGGAAAATAAAAAAATATGCAAAAATAAATAAATAATCTACTAGAGGACCCCTGCTGCTCCGCAGCATTATATTATATTATATTATAATTATTTTTATAATATAATACATTATACATTATTTTTATAATATAATACATTATAATTATTTTTATAATATAATACCAAAATTTGCCAAGAGAAGTTAACGTACAGTAATGCCAAAATATGCCAAGAGAAGTTAACGTACAGTAAAAGTAAAGTTGATTATCCACGCATAACTTTCCCCAAACCCAACGAATTTGCCAAGAGAAGTTAACGTACAGTAATGCCAAAATATGCCAAGATAAGTTAACGTACAGTATAAGTAAAGTTGATTCTCCACGCATTACTTTCCTCAAACCCAACGAATTTAAGCAGTTAATAGCTGAAGAGAAGGAGCTTGATCTACTGAGTGTTCTTAGACCTATGTCAACAGCCTACGTTAATTAGAACTCTGTTTATAGAGGTTTGGGAGAAGAAAAATATTGAAAAAAATCTTGAATGTGAAGTTTATTCATAAATTCTTTTAATATATAGGAAGATATATTAATACGTGAAGTTAAATTTTTAGTTCCCTTTTTAAGCAATATGTAGGCAGGGTGTGAAAATTGGCATAGTTATAGTTCATATGGAGCAGAAGCTGAGAATGATAAAACTTATGTTTAATCTGTCTTAAAAATATATTAAATTAAATAAAATAAAATAAAATATTTATAATAATTCGTTGCACCATGTTAATGCGAATGATTTAAATTGTATATGACACTCCCCGTGTTGAATTATGAAAATTGATTAGCATACCTTTAGGATCATTTAAATACTCATAAATTGTTTTAATATATAGGTTAAAAAAACATTGGAAGACAAAAATTGAATGAAAAAATAATATTTCCTAGAATTTGCACTCGAATTTCGAGTGCTGGGCTACACTAGTAACTATTATTATCACTGCCCGTAATTGACCATAAATTATAGTCGGTCTAGGCCGACTAACTATACCCTATACCATGCGTTTAGTGACCCCATCTCTTAGGTACAACTAACTAGATATAGAAAATAATCATAAACCAAATTTGAGCGACATTGTTATTAATTTTGTTGCCTTCGGACATAGACGCGTTTATATCGGATACTACATTTATATGGGGACTAGGTCGAAAAATGGACCGATCTTGACCATATTTGGTAAGGTCAGTTACTTTTTTTTTTTTTTTTTGCAAAAGCATATAAAAACCAAATTTGAGAAAAATCTGTGTATTTTTGTTTTTAAGTATATTTAAGTGAAGATCGGGAATCAGCTTCGTATGGGGGCTATGACAAAGACTTGTCTTATAGGGTTTATTTTTGGACTACTGATAAATGGATGTAAAAAACATACACGAACTCAATTTTAACGAGATATATATTATAATTTGGATATTAAAGCAATTTAAGTCGATCTCATAGGGGTCATTAGCGTGGGGACTTGGTCTGAACAAGCGTCTAAAAATTGGAAATTATTTTTTTCCCTAACTTTAATAGTATTAGCTAAAAAATAACGAAAAATTATCCGAATATAGCTTCCCTGAATTGATCCAAGACAACATGCTACTCTAACCTGCTGTGAGCTGATGCAAATGAACGGAGATTATTGATTTTCATAAAAAAAACATCGCGGTCAGGTCTCATTACAAACTTCAAAATATTTTTTAGAAAAAAAATATATGATTTATGTGCATTTATTTATGTATCACCTCACTTAGTATGTTGGATGTTGACTATTTTACGCAACTCATGCTGATCGATCCCTACGATATCCCTATGATATTCCAAAGCTGACATCAATTAATATTTCATCCTTAGACGTGTTGACTGTTCTTAAGAATCTAAGAAGTATAAAAAGTTCACTTAATCCGGGTCCAAATGGTATTCCCAGCTGTATCTTAAGAAATTGTGCTGAAATATTGGTTACTCTTATATATAATAACTCTCTTAAATTCGGCTTCTTTCCAAAGTGTTGGAAAAATTCATTTATTATTCCGCACTACAAATCTGGTAGCCGCAGTGATGCTACTAATTATAGAGCAATTACAAAGCTTAATGCTATACCTAAACTTTTTGAGAAAATTATAACTGATATATTATCACACGAAATGTCATCAATTCTATCACCAGCTCACCAGCTCTAATGGAATTTACTTCCTATATAAACTCTGGATTCTGCAAAAATAAATAAACTGATGTTATATACACGGACTTTAGCAAAGCTTTTGATAAGGTTAGCCATGATCTACTGCTAGCGAACCTTGATGTTATTGGATTCTCCGGGAACTTCTTAAAATGGATTCGGTCGTACTTAAAACATCGTAAGCAATGTGTAATTTTCAATAACTCTAAATCGAAATATATAGATGTTACTTCCGGTGTCCCTCAAGGGAGTCACCTTGGACCTCTCCTATTTTTACTATTTATTAATGATCTACCAAAGTCTATTCAATATAGCAATATTCTTATGTAAGGCGACGATGTAAAAATCTACTCCACTATCATAAACAATGAAGACAGTATACGTCTCCAGTCTGACTTAAATAGCTTCTACAAATTGTGCAATGTAAACTTAATGGAATTAAATCTAAAAAAATGTCAGTCTATGACCTTCTCTAGGTATTCGCCATCTTCGAACGACTATGTCATCCATGACACAAAACTAAACTCAGTTGAATCGTTCATAGATTTGGGAGTTCATTTTGATAAAAGACTAAGTTTTAATTCTGACGTAACACTGACTGTTAAGAAGGCAAATGGTGTTTTATCTTTTATAAAGCGTTGGGCAAAGGAATTTAATGATCCTTATATAACAAAAAATCTATTCACGACTTTGGTCAGGCCGATACTTGAATACGCATCAGTAATCTGAGATTCACAGTACAATGTTTTCATCAAAAAACTTGAATCAGTTCAGAAACAATTCTTACTATTTTCTCTTCGATATCTTGAGTGGAATGCGGAATTGAGTCTTCCACCGTATCGCAGTCGTTTGGCTCTAATAAAGCTTCCAACTTTGAAAAGTAGAAGGATCATTTCTAATATAACATTCTTCCTCAACCTGGTTCATGGTAAAATTGATTCTGAATGCCTACTTGGAAAAATTTATATAAGTGTCCCTAACACATAACTTCGATCGTATGAGCCGGTTTACCTGAATTTCCACAGATCAAATTTCATTAATTTCGATCCATTCCGAAGAATTTGCACCGAAGTGAACAGACACTATGCTTTAATTGATATATCCGATGATGTTGATGTTATTAAAAGAAGATTAACGATATATTTGAACTCTAATGATTATGTTTATAACTGTATTTAAAGTCGGTATTATTTTTATAAAATATTTTGTAAATATTGCTCAGCTGTTGCTTTATTGTAGCTGAATTAAATAAATAAATAAATGGTATTGGGTATCGTGTAGTCTACCTAGATTTTTGTACTTGCGGATTTATTTTTTCAAAAAAATGTCAATTATTTTCTGAAGTTTTTAATATTTAAGTAAAGGTGGTGAGAATATACAATTTAATCATTTTTTACACCATTGAATCATTATTTCTCCCCGATTAACCTGAAAGCGTATAAATGCATGTTCTATATTACTGTATGGTGAGGGTTAATGAGAACGTGGTGACATTTTTTATACCAAAAACATATGACCTAGATATATTATCGACTCAAAATGCCTTTCTGATGTCCGTCCATCCGTTCGTCCATCCATCCGTCTGTGTGTCCATGTAAATTTTGTAATCAAACTACAGGCCGCAAATATGATGAAATTTATCATATAAGCTTGTATCGTCTATTAGTCGAAAGCTATTTGTAAAAATTGATGCATATTGTATGTGTGTCTATTACATACACTAATCAGTAGCAAAAATGAACACTGTAAGACCATTCGTAGTCATAGTCCCAATCTTCACTTAAGTCAATAAAAAATATCGCATAGATTTTTTTTTACTCAATACTACTATGGGAACAGGGTATTATGACTTTGTGCTGATGTTTGTAGCTACCAAAAATATTTGACCTAGACTCATCTTTCATTATACCGAAAATAATTCTGAGTCGATTTAGTGACGTCCGTCCCTCTGTCTGTCCGTCCGTCTGTGTGTCCATGTAAACCATTTAATCAAACTACAGGTCGCAAATATAAGCTTCTATCGGCCATAGGATGAACGTCATCAAAATTTCTGAAAATAGAGGCACGCTCAGACCTAGTCACCATACAAAAGGCCCCTAATAGATCGGTGTATACCGACTATAATTTTCTTACTTTTTATACCCTATACCACTATGTGGTTTGGGAATAATGACTTTGTGCTGCTGTTTGTAACAACCAAAAATATTTGACTTACACCCATCTTTAATTATACCGATCGAATCAGAATCACTATCTGATTCGATTTAACGATGTCCGTCCGTCTGTGTGTCCATGTAAAGCTTGTAATCAAACTGCAGGTCGCAAATATGAATATATTTTGATGAAATTTGGTATATAAGCTTTCATCAGCCATGGGATGAACGCTATTGAAATTGGTGAGAATCGGTCCATGTTCAGACCCAGCCCCCATACAAATGACCCCTGTGAAATCGACTTAAATTGCCATAAGATCGAAATTATCATACAAATCTTAGTCAAATTGGGTTTGTATGTATATATTACAACCATTAATCAGTAGTCCAAAAATGATCCCTATTGGACAACTCTTAGTCATAGGCCCCATATAGAGCTGCTTCCCGATCTTCACCTAAATCTAACAAAAAAACAAAAATATTGCACTGATTCTCCTCAAATTTTGTTTGTTTATATATTTATAAAATACAAGAGACTTTACCAAACATGGTCAGGATCGGTCCATTTTTGGGGCTAGTCCCCATATAGATATAGCATCCGATAGGAACTCTTTCATATCTGCAGCCGAAAAAATTGATAAAAATCCCACTCAAATTTGGTTTATGCTTATTTTCTATATCCAGTTAGTTGGGCCTGAGAGATAGGGTCTCTAAGCGCATGGTATAGGGTACCGTATAGTCGGCCTAGACCGACTATAATTTTCTTACTTGTTTCAGATTAGGTTTAGGTACATGTTTTTGAGAAAAATAAGTGAGTTACTGAATATGGTCATGATCGGTGGTGCATTCTTTGACATAGTCGCCACATAAAAATAACTTTAGATATAAACTCTTTCATATCTGCATACCACAAGTTAAGGCCCATTTACACGATACTACTCAGTCATATGACATTTAAAAAGTACCGACATTATTTCTTCATACTTAGGCCATTTACACCTTCACACTCAAGCTGAAAGCAGCTGTTTAGAATAACAAGCAAATTTATTTTGAAATTTATATTTTATATCCACTTTCTTTGTTTTTGTTTACCTTTTTTTAATATAACCAAGCAACCCTGATCCGATGAAAGTGGTTTTTAGGAATATTTCTAAAACCATCGGACTTCGAAAATAAAATCCTACAGACTGTCAATTTCATAACACAAGCTTTTTACATGATGCGACTTTTTCATAATACTTGACTTTTGGACAGGCCGTATTACAAAATGTGATAGTGTAAACTGGCCTTTAATGACAATTGCACTAAAATTTGGTTTATGCTTATTCCCTCTCGAAATGCATGGCATGGAATATTGTATAGTCGTTGCTGACCGACTATAATTTTCTTATTAAATTGTTTTATGACCAGTTATCTTGAGTTTATGTTACTTCTTTTGGGCTATGATGGTCAGCTTATAAGTTTTCAATAAAATAAATTAAAACAAAATTTATTTCATCTCCACTCTACGTTTCGTTGACGGTTTTTCAAATTCATCAGGAGTGTATATTTTCTTACTTTCTTAATTTTATTGTTCCAAAAATCTTTTTTGTTTCAATTTATTTTAAAAACACATTTAAGACAGAAAAACTCATATACAAAGGCCTGAATATAAGTATCGACAACTGAAAGATCAATTTTATCTATACACAGAAAACTGGATAAATGTATCTACCGAATAGTTGTCATGTTTATAGCTTAACTTCGAGTTGCATACGATTATAGTTCTGTTGTTTTATCACAATAGAAATTATTGTTTAAAGTATCGAAAATGTATTGTTAATTTGTTGATCAATTCGGTGAACGAAATTTTTTACTGCGAATAACTCCCTCAGAACCCGTAGAATAAAGTCATTGTTCATCATTCTACAGTGTAGGTTAACTACCTTTAATTTAAATGCATCTTTATTTTTAAGTTTCAGACAAGATCACAAATATTATTATTAATAAATAAACACAATAATCGAACAGATGTTTATTTAATTTAATTCAATTTACTCCATTTAGCCCAAAAAAAGAAAAAGTAATACTTTCATGTTATTAACACTTTTTGTAGTAGTGAGTTCACGGACATTTAAACAAAAATTTAATAAATCAGACTACTTAAATTCTAATTAATTAATTTTTTATTATTATTAATATCTTACCAGATAATATAATTAATGACAAAGAACGTATATTGCGGCACATTAGAGACAACATTTTATTAGTAATTTTTGTTAATGTCTTTTTAATGCTGTACAAAACTGAGTTTATTTTTAAAATTACACTTAATTTTAATTTATTTTTTTTTCTGTCTCTTTTCTAATATTCAATAATATTTTTGCCGTTTCAATTTTATTTGTTATTGTTGTTTTTTTCTTAACAGGAACTATTTTTACAATTAGAAAAAATTTCAAAACTGCACAAGACAATTCATTTAGCTTGTTTTATATTTGCTGTTAATTTTTTTTCTTTATTATTATTATGTTAAAACCGGCAAATACGACGAACAAAAAACTATATGTTATACACGAGAGAAATATTCAACTGCCAAGTTCAAGATTTTTTACGATACTGATCGTGCAGACCAACAGAACAAGTACTGAAACTGAAATGAGAAAACTGAATTTGTCAAAGTGTTAAAATATGACTGGCAACAGCCAACGACTTTCAAACAAACAGATTGTATTAGATGGATATAAATAATGTTTGCTTACGTATAGAAACAGAAAACACCTCTACATACGTAATTTGGTCAGGTATCTTGAAATATTGGTTAAATATAATTCCATTGAATTTCTAAAGAATGGAAGTTCAATTTTAATTGAAACCTGTATTTGTAGTAAATGTTGCGAAAAACATTGAACTAATAGGGGTATTCACTATATACACAATTCAAGTGTATGAGTAAAAAAAGAGAAAGCTATTGCTTAAAGTTGAAAGCAGATTTAACTTTGAGTATAACAATATTCAGAAAATGAGGGGATGCTGTTCTAAAAATATTTAATAAAATGCGTCTGAAAATTAAACAGCTTAACTCCGAGTAGAGTAGAGCTCCGAGTAGTAAAGTTGATAGCTAATGCTCAAAAAGTCGCTAAGTATATATTAATTATATTATTAAATAAATAAATAACAATAAAAATAATTATACTAAATTCAGAGCAACAATTTTTAAAGAAAATTTAAATTTTAAGTCTAATGTATTATTATACCCTCCACACCACTGTACAGAATATATCAGTTTCGTTGTTTCGTTTGTAACGCATCGAAAAATGTATTTGTAATCCCATAAAGTATATATATTCTTGATCCTTATAATAACTTGAGTCGATATAGCAATGCCCGTCTGTCTGTTTGTCTATTGAAATCACGCTCATTCCTGGATACCTGGGTAAAATTAGGATAATATTGTTCGTTATTATTTAGAGGAGGTTGGTATTTAAAATGGGGTGAAGCGGGCATTACTTTGCCAAGATATGGCCTAATATATGAAGCCACCTCTAATAAATGCTAAAAATTCAGTGCGTTTGTTGATTTAATTTAGTATTAAATTTAACCCTTTGACTGTCCCCATACAAAAATTGTTTTAGTAAAAATTTGGTAAAAATGACGTGCATCACATGTGATACATGAAGCGATATTTAAACTATTAATAGTTTATTATGCAAACGTTCTGTGCATCACACATGATTCATGTCATTTTTATATTTATTTATTAATTTTGCCGTACAGTGTTAGCAACACCGAAATAAATACGTGTGCAATTTTCTTTGGTTCATTGTACAACATAGAAGCTTTTAGCTGTCGGTATCAAGTTATTAGTGAAGTATGGATCCATTATTTTTTTACGGTCGGAAAACAAAAATTGGTTATTCAGATTTTGAAATTAGAATTGGTATAAAAGATGACAGTTCAGATGAAGAAAACCTCTCTTCAGGTAGTGATGACAACTACATTTGATCGTCTTTTCAGCAAGAGAGGAGTAATGCCTTTGAAGTAGCAGAAAAGATTTCTTTTATTGGCAAACAAGGTCTAAATAATCGTGTTGTAATTGAGGACGGAGTACCTTTTCCAACCTACTTTATTGGACAATTTTTTTTTACAGCGAAAATAATGGTTTTGGAATAAAAAAAAACATGCACAATCCCATCATGTTTGTCATAATTATCGCATGAAAAGGTGGTCAAATACCACACATACCAAAATGAAAATGTTTAGAGGTTTGATAATTACCAAGGCATTATCAGCTATCATAATATTGAAGAATGTAACCGTTATTTTATCATCCGTTGTTTCACAATACGTATAATAAAATTAAGAAGATACATTACATAAAAATTCCAATTCTGCAGGAACTATACACGCCAGGTGAAGACATTTCTGTAGATGATTTCGCACAGTAATATAATCCAGTAAAAAGCCACAAATATGGTATAAAATTATTCAAGTTTGTAATATGACTTGTTACGTTTAGAATTTCTCCAAATACTGCGGGAAAGGCACATCTGAAAAATTACCTGGACAAGACCATGGTGGTTCTTGAATGATGGAAGATTATTGGTTGCAGATAACTGGTATAGTAGCATCATTCCTTTAGCTATATTTTAAAAAATAAAAAAACGAATACTATCGAACATTACGATCAAACAGGGTTGGTTCGCCGAATCTGAAATCTTTCAAACTGACGAGAAATGAAATAGCAGGTGCAATAAACTTAACTGGAATTAGAGTAATGAAATACCGAAAAGAAAGAAACAAGACTTATTTCAACTTTTCATGGTCTCAATATGCAAGAAAGCGGGGAAAAACCGTGAAGGAAAAATAGTCTAAAAAGCAATCATAATACTAGATTCAATGGTGGAATTAACCCCTCTGACCAAATGATACCTTACTACAGCCTATGAAGAAAACGTGTAAAATGGTATAGAAAAGTTTTGTTTGAATGTTTTAGTATTGCAATTTTAGATAGTTGGGTTTTGTATAATAAATTTTGTTCAAACAAACAAATGAAATTAGAACAATTTAAAAAGTCAATTCCGAATTCTTTGCTTGGCATTAAATTGATGAAAAAAAACTATTTTTATCATTTTATATCCTGGAAATTTGAAGTTTTTTCTTATACAAGTGTTCATGTCTTATTTAGAAACAAAACAGTTTTTACACGCTCAAACCATTAGATCACTTTTTTTAAAATCAGTTCATACAAAATTTTGTTAAAAGGAATAAGACAAATTGTGTATCAGATATGATGCGCAAGCGTATCAATCATAACGTCTGTGCATCATATGCGAAACATTGGACAGTCAAAGGGTTAACAAATTGTTTACTTCTGCAAATATTTTATTTACCTAAATAGTGCAATTAGTCCATATATTAATGGAAACATAAAATCCAGGTGGAGGGTATCAAAGATTCGGTATAAGCGAACTTAACACTCTTACTTGTTTTTTAGGATTATTTTAAAATTCGAATTAAAACTACCATAAAAAAAATTTACTAAGCATTATTTATTATTAATATTTTTTTTAACTACATTGTCAACAGTCCGAAAATCCCGACGGTTTTTAATGTTTTCGAAGTCGCCGAATCAGAATCTGAAGTCAGTGTTTACTGGTCATGCAGTTTTTTGTGTTACAATGGGCAAGTCCTAACCCACTACTGTTAACTAACTCAATTATATATGAACGACCCCCTTTACTTTTTCGAGAGAAATAATTTTTCCTTTGGGACCTATCCCCTTTTTGGGGGGCTCCCTTACAAATTATATAATTTTTATATAACTTTATAGAAAAAATATTTTTTTTAATTTAGTTTATTTTTTATATTTGTATAATATTTCTGGTTTAATTTCCTTTTCTGTCAATTTCTCTTCAAAGGTAACATCTTTCATTAAATTGTGAATATTTGGCCCAACCTGCAAAATAAACAAAATTTTCGGAGCGTGAAATCAGAAAGATAATAAAAATATGATAGGAATATAAAAAAAACTAAACTAGCAGCTTCATTTGTCAAGTTAGCCAATTTACAAACCAACACTTTTATGGTTTATTATTATTGTGAATGATGATAACAAACTCATTAACAAATTTAATAAACACACATATAGCATATGTATAATTTTATGTATGTGTTAGTAGCAACTTTAAAGGCAATTTACTCCAAATAAAGAAAAAAAAAAATTAAAAGTCTGTAAATCTGGTGAACAGCTAAAAAGAAATAACTTTTAAATAACATACGTTTGGTGAAAACGGGGATAAAACGGTAGAACAAAACATCGGTCACAAGAAATCGGCTAGCCTATTAATATTATAGATAAAAAAAAATGTTTTTCTATGAAGTTATACAAAAATCATAAAATTTGTAAGGCAGTCATGCGCGATATTAATTTTTTTAATTGTTCAACAGTAATACTGGAACTATTTATTTATTTTTTGTAAATTTATTTTCAAAATTTTATAGAGTTAAAAAATAATAAGAAACATTATTCGTACACTTGAAATATTAATACAAAAAAATTAAATTTATATTAAATTAAATTTACTCCACTTCACCAAAATCATATTGTTTAATATTTCCTTTGAGGTTATTTTATTCTGCGCACCAGTAAATCCCACAAATGCTCTATACCATTAAGATCTTGTAATTTGGCTGGTGTTATCAATTGCTTATTAGTATTGTAGAGGAAACACAGTTCGACATTGTGCGCTGTATGTTTTGAATCATTTTCCTGTTGCATTCAAAAATCTTCTCTAAGGCCCAGTTATTGTACGTTTCAAATTTAGTTTTAAATTGTTTACCTAGCCAATTTGATTCATTATAGACTCATAAAATACGAGTTTACACACCTCGTAGCCTGACATGACCAAACCATAATGTTACCACTATTGTTTTTAACTGTTGGCAAAAGATTTTCTTTATTTTATGCAGATCCGATTTTTCGCCAAACTAATTTTTTCCCCTTTAATGTTGAAAATGTAAGGCTTTCTTTCTTTCATCCGAAAAAAAACATTCCCAAAATTTTGGCTTCTGCCTATGATTTGAGCTATTTTATGATCAGATTTACCCAAATTTAAAACCTTTAGAATAATTTTTCCCTCGTCAGCACAGATTTCTTTGATTTTGGGACTCATCTCAAAATATAGTTTCCAAAAGAAATATAATTAAGTCAAATCAACTTTATACAAACAAGTTTGTCTTAAACTAAACTAAAATCGATGTAACAAACCGGTACGTCGTTGCTTGATTCGTGGACTTTGCGTAGTTGTAATTGTGCGACTGTGTATTTTGCATTGTAAACAGAAAATTGAAGTGGAAACGTTCCGTAAGTTTTTTGAAAAACAAGTAAAACTTCCAATATGTCAATGGTACAAAATTCGTAATTCAAAATAATTGATTAAAAATTTTATTAATATTTATAATTATCAGTTTGAAGTCTACGGATGCTTTTTCTAATAAGTGCACGTGAAATCTGACATCAGCATCGTAAAATTTTACATTTTTAATGTCGCACATATTCAGAATTTTTTGTCATACGAGTGCCGGGTATTTCACAGCAACTTGAAAATTTCATATAACTTTATGATTTTCAAAGCAAATAATCTCAGAAAATGGTGAACCGATTAAACTTGCTTAAATATTTGTGTGTTAAAGCCACATTCCAGGCCACCGTGCTTTGCTGGTTTTCTGAATTCAATAATGTAAGTCATTCGCTCCAGGTCGAATTTCGTCAATGTCGTCCAAACTAAATTGTTATGCCATAAAACAATCATGCTCTGCGGAAACTGATATTGCAGGATCGTTATGTGACGTATAGTGAAATTGAGGCATACTTAGGTGTTAGGTCCAATCGCTTATATTTCGTATTTAAGAATTTCGCTCAAAAAGAAAAGGTTAGTGTCGAGTGTCGAGATATGTTCAAAAAAAATTCAATCGCGGTACTTCAAAAGATGTCATCCAGTAACATCCAGGCGTATTCTTGTTAGGACTAACCGAGACTGACACCTTCGTTCAATTTAGATTTAATTAGAGCGCTGAATTCATAGTGGTACACCATTATTTGTTCGCCAGAATTTTTTGGAGAAAAAGACAACGAAACCATCAAACAAACATCATTCTTCTCCGCGGCCATACGAGCTCTCACTGATCGGCTGAAACAAGTGACTTTTTGAGTACATCGCATTAATTGGATCATCCACCATACAGTGACTTCTTTTTATTCCTACACATCAAATATAAATTGCAAGATCAATTGAATATTTTGCAGTGTTAAAAAATTGGTTCAAAATATATTTATCTTCATGGAGAGTATTTTGAAAAATCATAAAGCCATTTTTTGATAATAAATATTTGGAAACCTTTTGGTTTAACACAGAAATCTTATCAGACGGTGTTTAAAATTGTTGAATTGGTACAATTCTGATATAATTTTAAATAAATTTATGAAAATTTCATTGGTGAGGTTTTATTAGAACCAGCAGATTCCAACACCCAAAATTCGAGTGCAATTTCTAGATAGCTTTATTTTTCAACTTAGCCAATTCAAAAACCAATACTTTTATGGTTTATTATTATTGTGAATGAAGATAACAAACTTATTAACAGACACATTAACAAATTTAATAAAACACACATAGCATACATATGTATAAGATTATGTATATGTTAGTAGAAACTTTAAATGCAATTTGTTCAAAATAAAGGAAAGTATTTACAAATCTGTAAATTTGAAAAACGGCTAAAAAGAAATACCTTTCAAATAATATATGTTTGGTCAAAATCGGGATAAAATAGTAGAACAAAACATCGGTCACAATAAAGCGCCTAGCCTATTAATATTATAGATGTACTTTAGCTCGCGAATATCTAATTTTTTAAATCGTAAACACTAAAAACTTGTGTTTTGGGTTGCGTAATCAGAAAATCGGCCAAAGAGCGGTCTTTAAAATTATTGAGGTGATACAATTCTTGTAATAAAGTTTGATAAGGGTCAGTGTAGGAGGAATAAGAGAGAATTATTGAATAACTCCGGTATATTTGGTAGATACGTATAGTGATTAGCAAATATGTCAACAATTTTATTGTGATTACAGTTTTAAAAATCGAAGATATTAAAATTTACAATTCTTTTCGAATATATGTATTGACCTGCCAGGATGACCAAAAATATATTAACAGTGTCATCTTTCAAGGTTATTGACAATGAAATTGATTCATTTCGCTTTTCGTATTCGACACAGCTTATACCACAGTTCTCGAAATAATAATAACAACTCCAATAACAACTTGCACAAAACTGTCATCTAAATAATCTAACCCATAAAACGAAGGTTTTTATTAAAACCAAGGTTCAGAAAATACACACATGAATCACACAATGTTCTATTCTTAAGCAGCCAACACATATTTTTATTTTCATATCAATTATGTGTGTTTCTAAATTTTGTACGGTGCGCAACACAATCAAGACTGTGTTTCGTTTTAATATTTCGTTATCTACACGAACATTATTCTGTCTCGTATTTTATGTTTCGAAAACACAGAAACCACACAGACTCGAGTGTAGCTTTATTTTAAGTTCGTTTTCTTGCACGTGTACTGCTAAAAAAACGGAACATGTTATTCAACGCGTACATCTAATAATTAAAACATTATCCACTCGCGATAGGAAAACAACGAAACTTTGTCATAAACAACGTATAAAATTTATCTGTTTTCTATTTTATTACTAGCTTTTTATTTTTATTTTTATTATTATCCTTTTATTTTTATTTTTTTATAACTGCTGATGAATTATTTTAGATTTTTTTAAATAAATTTGGTTGAAACAATTGTTGTCGTCATTATGGGGGGTGCTTCAGATTTTTCCGATCGCGAGTATATAATGTTTTAATAACATGTTCTGTTTTTTTTTAGCAGTACACGTACAAGAAAACGAACTTAAAATAAAGCTACACTCGAATCTGTGTGGTTTATATGTGTTCGAAACAAAAAAATACGTGACAGAAAAATGTTCATGTAGATAACAAAATATTAAAACGAAGCGCAGTCATGATTGTGTTCGGCACCGTAGAAAATTTAGAAACACACATAATTGATATGAAAATAAAAAAATGTGTTTGTTAGTCTGAGCTATGTTTGTTTACATATATGTACGATTTTTTATTCAGTGTGTGTTTTTTTCTGAACTCTGATTAATACTTTTTCTTTTCTTATGCATATGAGTTTTGACTCTAGCCGTGACTGTACGTTACTATGCGTGACTATTTTAAAATTAATCTTTGATCAAAAGAAGTCTATGGACCAAGTTTCAGATCAATTGGATGAGGGGAAATGGGGTTTAAATAACTCCGTGACTGGGCGTGACTGCCACAAAATTAATCTATAGTCACAACAAAACTATGGGCCAAGTTTCAGATCAATTGGATGAGTGGGAATGGGGTTGCCCCATGCCAGACAGACAGACAGAGAGTATAAGTTAAAAGGAATAGTTTAAAAACTTTTATAAAATACAAGGGAAAATATTTTTTTGTTTCAGTCAATATAAACTCAATTAAGTTAACTGTGTATTTATCAAAATTCTGTTAAATTATCTGCATTTTTCTTTTGTAACTATGTAATTTTTTAATTCTATTTTTTAGAAAAAATTATTTTGTCTACAAAAAATGTTTCACAAATAATTTTTTTTTCGAGAAAATATTGTTTTATTCACAACACTTCGTTAGTTAGTTTAGGAATTCATTTATTATTTAATTTTAAGTTTTTGATAAATTAGAAAAAAAAAATTATTTAAAAAAGAGATCTATGGTTAATCAATTAATAAATCGTTTATATTATGCATCATAAGAAATATATTGTATGATGTTAATTTTGTCCCGCAAAGTTCAACCAAAGTTCAAATCTATCACTTGTGTTAAGTTACTGTAAAAAACATACCTCCTATAGTTCAAACTTCAAAGGTTTGACTCGACCATTGTTAATCAATATAAATAAATCAGTGTTATTTAAACAACATGGTAAAAAAAACAAGCTTGTACGTGCTTAAAACCATGCAAATGTTAGATTTGTTAAATACGTCTATATTTGTATGTATAATTACTCTGACTTACTAAGGGGAGCACCCGGTTTAGAATCTTTTGAAAAACTATTTCTCTTTACTCAAATCTGTAGTCAAAGTCAACAAAAACGAAGGAAATTTTGAAAAACACTAAATTTCAGGATATCGAACCCAATCTTAACTGAATATGTACACAACCATAAACTTTAAATACGTTTTTCTCAAAACTAAATTTTTCAAAACTCCGTACACGATAACGGTAGTAATTTATATTAGATTTTCAAAAAATTTGGAATTATATTTTTATTTAAAATTTTTTTTTAAAAAATGGTATTAAAAAATATTGCAAATCATATTTTTAGAAATCGTTTAACTTAATATCGAAGAGAATTCATTAAAATCGTACAAAATTTTCTATTTTAAGTAAATGTTTAGATGCTTCTAGAAATAATAAAAATAATATGTTAAGTTTAAAAAAGCTGGGTGCTCCCCTTAACATTTATGCCAGATGATGATTAGTCGTTGTTTATAAGGCCCACTAAACCATGATTAATAAACCAGTTAGATACACTTTTCAGATTATAAATTGATGTATGATGATTAACAAAAAACTTAACTACTTAAATATGATATTTATTTAACGGTATTTTCATAAATTTTGCTTTATCTACAAATATTAAATTTTTTAAATAGTATTTATAAAAAATTTTACTTAATTGTGGAAAACCATTGAAGTGTATTGAAGAGTTATAGAACTAATGAGAAATTTTAATATCGGGTACTTAAGACTTATCATTTATGTGGAGTCACTCAAAACTAATAACTTGATACTTTTAAAAGTATATTTTTTCGGAATTTAAAAAGAATCAGAAAAATGGTGAGACAATATTTTCATTTCGACAAAGGTTTGAACCATTTTTTCTTCGAGAAGTTGGAAATTATATATTTATGAAGGGTAATTTCTATTTATAAGCATCTCCTCAAAATTCTAATTTTTGTTGCCAAAATAGGGAAAAAGCATTAAAAACTCACAAATGTGACTCAACATTTTAACGATTACACTAAACAACAAATTTTTCAAATTTCAAAATTCATTCTCTATCAGTTTCTCTTCGAAGATAATATCTTCCACTAAATTTCGGATACCAATTAAAATAAATAAGAATAATTTTTTGGAGCGGGAAACCAGAAATATAATAGAAATATAAAAAAAAACAAGCTCATTTAACTAAACTAAAAAAATATTTTTTCCGTAGTTATAAAAAAAAAAAATCATCAAATTTGTAAGGGAGCGCCGCTAAGGAGGTTCCGGAGGGGCCAGGTTCAAAAGGAAAAGCTTTTCCTCTCGCAAATGTAACAGGGATCGGTCATTTACATTAACACTCTTCGAGCCTTCCTATTGATTTAGTTAACAGTAGGAGGTTAGGACCTGCCCCCTCGTGACTCGAAAAAATTACTTAAATTTTGGATTCAGCTACTTTGAAAACATTAAAACCCATTATGAAAACCTACGGGATTTTCGGACTGTTGTACAGTGTTATCTTTAAAATAAGTTTATCTCCAATTTCAGTTGAAGTGTCAATTTGAAGATATTAAAATTGCCTTTTATAGGACAAATGAATTTATTGATTTCTTAATTTTTTGGGCCAATGTCATATAATCTGTAGTTGTTGAAAGTATATGTATTATCTGAGGAAGTGGTATTTTAATTTATTTTTCAATTGTTGCTGCTAGTTTTTACTTCACTTGTGCTATATACGATGAATGTTTATTTATTTTTTTTTTTTTTTGGTTTCTGAGTTATAAACAAAAATTGCAAGACAACTATAAAACTACAAAATTCTGTACGAAATAATAAATTTGAAATTTTATTTTAGATGTTGTTACTAACAAAATTTGCTTTAATTAACTTTTACTAGTTGCAAAATGAAATGATTAACCAAATACAGAAATAAAAAATCAGATTTGAAATAAAAACAATTTAAAAAATTATAGTCGGTTTAAACCGACTATACAATAGCCTATTCTTTGCGTTTCGCGAGAGTGTTTTAGTTTAAACTTTGCTCAAACAATAATTGAATATAAAAAAAAAAAAATCAGAAATCAAATTTAAGTGCACTTCTTTTTTAATTTGTGGAATACCGATATGAAAAATTTCATATCTGATGGTATTTTTATATGGGTACTAGGTCAAAAATTCACCCATCATGACCACTTACTTTTCTCAAAAACATATATATACAAAATGAGGTTAGGACTGAACAGCACCGATTTTCACCAATTTCAAAAGCGTTGTCCTATGATCTATAAAAGCTTTTATACCAAATTTTATCAAAATATATTCATATTAGCGACCTGTAGTAGCATTACAAGATTTACATGGACACACAGACAGACAGACGGATGGACGTACGTACATCGCTACATCGACTCAAAAATAATAATACACACAGAAAACAGATTCGTTGTGGCTACCAAATTTATTGCCAACCGAATTTTGATGAAGATACTAATCGAATTTTGAATTGAGTGCAATTACAATTCTATTGTCTTAACAGTAAATATTGTATCACAATAAAATATGGTTGGTTATTATAAAATTTCTTTTGTTACAATCGGAAATTCAGTCATTAATCGTTAGAACAATTCGGTTGGCGAATTTTTTTTCTGTGTAATAATAATTAGTAATAATTTCAAATTTCAGCACAAACTAACTATAGCCTCACCACATACAGGGTCGGCCTTCTAGTATTTCCACTTCGAACTACTGGTTATTTTAGGTATGGCAGCATCAATGTTAGCTGACTAGAAGTTATTCAGCCCTGTTCTTGAAACGTTGTTATTTGAATAAGAGTGAATTCAAAATCACATGAAATTGAAATTTTGGGTTTCTTGAAACCACTTTTTTTATTTATTTAATGGAAACATATGTTTGAGTTAAGAACCATATGTTTGAGTTAAGAACATATGTTATCTAGAAACCGAGGTACCATATGGTTCTTTATTTAGTTTCACAAAAAACTTTTAAGTATTTTGTGCATGTTTTTTCTTAAGTTTATAGAAAAAGTATAAAGAAAAATATTTTCTTTTAAAATAACAACTTATTTGTTCATTTAATTGTTTTTGTTCTTCAATTTCATTCAACTAAAAATGACTTCTATTTTTAAAAAGTTAGGCATCACCAAAAAAAATTTCGATATTCAAGTAAATTGGATTTAACTGCCATCACGGCTGTTTCGAACATATGCAAAAAAATAAAAATATGTGATTTGATGACAAAATTTTTTTTTAATTCCTTTATTTGCAATAATTGGTGCATAAGGAATCTATGTTATAATTGAAAAAATTGTAATGGAAAATAGATTGTGTAAATAAAAAAATCATGTGAGTCCGATCACAAGGGAGATGTGTAAACATATAATAATTAAAGAAAACATCAACATCATATTTTCCAGTGCATAAAAAATAAGTCGATTATGCTGTTTTCTGAAATTATATTGATGTTTTCTGAAATTCAAATGATGTTTTCTGAAATACAATTGATGTTTTCTGAAATTTTATTGATGTTTTCTGAAATACAGTTTATGTTTTCTGAAATTCTATTGATGTTTTCTGAAATACAATTGATGTTTTCTGAAATTATATTGATGGTTTCTGAAATACAATTGATGTTTTCTGAAATTCAATTGATGTTTTCTGAAACTCGAATGATGTTTTCTGAAATTATATTGATGTTTTCTGAAATTCTATATATGTTTTCTGAAATTCAAATGATGTTTTCTGAAACTCGAATGATGTTTTCTGAAATTATATTGATGTTTTCTGAAATTCTATTTATGTTTTCTGAAATTCAAATGATGTTTTCTGAAATTATATTGATGTTTTCTTAAATTCAATTGATGTTTTCTGAAACTCGAATGATGTTTTCTGAAATTATATTGATGTTTTCTGAAATTCTATTTATGTTTTCTGAAATTCAAATGATGTTTTCTGAAATTATATTGATGTTTTCTGAAATTCTATTTATGTTTTCTGAAATTCAAATGATGGTTTCTGAAATACAATTGATGTTTTTTGAAAGACAATTGGAAAATGTTTAGAAAAGAACATATCATAATTTTTTCACCAATACAATTATAGGTCACACAGCGTTATCTGCTTCAGCTCACACCGATATGAGTTACGCTGTTTTTGTGATTGTATTGTGAAATAGAAATTTACCCCCCTCCGCGTATAGATGTTTACACATCAAAAGTTTTTATTATAGTTATAGAACAGCATCATCGCAAAAAGTGCGTTTTATTAACATCGACCACCGATAACGAGTTTTTTTTTTTAATCAGCGCAAAATAAAGACGTTTTTTAAAATCGTTTTTTTTCATAAAATTAATGTCTAATTTCTTAAAATAATGACAAGGTTCAATAAAAAACATGTTAGAGTTTAAATATCAATTAGTTTTTTATCTGCTAAGACCTGCTTAGTAGAAAAAAGGGCATTTGTTTTGATTTCACAAAGCCTTTTCTATATGAATTAAAACGAGAAAAAATATTCTTATTGAAATTAGAGAACAGCATAAAATAGTGATAGTGGTTTCAAGAACAGGGGTGAATATTTGGTTTCAACAGCATGGCGCGATGTGCCACACAAGCCGTGTGACAATCGATGTTTTTCGTTGCAAGTTTGAAAATCTAGTTATTAACCGCTTTGGCCAGGTTCATTGGCCACCGTACAGCGGCGATTTGTCCCCGTTGTACTATTATTTGCGATCTGTTAGGGATGAGTATTACACTAATCACCCAGCCTCGATTGAGGCACTGAAAAAAGAAATTGGTGCAGTCATAGATATAATACAGCTCCAAAATGTCGCAGAATATATGTATCTCTTCGGTCCAATTAAGTGAATATAGAAAATAAGCATAAACCAAATTCGAGTTATTAATTTTTTTTGCTGCAGGTATGTAAAAGTTCATATCGGATGCTATATTTATATGGGGACTAGGTCGAAAAATGGACCGATTTGGTAGTCATTTATATTTAAAAAAAATTAATACGAACCAAATTTGGGAACAATCTGTGCAATATTTTTGTTTTTTGAGAGACTTAAGTGAAAATCGGGAAGCAGCTTTATATGGGGGCTATGACAAAGAATTGGGATATGGGTTTTATTTTTGGACTACTGATAAATGGATGTAATAAACATACACAAACCCAATTTGACCAAGATCTATATGATAATTTGGATCATATGGTAATTTGGGTCGATTTCATAGGGGTCATTTGTATGAGGACTAGATCTGAACATGGATCGAATTTCATCAATTTCAATAGCCTATGGCCGATAAAAGCTTATATACCAAATTTCATCAAAATATATTCATATTTGCGAGGTTTACATGAACACACAGACGGACAGACGGACGCACGGACATCGCTAAATGGACTCAGAAAGTGATTCTGAGTTGAACGGTATAATAAAAGATGGGTCTAGGTGAAATATTTTTGGTAGTTACAAACAGCAGCATAAAGTCATTATACCCAAACCATATAGTGGTATAGGGTATGTCTAAATAGTTTTTGAAATAAAGAAAATCACTCTAAACTATGTGGTCATTGAATAATGACTTTGTGCTGATGTTTGTAACTACCGGAATCACTCAGAATCATGTAAACTTTGTAGTCAAACTACAGGTCGCAAATATGAATATCGTTTCATGAAATTTAGCATATAAGATTCAATCTGCTATAGGATGAAAAAAGTGACCTTACCAAATATGGTCAGGATCGGTTAATTTTTCGACCCACTCATCATATAAATATAGCATCCGATATGAACTTTTTCAAATCCAAAGGCAAAAAAAAAACTAATTACAATGGCACTCAAATTTGGTTTATGCTTATTTTCTATGTCTAATACGTTGAATCTAAGAAATAAGAGTCACTAAACATTTTTTTTTACTATATACATAAATGCCATATTTTTTTTGTGAGTTTAACTTGCAAAAACCTAAATGTAACTTCCTTAAACATGCTGATTTTAAACATTTGGCAGGCCACAAGCGAGTTTAGGTAGACATACATACATATATATATATGAGTAATTAATAACACAACATTTTCTATTAATCCATGTGTGCTTAATTCTGATATAAGCTACAAGCGAAAACTTGTTACCAAGTGCTTAACTTTCAAATAATAATTATTGGCAGACAGTGCTGCCACATAGACAGTTCTAAACCGCTATGTGTCCGTGGCTTTATATTTTTTTATTTCCTTAAATATTCAAATAACAATAAATTTTTGTTTTGATCTTAAAATTATTTGGCATACTCATAACATTTACATATAATTGACATTGACAGTGAAACAATTTATAATTAAATGTCAATAAACGCAATTACCGGTTATGCAAAAAAATAAAAAAAAAATATAGGTACATATCGTATATGTAAATAATAAATCTTATTGTTTGTAAAACTAACAGATACTTACGCAGAGAAGTACATGTACATACATACATATATAAATGTATAATAAGTTCATATCTTTAATTGATTTATATGAATGTATCTGTAACATACAATGTATCTGGGCACTGTTAACTACAAAAACAAAATAACAACTAAACAAGAAGTCATCGTTATTTAGAGAAAGGGATAGTTCAGCATACACAATATTTATACGTATATTACATATTAATATGTCTCTTTATACTTTGCTTTGTTTGACGTAAAAAGAAATTCAAAATTTGACCTAATTTAAATGATGTTATCAAATTTCGTCAAAATGCGAAATGAATGAATGAAATTTTATCCACATCATTGGAGTATGACTTTGTGAAATTCGCTTTAAAACGTTTTACAGTTAAGCTCATATGTACATACATACATATGCATGTGACGTGAGTATTTAATTATTGAAATTTAAACAACGAACTACTACTGTGACTCACATCTCTTTCATGCGAAACCAGTCGAACTTAAAACACTTTTAAAAATTATTATGACGTTTAGGATTTTGTGATTCACAAATATTTTCTAAATAATTTTTTTAAAAATTATGACAAAAAAAGGCAAATGCTGATAATTTTTCATACATGTAAATGAAATTATCAATATGATTTTAAACTGCCACCTTGTTGTATGTTACAAATAATTGTTTTATAATTTTCATCTTAAACAAAAATTATTTTGCGGCAAATTCTTATTTATATTAAAACTATAGCATAGCTTAAGGCTTTAAGTATTATTATTATTACTTTACCCAGCGAACATTTAGAGTAGGAAAAAGTCGCATGGGGTCAGCCGCAGATCGCGGAGAAACTTTAATATTTTATAGAACACGAAGAAATAAGAGGGAAGTTTGACGGGGGCTTTTTGGCCTAATTTTTTTTTTCAATTCTCTTCTGAAGCTGCTGCGTAAATCCCCGTACAATTCATTTTGCATTTTTGGTTGCCACTACTTCTGTTTTTTTTTTACGTTTATTCTGCCAACATTTTTCATTTGTTCATTCGCAACAAATAAACAACATAAGAACCATTTTTTTTTTAATAACGTGAAAAAGTTATGGAAAATTTAAATAAAGAAGATATTGTTTAAAGAATTTAAATTTAAATTTAAATGGTGCTTTATAAAGTCATTTTAAACGTATTTTTCTCAGTGACGGTTTATAACATCATTTGTGACTTAATTGAGACTAGAATAAGAATAAAACAACTTGTCAAGAAAACGAACTACTGTAGAAAGCAACGTCAAAAAACCCCTTAAACTAGAAAATGAGACCTTTTTGATGTGTAAACATCTATACGCGTAGGGGGGTAAATTTATATTTCACAATACAATCGCAAAAACAGCGTAACATGTGAGTATACATGTTACGATGTGAGCTGTGAGACAAATCGGTGTGACTTATGATTGTATTGGTGAAAAAAATATGATATAAAATTGTTTCAGCTAATTCAACAACCTTTTACTTTAAAATGTTAAAAATTTCACAATATAAACGTATAACATCTATAATATTAATCGGCTAGGCGATTTTTTGTGACCGATGTTTTGTTATACCGTTTTATCCCGATTTTGACCAAACGTATATTATTTGAAAGGTATTTCTTTTTAGCCATTTGATAGATTTACAGATTTTTAAATCTTTTCCTTTATTTTGAGTAAATTGCATTGCAAAGTTGCTACTAACCCATACATAAAATTATATAATGCTATGTGTGTGTTTATTAAATTTTTTAATGTGTTTGTAATAAAAATGAGTTTTTTTTTTGTGTTGATTTGTGAATTGGCTATAATTGAGTAGCATACATTTAGGTTCTTTATTTAATGAAAAAATAAATTTCCCGGAATTTGCACTCGAATTTCGAGGGCTGGAATCTACTAGTATACATAATTCTACAAACCCACAATTTTGCTATAAATGTTACATAGATGACGCTTTCTGTTTGATTTTAAAAAAGTGACATAAAAAAATCTTTAATTACTAGATGTTTACACATCTCCCCTGTGATTAGACTCGCATGATTTTTTTTTACCCCGCTTGCTTCTGTACCCCGTTCGCCTAAAAACACGAAACGCAAGTCTATTCACGCAACGTAGAAACGCATAGTCTTAATCCCCTCTAATTTTTTTTAACTGCCTAATCTTACATGTACGTGGTAAAAAAAATTTATTTTTAAAATAATTTTCATATTTGATTAAAGTAAATGTATTCGCAAGACAAGAATATGGAAGATCACGTTTAAATGGTCCTGTTATATAATGAAAAGCAAAAAAAAATTTTTTTTTTTGAGTAGATAAGAATTTGACATCAACACTTAATTGTTTTACTCGTAGTTCTGGTTTAGTGTAGTTCTGTTTATTAGCTTCTTTTTGATATAGTGGCTAGTTATTGCGTTAGCCTATTTTTCTCGAAGATAGCTTTTATGTTAGAAGGTGGCAACCCTGTGCTCAAAAGATAGGCAATATGGGTATTAAAAATTTTATTAAAATTTTCGAAAAGTACGTGGCCTCACATAGAGGAGGCGTGAAGAGTGCCAAGTTTTTTTTTATTTATTCAGTAGGGCCAACTATTAGAAAAATTGTTTCAAAATTTCATGACATTTCATTAATTAGAGAAAAGTTACCGATATAAAAATGATGCTGCTTTTAAATTTGAGGAAAAATGGATTTCAAAGAGTTTCGTGTTTTAAAATTGTTTTTTGGTGGGAAAAAAAAATACTGTACAAGCCAAAGAATGGATTGATGAACATTACGGTGAATCTTCGCCGTCAATTCAATGGTTTAAAGGTGGTATTCCGAATTTAAACGTGGTAGTACTAGCACAAATGATTCAGATCGTCATTGGCGTCTAAATGAGGAAGTTACCGAAGAAAACGTAAGAAAAATGCATCAGGATGATCGAAAGATTAAAGTAAGTGAGATCGCTGGCATCATAAACATTACATGATCATTTAAATATGAAAAAGTTTTGTGCTCGATGGTTGACGCATTTTTTACAGCTGAACAAAAACTGAAACGTGTCCATGATTTGTATGCTTTGGAGATGTTTGAAGTAAATTCAACTGAATTATTACGCCGATTTATAATAATGGATGAGACGTGGATTTATTATTATACACCGGAGTTAGGTTACAATAGTGCGAAAGCCGACCAAAACAATCAAAGGTAATATTTTTCAAATGATGCCCATTTTTGCTTGACCAGAGCATTTCCCACAACTTCGCTTAGAATTTGAAGTCCCAGCGTATTCATTTCTTTTGGAATATGGATTGAGGTTAAAATCAGAAAAACGCGATATTATTCGATTACCAAAAATTTCGCGCAGAAGAGCTTGACGAGCCGTAGTTCCTTTTTATTGGTACTACAATTCTGGATTGTTCTCTACCTCTGGTCTTAAAAATTTTTCAATCATTGCCCGGTATTGAATGCCATTCTCATTAACCGCGACTTGCTCGTCGTTTTCGAAAAAATATGGTCTAATGATACTTTATGAATAAACTCGTTCTTTCTTAGGCAAAATTTGTGCATCATTTAGTTTTAACTCGTGATGCGATTGCAAGGAGTATTTCAAACATGAAAGATATATCGATACGTTATAACAAATATATTTTATACTCCGTACAAAAGAAAAATGTAAAATAAAAATTTAAATAAATTAGAAAAAAAATATTCCCTATACTCAATTTTCACTCTAAAGTTTAATGACATATTGATCTAAAAAGAACGTATTATAAGCTAAAATTGGCGAATGTTATTACAAATATATATAAAAAATCAGGAATTTACCGTACAGCCCTTAAAACAATTTATTAAAGTTTTCTTAATTTGAAGAACGGTGGAAAATTGACGAAGAGAAGAGAGAACAGTATTTTTATGAGAAATTTTCAAACGACGATATATATTTATACGTATGTTATCGATGAACCTGTAAAAAAATATAGAAATTTTTCATTTTGAAATTGACATTTCCAGTAAAAAAATGTTGCCACTGATGACAATTGTATGACTAAATGTTTTGCTTTCTTATACCCTTCACACCAGTGTATGCAGGTTAAATTTGTCATTCCCCAGAATATATATATGTTCTTGATCCTTATAACGAGCGGAGTTGATATATCTATGTCCGTCTGTCCGTTTAAGAAAATCACGATCACGCTCTCAATAAGTTAGCTGAGTTGCTCATATTTATTGAAATGATTCATTGACCACCTGAGAAAGTTACCATTTAAAATCATCCGAAGTAGTTCATTATCTCCAGAAATTTTAATGAAAAGGTAAAAAAACTCTACTCTAATAACAGAAGAACAATGCAATTTTTCAGATGGAAGTTAAATATTCCTATGAAAAAAACCATCATTTAAAAAAAAAAAAAAACAATAAGAAATTTTAATAAATATTGCTCAAAAAGGAAAAGAGAATTAACTATAAATTTAAATGGTATCGATAATATAAATAGGGTAGGCGATTTCTTGTTACCGATATTTTGTACTACCGTTCTTCCCGATTTTGACCAAACGTATATTATTTGAAAGGCATTTCCTTTTAGCTGTTCACCAGATTTACAGATTTTTTAATTTTTTCTTTTATTTTGAGTAAATTTCATTTAAATTTGCTACTAACACATACATAAAATTATACATATGCTATGCGTGCGTATATTAAATTCGTCAATGTGTTTGTTAATGAGTTTATCTTCATTCACAATAATAATAAAGCAAAAAAGTGTTGGTTTATGAATTGGCTAAGTTGACAAATAAAGTAGCCTAGAAATTGCACTCGACTTTTGAGCGCTGGAATCTGCTAGTTAGAAATTAAAGGTTATGTTAGGTAACTGTACCCGACAGTGGTTAAAAAATTGAGTTTAAGATACAATTGGAGGGTATCAAAGATTCGACACTCTTTGTGGTTTTTTATACTTTTGCGAGTTTTTGTTTAAATATTGTTGATTTATTTAATTAATACATGAAAGCCTTACCAAGAAACAAGTACGTTTTTTTTAGCTTACGAAAAATTAATTTTGTGGTTTTCAGGAACTCAAGAACTCATAATTTCTTAAAGTTAAGCACTTGTTTTGTGGTGATTGACTGAATGCTTTATTTTCATAAAATCAAGGAATTTATTAATCAGATAGCAAAATATGAAAACTTTTTTCGTTTTTATACCCTCCACTCCAGTGTGCAGAGAGTATATATAAGTTTGTCATTCCGTTTGTAATAATTAGAAAAAAAAATTTGGACCCCATAAAATATATATATTTGTGATCCTTACAACAACCGGAGTTGATATAGCGATGTCCGTCTGTCCGTCTGTGGAAATCACGATGGCGGCATCATTCGGGCAGCTAGGGTGCTCGCTGACATAAAAAATGATTCATTAACATCCTGAAAAGTTTGCTATTTAAAATCGTCCAAATCGGTCGATTAGGGCCCGAGATTTGAATGAAGAACTAAAAAAAGTCTTGAAAAAATATAATTTTCTATGTTGTTCTTGTCACGATCACGCCCTCAATAGGATAGCTAAGGTGATCATTTTTAGTGAGAATGATTCTCCAAATTATGGGAATATTACTATTTCAAAAATCATTAAAATCGGTGGAACAGGTCCAGGGAAACCTCATAAATACAAAATTGCACTTTTTAAATTCTCCATTCAAATTTAAGAAAATATCAATTTTAAAAACTGGAATTAAAATTTCCAATTATAAATTAGAAAATATTAACTGAATTTCAGAAAATCTTATCAAAACGTCGAAAATAATAATTTTAAATTTAGAAGACATCAATTGCATTTTTAATATACATATAAATTTTATTCGTTAAACACAAATTGAAATTCCAAAACAAACACCAAATAAGTTTACATTAAAAAAAAATATTGGCATTCAGGAGAAATTAATAGCTTTTCAGTAACTTCTTTTAACGATAGTCGAATCGTTAAAAAAAGAAAAGAAAAATTATCAGTAAAATTTTTAAACGATATTCGCTATTGTTAAAGTCAGCTGTTGTTGTTATCTAAACGACAACCATTTTTGTGTTGTTTATTCAATCGATAAGAACTTAAATTTTTAGGTTGAAATGTCGTCATACATAAATAAAAATCATAAAATAGTGAAAATATTTTGCTTCTATTAAAAAACTTTTTTATATAAATAAAAAAATTAAATAGCATATTCAATTCATTATTTCATTTTCAAATAAATAAACAGAAATATTAGTAAAAAAAATAGAGATATTAAACATAAACATAAAATCATCCTGTCAAACACGAAGTAATTTGTTTTTTCCTATTCTTCTTTGTGTTTTTCGCTTATTTTGACAGAGATGCCACTCGTGTCGACTGTCGTTAAGATGTGTGTACTTAGTGAATCACTTAATCCTCAGTGCAAACAACAATAGCTGTCGATATATTTTGCTATTGTCGGATCGTTGAAATTCTGTCGGATCGTTGAATTCGCAATATAGAAAATATTAATTTAAATTCAATGAATTTTAGAAAACCTCAAACGCTATTTAAGAATTGCGAACATAAAAATTGTTACATAAATAAACGCAATTTGATGAGAATGTTATTTATACATATATTATTTTCAAAATTTTTTTTTGGATGAATATTTGAAGTTTTTAGAAAAGAAAGATAACAAATTATTTTATTTAAAATGTTTGGGTCATTTGGTTTTTTGCGTTTGGCATCCCTAATTTGAATATTTATTATTATAAATTTATTCTCTATTTTTTCCAAATATGGCAATATTTTAATAAAAAAATTGAGAGAGTTTTTTTTTGGTTATTATTTTGTTACTCCATCCGACCTATATGGCCGCAATGAAGAAATATTTGGCCAGTTAAAAGAAACTATACAGCCATCTCCAATTAGCACGATTTAATGCATATAGCCACCCTACACAACCATTACCTTTGCAATGGAGGTTAAGACGAGCTATTTAATTAGCAAAAACTAAATTAAACGAGAAGTTATGTCATATAACCGGAAACGCATGTATGTAGGAAACGCATGCATATTTTTCCAATATTTTGTTTACATTTATTATCAATACTCAAACCGATATGGAGGGTATCAAATATTCGGCACAGCCGAATTTAAAACTCTTATTTGTTAGCATATAAATTAAATTTGGTAACACCGTACAACAATAATAAATTGTGGTACAGTGTAATGCATTTTTCAGATAGAAATTGATTCTTTCCACAAAAACCATGACTGTTTTTATTAAAATATAATAAATAAGAAATTATAATAAATATTAGACAAAAACGAAAAGCAATTAACTTTAAATTTAAATGTGCATCAGTTCGAATATTGTTGTACAATGTGATTAAACCAAAATTATATTGCAAATGTATTAATAGTTTTATTTAAGCAAGTTAAATTTCTTTTCATTATCTTTCCATTTATGTCCACCAAAAATTTGAGAAAATATCATTTCAAAAATCATGCTTCTAAATATTTTTCAAAAACTTTTTAATTTCAGTAAATCTTTTAAATACGTTTTATTTTTTTTTATTTTGTTTTTGTTTTTTTTGCTATAAACTCACTTGTCATTCGTAGGACAATCCATGGTCCTTACAAATATTTTTTTAATATAATTTTTTTATTCGTATTGATTTTAATTGCATTAATATCATATAAGTAATACAATAAGTAATATCATATAAGATTATATATAAAAAGGGATCATTGGAAAAATGGCAGAATAGCACAATTTGGATCTGTAGAAAGTGGATTATGTACATCATTTCGGCATGTTAAAACATATAGTTAAGTACATCTACTGTATATATAATAGTATATATAATACTAAATAAAATTCACAACCTGAATGAAATTTATATAAACAAAAAATATACATATATAAAAGTTATCTAAATGATTTTTGATGCCATGTTTCTTATATAAACCAAAAATATTCCTACGAAAATTTTACTGTTTTGACAATCAGCACTTCTGATCAAGTTTACGTTATGGCTGAGAATTATATTGCTTTAAATGAATTAAAATACTTGGGCTTTTCACACAATGTTTCAAAATATACAAAAAACGAAAGCTCTAAATTTCTTTTTAAAATAGCAAACGCTGGACGTAGGGTGCATGCTTTAAATTATTTAAAATTTCGCTAAGAACCGTTCTTTTAAAATATTTATAAAAGTCAAGGACTTGAGTCATAATTATTGCAAGGCAATTTTTATGTTTTTTCTTAATTCATAACTATTATTCTATGAGTAATATTTTTCTGAAATGATAATAGTTAAGGATAAGAAAAAATAAATATTTTTTACTGATAACTATTATTTTTTGATAAATTCTTTCTTTAATAGTTACGCATACGAAATTAAAAAAATTCTTCATAATAATTACGATGTAACAATTATTTTTAAAAATTTTATAAAAATTGATTTTAATTTTTTGTGCACTTAAATATGTTTTGACTTTGTTTAAACGAACTTAACTTACCTATGTTTGAAAGAAACTCCATTTACAATATTTCCACACATATGTATATATATCTGTGGGCACTAGCGATAACTGCCTAAGTCGACTTAAGAACGACTTGAGTAATGTATGCTATCATATTCTACTAAGAACGCTTTATATTTACGTGAAATCCCCATTTCGCTAACACTGTTTTTTTTTTTTAAAGATATTAATAAAAATATACTGACCTAAGTCGCAATAAAGCCCCATTACTTTTATATAAAAAAAGTTATTTTTCTCGAAAGCATGATTTTCGACATAAGCGGTTAATGCTTGTGACCAGAGATATAAAAAAGTTTTTATTTAATTTGTTTTTAAGTTAACAATAATAAGAAAATTACACTCAAAAAATTGTAGGATAAAAAAGAAAAATAAAAATTCAAAGAAAAAAGTAAAATTAGAAATAAATGATTTTTGATTTAATTTAACAAACATTATTGCTGTTAATTTATCGTCAGCTAAATTACATCTCTCGTCATCTAAAATTTGACGCTAATCTGAACACGCTCTTGCAACGGTTACTTGAGCCGCCGGAACAGCATGAACAATTAATGTTAACTTCTCTAAAAACGGAAGGATGAATTTATTTTCATGCCAGTAGCTTAGCATCTTCCTTTTTTTGGGTTTAAAATTTTCAATTTCAGCATAAGCGGCCATAATTTCACGACAAGTTTCGTTATTTGACTCATCCTCTGAAGAAATATTTACTTCTAATTGAGACAAGGATTCTCTTAGCAAATATGAGGTACTTTGATTAGTAGATTCATCCATTGGCATAAATACCTATAGTATCGAGGAAGATTGTTTTCATTACACTTTTCACTTTACTTTAGCTGTTTTTCATTTATGACATTATGTTATAAAAAAAAAAAAAATGTTCGATTCAAAATGCAATCATGCACCCATCTCTACTATTAATTAACTTTTAACACTTTTGTGACGTATTTTTAATTTTTGTATGAACAAAAAACAACAATAAAACAATAACGTCATATAGCGATTGTTATCAAAAAATTGATTGCGAAAAAATGCCCGTAATAAAAAAAAATAATAGTAAAAAAATCATTAAAAAATAATAGTTTTGCTGAAGATTTTTTCTATTTAGTTATTCATAACTATTATAGAACAATAAAAAATATATTAATTGGATAATAGTTATGCTCCAATTATTATTTTTTAACTTCATAATTTTTTAACATATAATTATTACGAATCAATTTTTATTAATAATTATTAAACATGGCCAATTCTTTCGGATCTCAAAATTTTAAGATCCACTTCAAAAGTCGACTATTAAACCGTTAAAGATAATTAAAAATATATTCACTGACTTTTTTACAAAAGTATGGGCTATTGCTACATATTTTGAGTTTTTATACCCTATACCACTATGTGGTTTGGGTATAATGACTTTGTGCTGCTGTTTGTAACAACCAAAAATATTTGACCTACACCCATCTTTAATTATACCGATCGAATCAGAATCACTATCTGATTCGATTTAACGATGTCCGTCCGTCCGTCCGTCTGTGTGTCCATGTAAAGCTTGTAATCAAACTGCAGATCGCAAACATGAATATATTTTGACGAAATTTGGTATTTGATCTTTCATTCGCCATGGGATGAACGCTATTGAAATTGGTGAGAATCGGTCCATGTTCAGACCTAGCCCCCATACAAATGACCCCTATGAAATCAACATATATTGCCATAAGATCCAAATTATCATACAAATCTTAGTCAAATTGGGTTTGTATGTATATATTACATCCATTAATCAGTAGTCCAAAAATGATCCCTATTGGATAACTCTTAGCCATAGGCCCCATATGGAGCTACTTCCCGATCTTCACTTAAATCTATCTAAAAACAAAAATATTGCACTGATTCTTCTCAAATTTTGTTTGTATATATTTTTGCAAAATACAAGAGACTTTACCAAACATGGTCAGGATCGGTCCATTTTTGGGCCTAGTCCCCATATAGATATAGCATCCGATATGAACTTTTTCATATCTGCAGCCGAAAAAAATAATAAAAATCCCACTCAAATTTGATTTATGCTTATTTTCTATATCCAGCTAGTTGGGCCTGAGAGATAGGGTCTCTAAACGCATGGTATAGGGTATCGTATAGTCGGTCTAGACCGACTATAATTGTCTTACTTGTTTTTTTAAATTTTTAGAAAGCCAAAATGTTTAGGTCAAAAATTAAAATTTTGATTTTTGAAATAAAATATATTCTAAACCATAAGTGGTAATAATATAGTATAAACATGTTTTTGTTAACCATGTATATTGCAAAAAGAGAAAAAAAATCCGCTCTTCTTTAAAAAAGTGTGAAGCTCTCACAAGATGTGTCCAAATCTCATATTTTGAAAGATTATCTACAACATTAATAGGTAAGGCGATTTCTTGTGACCGATAATTTGTTAAACAGTTTTCTCCCGATTTTGACCTAACGTGTCTTATTTGAAAGGTATTTATTTTTAACTATCGACCAGGTTTACAGATTTGTACCGTCTGGAACATTTTTTTTTTTTGGGGTAATATGCATTTAGAGTTGCTACTAACACATACATAAAATTATACAATCCTATGTGTGTGTTTATTAAATGTGTTAATGTGTTTGTGAGTTTGTTTTCTTCATTCACAATAATAACTGTGTTGAATTGAAAAATAATTTTGGATATAAACCAACAATTAGACATAAACCAATAACGACAATAATCAATATTTAAAAAGTGTTGAATTGTGAATTGGCTAAAATTGATTAGCATACCTTTAGGGTCTTTATTAAATGAAAAACAAAATTTCATAGAACTTGCACTCAAATTTCGAGGGCTGGAATCTGCTAGTATTCTTAACTACAAATGCTGCAAAGATAGTGTTTCTGGCCAATGGTTTATAAGTTGTATTTGTTTGTTTGAAACCACTACGGGCTATGAGATTTGAACTAACTTCTATCTGAAATACATTCGTACTTCATCGATACTGCTAAAACTCAATAGCGAAAATTATTTGTCGTTATTCTAGTTTTTTTTTTCAAATGATGGATAATTATTTACCTATCGTGAAAATCGTGAAAAACGTGAAATCTGAAAGCAAAAAATTTTAATTCAAATTGTCAACAATCTAATTACAATGAAATCGTCAATAAATTAGGCCAACTAATGATTTAGTCCTATGTATGGTATTTTTTCACATATAGAAATAGCACAATCTGCGTTATTAATGGCTGATATTGACAACTCAAAAGACAAGATTTTTTTTTTTATTTTTTTATTGTACAATATTAGAAAATAATTTTAATTAATATTAATTATAAAATTACTACATATATTTCACTTTAAGTAAAATTTAAAATTAAAAAAAAGGTCGGACAATTAAAAATATAATAATAAAAAAAATGTGGCAGTTTAAAACAATACTACAAAAAAAAATACATATAAATAAAATTTATCGAGAGAAACTAAATTCATCTTTTAAGGCAGCTTTAGGTCAAAAAAACGTATTTTGAGGGAAATAAAAAATAAAAATATTTTTTCTTTTAAAATAATTAAACTTAAAAAAAAGTCGTATAAAAAATAATTGTTTAAACTTAAAAACTAAAGACAAAAAAGCTATAAATACTCACTGTTAATGTTGCATTTTTTTTTTTAAATAAAATAAAGTTAAATACAATACACAGTTTTTGATTTCTAACTAATTGCTTAGAAAAATACTTAAACATTTAAGATTCGTTTTGTGTTGTTTGTTTTTGTTTTGTTTTTTATAACCAAGAGAACTGCTTTAAAATTATGGAAATTTTTGTTTTTCACATTTATTATTTTTAACGAGATTTACTTATTTCATTTTTTTTTAATTTGGTTGAGGTCTCTTTGTCGTCGGTGATTTTATATATCTATATATATATATGTTATTAATTATATTAAACTTAAAATTTCTTTTTAGTCCTTAAGTTTGTAATAGTTAAATACATTGGGCCAAGCGGCCAAAACATAATCTTCAATATCACATTCATTTTGGCCGCGCAAAATGCGGAAATAACCATGTTCTCCCCACCAGGGACCCCAGGAATTGGCAGCAATCTGAAATGATATAATAATTAGAAAGATCTGTCTTACTTTATGAGTAATTTTTTAATAACTTACCCAGTATTTAACACCATCATGCTCTTCACCCCATCCTACCAATTTCACTGAATGGAATCCCCTAGGGCTGTTGCGACTGGCAGCACTATGACGATAGACACCACCGGAATAAGAGAAGAAATCTCTGTATATGCGCATGGTAGCTTGTACGGGACCAGAATGAAAGATTTCTGCCATTATGTCAGTTTCATTTTTAATCGAATAGGCCGGACCAACTGTATACAATTCATCGCGATCAATACCGGCAGCTGGTCTGCAGCCATTGTCCGATAGTGAACGTCTTTTATGATGGATTTTGCAGGTATCGCGACCAATGACATAAGGATAGCAGTTTTCATCAAGAACACTAAAGAGAAAATGAAAAGAACAGAAAAGATTTATGTATGGAATTTTGTAGATTTGCTTGCAAAGAAATTTTTAAGACCAGAACTATTTTTATTGCTAAGTTTAGATTCAGTCGATAGATTTTAGTCATTTTCATTTCAATAATAAAAAAAAAACACATCTACTTCTACAAAAATATATACACAAGAGATCTGCAATGAGTATTAAAAAAGCGAGTTGAGTTGAATCATGATTCATAATTTCTTGTACTTATACGCATTCATACTTATTAAAATGTTTCCGAAGCTCATATCCACTCTAAAGTCTGAGCTATTCATGATACTTATACACAACAACATTTATGACTTTGTTGATTTAGCTCGTCCTTCACTCAACGTGTATAGACGATGCAAAATAGGTACGATTCGGATACGAACATTAAAATACTCATTGTGAGGTTGTGCGATTGCTCTGTTGTGTTAATATGGTAAATACACATGTATACGTGTTTAAATATACATCGCACACCTAGTTCAAAAATTACTCAACTCAAAATTTTAATTTTTCAGAAATCGACAAAAAAAAATTTATACCATTTTTTTTTAGCAACAGTTAACAAGAATAAAACATACTGATGTTTTTTTATAGATAAACAAGTGTATTGTGCATAGTTTAAGCATATAAACCCGAAAATTAAAATTTTGAGTTGAGTCGCTTTTGAACTAGATGTGCGACATGAATTATATGGAATGAAAACTCCGTGGCCTAACAATGAAAAAGCAGTTTTTGTATTTGAAATAAATTTTATTCCTCAACGTAAGCGAAATGCACTTCTTTCAACGATCGTCTAACATCTTGATACCTTGAAAAAATACAATTTGTCAAACCTTTCAACATAGGCTTCCGTCTCTAATATGAATTCTTCATTTGTGGAAAATCTCTCTTCTGGAGCCATCATTTAAAGTTTGGAAACAAATAATAATCGCTGGGGGCCAGATCTGGAGAACACGGGGTGGGGAAACAATTCGTAATGTAAAGACTTCAATTTTTCAGAAGCCAAAGCAGATGAATGCGCCGGTGCATTGTCATGACGGTACCATATTTTTTACTAATTTAAGTGGGGTCGCATTTTCTTATAATTTCTTCATCCAATCTGCACAAAACTCAACATAGTAATTGTCAGTTATTGTTTTTCATTTCTCGAAGTAACCAATAAATATTATACTACGTCCATCCCAAAAAACAATGGCCTTAACCTCTCCAGCCGATTATTGAGTCTTTGGCTGCTTTGGTCGGATTTCGCACGCTTGTAGCCACTCCGCAGACTATCTATTTCATTCCGGTGTATAATAATGAAATCATCCATTGATATAAATCTATTATAAAATTCAGTAGAATTTACTTCAAACATCTCCAAAGCATACTTTCAATCATGTACATGTTTCAGTTTTTGTTAAGCTGTTAAAAATCGCGGCACCTTTCGAGCAGAAAGCTTTTTCAAATTTAAATGATCATATAACATATGCCGAATTCGCTCCGTTAAAATGTTATGCTAGCAATCTCACTTACTTTAATCTTTCGATCATCCAATACAATCTGATGCACTTTTCTTACTTTTTCTTCAGTAACTGCCTCATTTAGACGACCGGGACGATCTACCATATTTGTGCTCGTACGAACACGTTTAAATTCGGAATACCACCTTCGCCATTGAATATGATGGCGAAGGTTCGCCATATTGTTTATCAATACATTCTTTGACTTGGACACTATGTTTTCGACACCAAAAAACAATGTTTAATCAAAACAAGAAACTCTTTGCAATCCATTTTTCTCAAACTTTTTCTCAAGCATCATTTTTATAACGGTAACTTTTTTTATTAATGAAATGCTAGGAAATTTCGACGCAATTTTTCTAACAGTTGGCTCTACCGAATAAACAGATAAAATTGATACTTATCACGCCATCTCTATGTGAGGTCACGTACTCCATGTAGTATTTGCACATGGATGAGTTGAAAAATAATAAATCAAGCTGATGTGATTTATGAGTTAAGCAGATTTGGGATGGTATGAGTATGACGTCAACGTTATTATGAGTATGAGTATACTTAAAATTTCATGAGTGACTATGAGTAGCGAAAAAACGGTACATTGCTGATCTCTGATAAACATCGCTAGATGGTTACGAATATATATCCACAATAGGATCGCCTATAATTAATGCTCTGAGTTATACCCTGGTATAGAAATTAAAGAAAAAATATTTGTTCTGCTTGCAAAGCTATTACATGTATTGGGTTGGTTAATTGGTATGGTGAACTTGAGGAAAGTGCTTCCGGCTTGAGGAATTGTTTAACGTTGACTTGGGTTCATGATGTCTGAATTGTAAGGTTCACACCGCACTTCTTTCCGAATTTTTATACTTTCCGTCGATATCTGTTTTAATGTAATTGAATATATAAGCAAATGATACGATTGACAATTAATTGATATCAAATGTTTCAAATCCACACAAATCCCGATCAAAATTTATATACATGAGTCCATAGTTCACATTCTGATCGGTTTTGTTTGTTTCGTTCGTTTGAAATAATAATTTAAAGTTTTAAAAGTAAATTTTTAGGTGCTATTAAAAAAACTGATTGTTTTATAATTTTTGAAATAAGTACATCATATTTTTTTTATAGAAGCCTAAAAGTATACGCAATTAGTACGAAAATTATATTCGCTATAGACCGACTATATCTGCGGTCACAAGCATTAACCACTGAAGTCGAAAATCAAGCTTTCGAAAAAAAAACTTTTTATATAAATGTAATGGGGCTTCATTACGACAGTATATTTTTACTAGCAGATTCCAGCCCTCGAAATTCGAGTGCAAATTCTAGGAAATTTTATTTTTTCATTAAATAAAGACCCTAAAAGTATGTTAATCAATTATAGCCAATTCACAAAACAACACAAAACACAAACTCATTTTTTTTACAAACACATTAACAAATTTAATAAACACACACATAGCATTGTATAATTTTATGTATGTGTTAGTAGCAACTTTAAATGCAATTTACTCAAAGTAAAGGAAAAAATTTAAAAATCTATAAATCTGCAAAACGACTAAAAAGAAATACCTTTCAAATAATATACGTTTGGTCAAAATCGGGATAAAACGGTAGAACAAAACATCAGGCACAAGAAATCGCCTAGCCTATTAATATTATAGATTAATATATTTTTAAAAAACTGTGTTAGTTAGATGGGGATCTCACTTAAATATAAAGAATATGATAGCATACTTAACTCAAATCGTTCTTAAGTCGACTTAACCGGTTATCATTTGTGACCACAGATATAATACCAAATACCATGAGTTTATATGAAGGACGTAAGGTCCAACTAATTGGATATAGAAAATAAGCATAAACCACATTTGTATGGCATTGTTATATATTTGTTGCCCGCCGATATGAAAAAGATCATATTGAATCGTGGTTTTATTATATGGGGACTGGGTCGATAAATAGACCGATCCTGACCATATTTGGTGAAGTCATATATTTTTCGAAAAAAACATATGCAAACCAAATTTGAGAAAAATCTGTGCAATATTTTTGTTTTTTGATAGATTTTAGTGAGGTTCGGAAATCAACTTTATATGGGGACTATGTCTCAAAATGGACTTACAGAATTTTTTTTTGGGTTTTCAATTAATAGCAATAACAAACACATACAAACAAAATTTGAAGGAGATTTATATGGATCTTAGTTCAATTTAAGTCGATCTCATATGAATCATTTGTATGGGAGCTGGGTCTGAACATGCACCCATTTCCACCAATTTCAATAAGGTTTGTCCTATGGCCGAAAAAAGCTTTGTTACAAAATTTCATCAAAATACATTCATATTTGGGACCTGAAGTTTGATTACAAAGTTTACATGGACACACAGATAGACAGACAGACGGACAAATAGAGGGATGAACAGGCAGACAGACAGACGGACGGACGGGCATTGCTAAACTGACTCAGAAAATGATTCAGACTCGATCAGTATAATAATAGGTGGGTCTTGGTGAGATATTTTTGGTAGTTACAAACATTAACACAAACTCATTAGACAGACCCCCACCACATAGTGGTATTGGGTATAAAAATAGACATCAATTCCACTTAGGTCCCGCTTTTTGTGTCGAAGTTAAATTTAACTAAACTAAACTACTTTTTAATGTTTTAATCAAAAAGTTATAACCACAAAAAAATTGATTTCAACAAATCTAACTTTAACTGAGATTCCGAACACTAACTGTGAGAACGAGTCTGTTAAACTTATGCCGTTTTCTTTTCTGACAAAAAATGTCGCCCTTTTTTGCCCTCTTTTGGAAAAGTGTATTTTTTTATATATTCTGAATTAAGAGCAACCTTGTATTATATATCAGTCGAAAGGTCTCAAAGTGCTGTGTTCATAAATACAAAACAATTTGATTATTATCCTCTTGGAAGTCATAGGGTGAAAATATTCAAAAAAGGGGAACAATGGGGAAATATTCTCCCACTATGACCTGAAAGAAGTCAATGGCTAGAATTTTTTGTGATTTATGAGGGCTCGACTTTGAGACCTTTCGATTGATATATAAGATAAGGTTGCTCTTAATTCAGAATATATAAAAAACAAGTAAGAAAATTATAGTCGGTCTAGACCGACTATACGATACCCTATACCATGCGTTTAGAGACCCTATCTCTTAGGCCCAACTAACTGGACATAGAAAATAAGCAAAAACTAAATTTGAGTGGGATTTTTATTAATTTTTTTGGCTGCAGATATGAAAAAGTTCATATCGGATGCTATATCTATATAGGGACTTGGTCCAAAAATGGACCGATCCTGATCATGTTTGGTAAAGTCTCTTGTATTTTGCAAAAATATATACAAACAAAATTTGAGAAGAATCAGTGCAATATTTTTGTTTTTTAATAGATTTAAGTGAAGATCGGGAAGCAGCTCTATATGGGGTCAAAGGGATCATTTTTGGACTACTCATTAATGGATGTAATGAACGCATATGGCAATTTATGTCGATTTCATATGGGTAATTTGTATGGGGGCTAGGTCTGAACATGGACCGATTCTCACCAATTTCAATAGCGTTCATCCCATGGCCGATAAAAGCTTATGTACCAAATTTCATCAAAATACATTCATATTTGCGACCTGCAGTTTGATTACAAGCTTTACATGGACACACAGACGGACGGACGGACGGACGGACGGACATTGTTAAATCAACTCAGAAAGTGATTCTGATTCGATCGGTATAATTAAAGATGGGTCTAGGTCAAATATGTTTGGTTGTTACAAACAGCAGCACAAAGTCATTATACCCAAACCACATAGTGGTATAGGGTATAAATACACTTTTCGAAAAAAGGGCAAAAAAAGGGCGACATTTTTTGTCAGAAAAGAAAACGGCATTAGTTTGATTAAATTAAAATTTTTATGTGTGTGTAAACATCTATAATTCCAGGGGGATAAAAATTTATTTCACAATACAATCACAAAAACAGCAAGAATTAAGAAGTTAGACAAAAACGGTGTGAAGTATGAGTGCATTGGTGCACAGAATATGATATAAAATTATTTAAGCTAATGCAACAACCTCTGATATAACAACATTAAAAATTTCACAATATAAACATAACATATAATTCAACAACCCCACAAGTTTAAATTATTTCAGCTAATTCAAAAACTCCAACTATAACAACCAGTTGAAAAATAACAATAAAATTTTGTATTAGCTGAGCCCCTGCAGTTGTTTGCTATAAGTGATACATAGATGACGCTTTCTGTTTGATTTTAATTGATGTATAAATAGATGTTAACACATCTCCCCTGTGATCGGACTCACATAGTTTTTTTTTAATACACGGCCTTAGTCGAATAATTTGAAGGGTTAAGTCGAATTTTTGTGATGTCTTCGGACTTAGATTGGTCAAAATGACGATTTTGAACCAATTATAATATTCAAACTATTTAACTTAAGCCATAAAAAACATGAGATTAATGAAACCAAGTTCTACTGCATGTTGAATGAAAGTTGTAAGTGTTGAAAGGTCTCATTTAATTAAATTAAGTTTAATTGACCTGCAAAAAAAAAATTCTACTTAGCCAAATAGTTTGAAAGTTAAAAACAGAGTTCAGAAAAAAAAAACACACTGAATAAAAACATCGTACATTTATGTAAACAAACATAGCTCAGACCAATAAACACATATTTTTATTTTGATATAAATTTTTTGTGTTTCTAAATTTTATACGGTACCAAACACAATCATGACTGTGTTTCGTTTAATTATTTCGCTATGTACACGAACATGTTTCTATCACGTATTTTTTATATCAAACTCACATAAACCACACAGATTCGAGTGTAGCTTTATTTTAAGTTCGTGTTCTTGCACGTGTACTGCTAAAAAAAAAAACAGAACATGTTCTTGAACTCGTACATCTAAAAATTAAAACATTATCCACTCGCGATCGAAAAAATCTACACCCCTATAAAAATGATAACAATAGTTTCAAACAAATTTATTAGAAAAATCTAAAATAATGCATTAGCAGTTATAAAAGAATAATAATACTAAAGATAATAATAATAAAAAAAAAATTTTAATTAAAAAATAATAAAAAAAAAAACGAAATTAAGTCATAAACAACATATAAAATTTCTCTGTTTTCTATTTTATCACTATCTTTTTATTTTTATTTTTTTATAACTGCTATTGAATTATTTTAGATTTTTTTAATAAATTTGGTTGAAACAATTGTTGTCGTTATTATATGGAAGTATCAGATCTTTCCGGTCGCGAGTGGATAATGTTTTAATTTTTAGATGTACGCGTTCAGGAACATGTTCTGTTTTTTTTTAGCAGTACACGTGCAAGAACACGAACTTAAAATAAAGCTAATCTCGTACCTGTGTGGCTTATGTGTGTTCGAAATAAAAAAAAAATCATGTGAGTCCGATCACAGGGAAGATGTGTAAACATCTAGTAATTAAAGATTTTTTTTATGTCATTTTTTAAAATCAAACAGAAAGTGTCATCTATGTATCACTTATAGCAAAAACTATTTCAGCTAATTCAACAACCGTTTGCTCTAAAACGTTAAAAATATCCTAATATAAACGTATATAAGTGATACATAGATGACGCTTTTAAAAAAGTGGCATAAAAAAACAATTTCATATCATAATTTTTTCACCAATACAATCATAAGTCTCACAGCGTTATCTGCTTCAGCTCACACCGATATGAGTTACGCTGTTTTTGTGATTGTATTGTGAAATAGAAATTTACCCCCCTGCGCGTATAGATGTTTACACATCAAAAATACGTGACAGAAACATGTACATGTACATAACGAAATATTAAAACGAAACACAGTCATGATTGTGTTTAGTACCGTACAAAATTTAGAAACACACACAATTGATATGAAAATAAAAATATGTGTTGGCTGCTTTATAAGAGAACATTGTGTGTTTAATGTGTGTATTTTCTGAACCTTGGTTAAAAATGTTAAAAATTCGGAGTTTATCGAAACTAAGTTTAACTGACATCCAAAAAACTGGACCTTCATGAATTAAAGAGGATCAGAACGCTGAGGGAATTTCACTCTATGATATGCGTGCTAAATGTAATATTCCTTTTTAACCATTTTCCAATCCAATTTTTTTTTTTTAAACTTACCCTTGTTTATGAAGATAACGCCAAGCAGCATCCAAATGACCACCATCACAACCTTGTTGTCGGCGGGTACAAGACAAAATATTTTGTGGTGACAGCTGAATGACTTCCTTGCCTTGACTTTGGATAGCAAAACGATCAGAAGCCACAGAGGTCGTAGAGATAGCCCAAGAAGAACCGCACCAACCTAAAAAGCATAAACCAGATATTAAGAAAGATCGAAAATTGTTATCTACTATAATCATTACCTTGATCTGGTACATCAGAAATATATGCAGACCATTTGTCGACAGCGTTGAAATTTCTTGGTAAACTTTCGGCTTTGTTGTGTACACGTATCATGGCTTTGACACGGAAAGCTGGCTCTTTGGTGCCCAAACGTTTAATCAATCCCTCAGAGTATTTATGACCCCACCATTCACCGTACTTACGGGCCGACCAGCCAAGTTCGTGAATGGAATTAACATTGTGTATCAAATCGTCATCAGTGATACAGATATCCCTGTCGCAATCCACACGACCACCTTCTAAGCAACGGCACTCATTACAGTTATCGCGGGTCGTATTGAATTTATTGAAATACACGCCCTTGTGCAAGCAACTGATGATTGGATCTGGTTCGTTTCTACAAAATGAATAATAATCTGGACAGCAATCAGCAGAATCGCTACGATCACAAAAGTCATCACAATAACAAAGAGTGCCTAAATACAAAATGTAAGAAAAAGCAACAAATCATTATTATTAATTATTTAGTTGCCATTGCATGCATGGCTTCCATGTTTTATGATTAATGTTTCTTGCTCAACTTACTTGCAATGGGCAATGAACAACTATCATGCCTATCCTTGCAACAACTATTTATTTTGGCACAATACGGTCCAGGGAAATCAAATTTCAATGTGTGATCAAAACTTGTGCTAATGGCCACCAAACCCAATAGGCAGGAGGCCAATAGTGTTATGTCTTTAAAGGCAGGTATATGGCGGTTGACCATTTTGGAAAAAACAAACCACTAATTAATGTTGGGGAAAAACTAAAAGAAAAATTGTTAAAAAAAATAAATAAATGGTTAAACAAGCAAAAGAAAAAAAAACATGTAAAAACAATTAAAAATCTAGCAAATACTCCAAATTTACTTATCAACAAAATTGATAAGTTGACTTGTAAAATTTCGCTAACAGTTGTTTGGGTTTGGTTTGGGTTTTGTTTGTTTCACTTTTTCAAATCAGCATCTCGATAAGATACTGTCATATCAATTTGCAAAATGAATATATTTATGTAGATGTTGTTCTACTTCAGTAAAAAAAAAAAATAATGCTACGTACATATTTGTTGAAAAAACTGTTGTTTGTTTGCTTAAGCAAAGATGCTTTGGCACAATTCACCCACGTGATTACATTTATAAGTAAATGAATGAAATATTAACCCATAATCGAACGGGCAGTTTTGAAATTTAAACGAAAGCTGTAATTATAAATTATATGTATTATCTTCATTGGGAATTCATTAGGGGGTGTATAAAATACTTAAACACAGAAGTTTTAAATCAATTACAATTTTATAAAAATTAAAAAAAAATAAAAAAATTATAAATTTTAAATAAAAAAAAATTTTTTTAATAAAAAAAAAACTGAATTAAAAAAATTAAAAAAATTTTTTTTTTTCTTTATATGTATGTATTTGTCAAATTTTGTGAACTGTGATGTTTGATACAATTATCGTATTCCGTAATTGAAACAAATTTGAATAGTTTTGAAATCAAACAATGGTCACTTCTCATTTTCACTAGTATCGTGTAATATAATGGACCGATTTGGCTCATTTTGAATAACCATCTAAAAAAGAACGCAGCAAAAATTATTTATTTAAGTTAAGCCAGCGGAGTGAGTGATCTTGATTTTATTAGATAGACTGGTACAAGAATATATTTAAGGAGTGAGATCGAAAAAATATTGACAAAAGTTTTTTTTCTAAAATTTTTTCTCAAAAAACAAAAATTCAAAAAACATTTTTGTTTTTGATCAAGTTATGTTTGAAAAATATGTCAGTAACACAGTACAATAGCCATTCTGGACGATGAGAAATTCTAAGTCAGGGTGAAAGTACTAGGCCAGTATTGTAAAACTTCCAAAGTCATCAGCGTTCTCCGGCCAAACTTTTCTTATATGATCTTTTATATTTACTTTTTCAGCTACAAATCAAGAACCATTGATGATTTCTCATTTAATTCTTCAGCAAAATTGTAGCTAAGGCTTAAGTTAATAATTTTTATTGATATATCCATGTAAAAAATCAAGTTGGACTAAGTTTATCGAATTAAATCTTTAAAAAATTTTATGTTTTCCCTTTTTTATATCAATTTTCGCCAATAGCTTGTCAATAACTCCAAATTTCTGTCCATAAACGACTGAAAAAATAAAGCTAAGGACAATTCAAAATAAGAAATATATAATTTTTATTTCGATATAAAAACAATTTCTCTTTTGAATTGTAACTTCAAAAACTTATACGCCACATATGTTTAGCGTAGTTAACTATTTTTATATTTCCAAGTGTAGAGTACTATAAGCGATTGGTCAAAAACAAAAGTTTGGCATAAGAACGCCAAGACCTTTGAAAGTTTTACTAACCTGGCTTAGTACTTGCAACTTGACTTGGAATTTTTCAATAAAATCTAAATGAATTAATAAATACTCGTAAATAAAAGAAAAATAACTAAAATTTATTACATTAAAATTTATTTATATATTTTTTATTTTATTTATTTATAAAATAACTAGCAGATTCCAGCGCTCCAAATTCTAGTGCAATTTCTAGGCAGCTTTATTTTTCAACATAGCCAATTCACAAACCAACACTTTTATGGTTTATTATTATTTGAATGAAGATAACAAACGCATTAACAAATTTAATAAAACACACATAGCATTGTATAATTTTATCTATGTGTTAGTAGTAACTTTAAATGCAATTTACTCAAAATAAAGGAAAAAATTTAAAAACCTGTAAATCTGCAAAATGGCTAAAAAGAAATACCTTTCAAATGATATACGTTTGGTCAAAATCGGAATAAAACGTTAGAACAAAACATCGGTCCCAAGAAATCGCCTAGCCTATTAATATTATAGATTTTTAACAAATTCCAACTTGGTCGTACCAAAAGTTGGCCAAAGAATAATGCTGTAAGAAAGTATCAGGAGAATTTGGCCATTGAAGGGAAACCTGGTCCGCGAAGATAGAATGTTTTTAATCAACAAATAAAGAGTGGTTTGATATAAAAATCCAACCTTTCCTTGAAAAATTTTATAGAAAAAAGTGTTGAAAAATTATAAGCTGAGCCCAACTGGAGTTATTGAAAGAAAATTATAAAAATAATGCTGAAAATTTTTAAAAGACGATGAAAAATATGTCAAGGCAGATTCTTAGCAACTTTTAGGAACCTAATATTAATCGGATAACATTTGGGGACGTGAAAAAAGTACACGTATTTAGTGTAAATTACGCAAGCGAACAAGGTTTTTGTTGATTAAGAACTGAATGCTGTTTTCAATGTTATTTGGGATGGCGAATCCAAACGGTTCACCATATTCAGTTAAACAAAATCCAAGACTCGTCAACAATATTATCTTTAAGCTGTGCTTACATTGGCTTTAAATTTGCCCAGTAGTGTCAGAGGTATCATTGAAGTTTTGAAAAAAAGAACAAGTTAACAAAAATAACTTTTTTTATTTAAAATTCATAAAAAAATAAAAATGCGACAAAAATCACAGTTTTGGTAAAAACATTTAGTTAAACATATTTTGAATAAAATGAGATTTATTTCATTGTAATCGGTGCACAACTTTTGATTTTGTCACAATTTACTGAGAAAACTGAATTGATAAAAATCGCGATTTCTATACAAAAATAACATTTTTTAATATGTGTGTATTTGCTGCTGTTCTATTTATGTAATAAGTGTGTTACAGTAATTTGTTTTTAGTTCACTGATTTCAGATATTAGTCAGATTTTTTCTTTCGGCTATACTTTTCAATTTATCAATAAAAGAGGATTTTGAAGAAAAATCCAAATTTTTAATAAACAAAATTTAATATGGAAAATTTTCTTTTATAGGATTTTATTAAATTATCTTGTTTAGAGGGTTTATGTGACTTTACGTGAAAAAAATAAGACCTTACACTTTTTCCCGTTTTGGATTTTGCATGATTTTAAAAAATTTTAATTTTTTTAGGTAAAATCCAAAAAAGGCGAAAATATGTTATCACGGTACTTAGCATAACTCATTCAATTTTCACTCGCTTTTTATGCACATACATGCTTTGGAAAGCTACTTTAATATGGTATTTCATAAAGCTAAAAGAGCCAAATTGGCTCCCAACCGAACAACTTTGAGCGTGAAGAAAATAAAACGTTGTTATTTATTTTTTGTTTACTTAAACAAGCATTACTCAGCCATTTTTTTATTTTTAAAAATTTGATTGTTTTTCAAAGATAACAATTACATCCTTAAAAAAATTTTTTGAAAATAGCTTAATGAAGAGTAAAGTATGATTTTTTGAACTTTTAATTTTTGGAAAAAAAGTCAAAAATACGATTAGTACTTGTAACTTGAAAATGCGAGCTGATGGCGAAAAATGGAGATTAGATTTGAAATCAGCGACCTCAAATTAGTTTAAAAAAAAAAATCCAATGCAGTTCGAGTCAACACCAAAAAAGTTCAATTTTGTTCCCTTGTGTTTATTATTTACATAATAAATTATGAACGCCATCTTTTATATTTTTAAAATTTAAATTTACTGTATTTTTGAATAAAATCTAACTCGAATAATAAATACTCATAAATAAAAAAAATAACTAAAATTTATTATATTCAAATTTACCAGGAAAAATTTCTTAATAGCAGCTCAACGATTTTTGCATTACCAATAATGACCTGCCCCTGCCCACTGCATTACTTCTAAAATGAAAATAAGGCGTTACTAATAATGTGTTATACAGCTACTTATATTTCATGCCAGCTCCTTGCATACTGCATTACTTTCAAAATGAAAATAATGAGTTCCTAGGCAACTAGCTACCTCCAATCAAATAATGGAGCTTATCATTCATACTTCAACCAGTTACTTCTCCTTCGAAAACCCATTATTTGGCAATGTTTTTTTTTCCTGGGTAGTTATATATTTTCAATATATTTAAAAACCACAAAATATTCGAAAACTAAACCGCGGTTTTCAAATATTGCAGTTTTTGGAAAGCGGTTTATGTATGCAATTAGTTTAAAAAAAAAACAAAAAAGCATCCACTTAACATTTTCTGTCACAACTTTCGATTCGGTAAACCAATTTGGCTCAATTTCAATAAAAAAAAAAATACTGAAGAGAACCATAAAAACTATTGTTTGATAATGAACCAGCAGATATTGTTCCTTTTTACGTGAAGGAAATTTAAAAAAAAAGACTATCGGATATCATTAGATCTTGACTTACAATACTTTAGAATAAAAGAATTTCTGCCACTTTTTGGTTCCCTTTTATCTGTTTAAGAAAATCGAAAAGAAAAAGCCTTAGTCTCAGAATAGAAGAAAATCTATTAAGAGTGTTGATTTTAAAATATAAAAAAGGGTCAGTTCTCTATCAGTCAGTGACTATGTGAACTTCGCTCACACTTAATTAAAACGAATTAAGAATACTACCAGATTCGAACGCTCGAAATTCGAGTGCAATTTCTAGCCAACTTTGTTTTTCAACTTAGCCAATTCACAAACCAACACTTTTTTGGTTTATTATTATTGTGAATGAAGATAGGAAAATCATTAACCAACATATTTACAAATTTAATAAAACACACATAGCATATGTATAATTTTATGTATGAGTTAGTAGCTACTTTAAATGCAATTTACTGAAAATAAAGGACAAAACTTAAAAATCTGGAAATCTGGAAAACAGCTAATAAGAAATACCTTTCAAATAATATACGTTTGATCAAAATCGGCATAAAACGGTAGAACAAAATATCGGTCACAAGAAATCGCCTAGCCTATTAATATTATAGATTATTGTTATTAATTTTTTTGCCTGCAGATATGAAAAAGTTCATATCGGATGCTCTATTTTTATGGGAACTAGGTAGAAAAATGGGCCGATTCCTGGCCTATTTTTTAAAGTCACTTATTTTACTCAAGAACTTATACAAACCAAATTTCAGAAAAATAAGTTAAGATCGGGAGCAGCTTTATATGAGGGTTATGACTAAGAATTGTCCTACTGGGTTTATATTTGGACTCCTGATTAATGGGTGCAATCACACTTACAAATCAAATTTGACCGAGATCTATGTGATAATTTCGATCTTATGATCATTTAAGTCGAACATGAACCGATTATCAACAATCTCAATAGCGTTCATCCTATGGCCGTCAGAAGCTTATATACTAAATATCATCAAAATATATTCATATTTGCGACCTGTAGTTTGATTAAAGGTTTACATGGACACACAGACGGGCGGACGGACAGACGGACATTGCTAAATCGACTCAGAAAGTGATTCTGAGTCGATCGGTATAATAGAAGATGGGTCTAGGCCAAATATTTCTGGTAGTTAGAAATATCAGCACAAAGTCATTATACCCTGACCACAAAGTGGTATAGGATAAAATGGCAATTTATAAAATAAGTTTTAAAATATTTTTTTCGTTTATTATTCCTAAAACTTCAAAATTATCTCATATGTACAAATAATATATCGTTTTTTTAAAAATTAATAAAAACAATTTTATTTTTTTTACAAACATATAACCTACCTCTTTAGTGATTTTTATTCTGATTTACCCCCTTTTTGCGATTTATTGGGTATCGCTTTTCGCTGTTATTGCGCTAAAGAAAGGGGTTCATTGAATTTCATTGTGGTCGCACATGCACTTGTAGCACTGAACGTTCTGTAAGGAAACTTTTTGGCGGGTAATAAGTATAACCTGGTCTTTAAAATTGTAACTTGTAAGGAAAACCCCAACCAATCTTTGTAGTGTCTTAAAGTTTATTTTAAGAAAAATTAAAAATTTGCTCATATTTAATTATTATACAATATTTTTACACTTTTTGAACCAAAAGCCACATATTTCAATTTCATTTAACACTACAATCTTCCAAACAAAAAAAAACAAACAAAACCAAAATTAATAGTAAAACCTATTTATTGCTCTTGTTTATTATGGCTGTCATTTAAACAAGAAATGCAAAAAACAACAACAATAACTGCATTTTAAAACCTGTCAGCGGTTTCTCAACCAAATTGTTTGTTATTGTTATTTTTCATGTCGTCGCTGTTCTTGTTATGATTTGCAAAAGTAATTAAAAACTCTGTTGTAGTAGACAGAAAATGAAAATAATGAAACATAAAAAATTAAAACGGTAGAACTTTAACTAAAACTTGAAATTTGAGTGGGAGCATTAACACAAATATGTAATTACTTAAACAAAATCCGGAAAGAAAACCGCAAACTAAAACCTCAAACAAATTATTATCGTAACGTTTATGATGACGTTTAAGTGCAAAAACCTCAAAATGACACATTAAAATATTCGTATTTTTTTTTTTATATAAATTTAAAATATTAAAAAAATGGTTTCAACAAAATTTCACAATATTTATTTTAATCTGTTTATTTATTTTTCTTTATTGACATAATAAAATTCTTATCAGGTTTAATGCAAATTTTGGTGTTTGTTTAAGAGATTAAAAAGAAGCATAAGAAGGTAACGGTGTTTTTGTTTTTTATTCCATTTAATTTTTTTTGTTGGAATTTTAATCAGTTTACCAAAAATAAAAAATGGTTTTATTTGTTTATTTTTTGCCATCATTTTTTCAAGATTAGACATTCAGGCTAGTTGAAAAATTGAAAATATTTGCATAAAAAAAAACATTAAGGCTGTGACAGGTTATCATAATTTATAGATTTCATTATATCCTCTACACCAATGTACGGAGGGTTTATATGAGATTGTTATTCATTTTAAAATAACTAGCAGATTCCAGCGCTCGAAATTCGAGTGCAATTTCTAGGCAGCTTTGCTTTTCAACTTAGCCAATTCACAAACCAAAACTTTTATGGTTTATTATTATTGTGAATGAAGATAACAAACTCATTAATACATTTACAAATTTAACAAAACACACATAGCATATGTATAATTTTATGTATGTGTTAGTAGCAACTTTAAATGCAATTTACTCAAAACAAAGGAAAAAATTTAAAAATCCGTAAATCTGCAAAACGGCTAAAAATACCTTTCAAATAATATGCGCTTGGTCAATATCGGGATAAAACGGTAGAACAAAATACCGGTCACAAGAAATCGCCTAGCCTATTAATATTATAGATTAGAAGGAAAAAAGTCTGGAGCTCATAAAATAAATCTATTCTGAATTCGTATAACAAGCAGAACTGATACAACGATTTCCGTCTGACCTCCTGTAGAAATCATGATGAAGCCCTTTATAAGTGAGCTGGGTTGTTGATTTTTAGTGAAAATTATTTCTTAACATCCTGAGCAGTTTGCTATTTGAAATCATCAAAATCGGTTTAAAATGTTCGAATATTTCAATGGAAAACTCTGGAAAAAATAAATTTTTCTGTGTTGTTCTTGCAATTGCTGTTATTAAAAATTTTGTAATTTGTGTGTGATAGCTGTAATTGTTGTTATTGGTGTAGTCGTTGTGTTTATAGAAATTGTTAAATGAGTGTTTACGTACGTATGGTTAAACTCTACGTGTCATATTAGTTTAGGCTGGTATTGCCACACTTCTGTTTAACGTTAATTCGAAATAAATACAAAAATCGCCAAAAATAATAATGAGAAAGTACATTTTCTAAAAAATTATTATTTATAAAAAAAATGGCATAACTATTTATAGATTTTAATAAAAATTAATCAGATTTTCATAATTTTTTTTTACAACACTTTAAGAACTCTAATTTTGAACTTATAGAAAAATGTCCATATTACAAGTTTTTTCATTTAAAAAAATTTCCCATTATCCTTATTTAAAATTTTTTGTTTACAATTTATTATGTTTTGAATATAAGATATTTGTTTTGCAGAAAAATTTTCAGATTAGAAACTTTAAGCATTTGAAGAATATTTCCTATTAAATACGTTTAAAGGTTCTTCTTTAATATATGTCATGTTCATATATTTTTCATATAAAAATCGGAAATCTAGCAAAGCTTAAGACAAGTTAATAAAATTAATTATTTCCAGTAGACATGGCAAAAAAATCACTAGGTCTGGCAACACTAGCTTTAAAACAGTATACACATATATTCTCTACTAACGCCCATGTTATTATTAACAATGCAATCACTTATTTGATTGACAACTTGTGAATTGGAGTTGATCAATCCATTTTTGATGTGTAATCTTCTATACGCGCGGGGGGGTAAATTTCTTTTTCACAAAACAATCACAATAAAATGAAAAATTAAAACTAAAAACTGAAAAATTAAAAATAAAAAATTAAAACTTAAAAATAAAAAATAAAAAATCAAAAATCAAAAATAAAAAATTAAAAATAAAAAATAAAAATGAAAAATAAAAAATTAATAATAAAAATAAAAATGAAAAATTAAAAATTAAAAATTAAAAATTAAAAATTAAAAATTAAAAATTAAAAATTAAAAATTAAAAATTAAAAATTAAAAATTAAAAATTAAAAATTAAAAATTAAAAATTAAAAATTAAAAATTAAAAATTAAAAATTAAAAATTAAAAATTAAAAATTAAAAATTAAAAATTAAAAATTAAAAAATTAAAAATTAAAAATTAAAAATTAAAAATTAAAAATTAAAAATTAAAAATTAAAAAAAAATTAAAAATTAAAAATAAAAAATTAAAAATTAAAAATTAAAAGTTAAAAATTAAAAATTAAAAATTAAAACTTAAAAATTAAAAATTAAAAATTAAAAATTAAAAATTAAAAATTAAAAATTAAAAATTAAAAATTAAAAATTAAAAATTAAAAATTAAAAATAAAAAATTAAAAATTAAAAATTAAAAATTAAAAATTAAAAATTAAAAATTAAAAATTAAAAATTAAAAATTAAAAATTAAAAATTAAAAATTAAAAATTAAAAATTAAAAATTAAAAATTAAAAATTAAAAATTAAAAATTAAAAATTAAAAATTAAAAATTAAAAATTAAAAATTAAAAATTAAAAATTAAAAATTAAAAATTAAAAATTAAAAATTAAAAATTAAAAATTAAAAATTAAAAATTAAAAATTAAAAATTAAAAATTAAAAATTAAAAATTAAAAATTAAAAATTAAAAATTAAAAATTAAAAATTAAAAATTAAAAATTAAAAATGAAAAATAAGAAATTAAAAATGAAAAATTAAAAATGGAAAATGGAAAATGAAAAATAAAAAATTAAAAATAAAAAATTAAAAATAAAAAATGAAAAATAAATAAAAAATTAAAAATTAAAAATAAAACATGAAAAATAAAAAATGTGAAATAAAAATGAAAAATGAAAAATGAAAAACGAAAAACGAAAAATGAAAAATAAAAAACGAAAAAATAAAAATTAACCGGTTGAAATGATATATAATAAAATATATTTTTATATTAGCAGAGTTCCTGTCATTGATTGCTATAAGTGATACATAGATGACGCTTTCTGTTCGATTTGAAAAAGTGCCATAAAATAATCTTTAATACCTTATAACACTATGTGGTGAGGGTTTAATGAATTTGTGCTGATGTTTGCAACTACCAAAAATATTTGACCAAGACTCAGAACCAGTTTCTGATTCGATTTAGCGACATCCGTCGCTCTGTCTGTCCGTCCGTCCGTCCGTCTGTGTGTCCATGTAAACCTTGTAATCAAGCTGTAGGTCGCTACTATGAATATATTTTGATGAAACTTAGTGTATATGCTGCTATCGGACATAGGATGAACGCTACTGAAACTGGTGAAAATCGGTTCATATGCAGACATAGTCCACATACAAATGACTCCTTTGAGATCAACTCATAATATTCAAATTATCAAATAGATTTTGGTCAAATTGGGTTTGTGTATGTTTTTACATCCATTTATCAGTAGTCCAAAAATAAACCCTATAGGCCAACTCTTGGTCAGAGCCCACATATGAAGCTGGTTCCCGATCTTCACTTCAAAAATATTGAACAAATTTTTCTCAAATTTGGTTTGTTTTCGCAAAAAATACGTGAGCTTACCAAATATAGTTAGGATCGGTCCATTCCCCGCATAAATATAGCATCCGATATGAATTTTTTGATATCCGAAGGCAGAGAAATTCGTAAGAATGCCACTCACATTTGGTTTGCTTTTCTAATTAGTTGAACCTAAGAGATAGGGTATCTAAACGCATAGCATATGGTATCGTATAGTCGGTCTAGACCGACTACAATTTTTATACTTGTTTGTTTTAGTAAATGACTTTAAAAATAATGTTAATTTTCACAAAGACATAAATTAACTTTATAAAGCTTAGAAATGACAATAAAATAGATAGACACATTTTTTGGTTAGCTTTTCTAAGATCTAGTTTTGAAATTGGTCGATTACTCGGTTTGTTTCCTTAAATTGTTTTGATATTTATTTCTGCTACAAATTTGATTTTTTTTTTTTTTTTTTTGGAAAAATAGGAAAAATGCTTAAAATGTCCGCAAAAAATATATATTCATATTAGCATATAAATGTTTTTATATATATTTTTTTTTTTTTTTATTTTATTTAAGCTAATTAGGCCTAACGTTTCCAATGTAAATAAAACAACCGCTTATTCCATTTTTCCTGACGTTTCGTCAATTTTATGTTGACTTTATCAAAGGTCGTCTATTTGAAAAATAAAACATAAATTATTACAAAAATACATAATTCACCAGCAGCAATTATAATTCTCAAAACTTTTTACGTGCTTTTATTGTATTTACTTATATAAAGCAAAACTAAATTTTCCAAGATTTTTAGTCAACACTAATTTGAAACTTTTTTTAAATATCGCATAATTTTTAAGCTCTCAAAATTTTACTATTTTAATGTGAGTATTCTAACGTCGGATGGAGATTAAAAAGGTATTTCTGTTTTTACTCTTTTGAAGAGAACTTAATTGTTTTTCTACTCTAAGAATAAAAAAAATTAAATTTTTCAGATAGAAGTTAATTCTTTCTATAAAAACCATCATTGTTTTTATATATTAGAGAAAAAAAACAATAGATAAGAAATTTTATTATATACTGATCAAAAAAGGAAAAAATTAGCTTAAAATTTAAAGAGGCTTAAAAATAAAAGTTAAATGTCGGCAACTGTATTAAAATGGTAGACGTACTCAACAGTTATTATAAGATTCAGTTCAGAACACAGGTGTAGGGAATCAACGATTCAGCACAGCCGAATTTAACAATCTTACTTGTTTTATTTATTTTCGGAAGGATTTCCCGTGCTTTTTGATATTCAGCACAATTAGTACTATTTAAAAATATTTTTATTTTTGACAATTTACAATTACATATTTTTATTTATGCTGACATAAAAAAAAATGTGGGTGTAGCTAAACAAATGCAATTAGTTGCAATAAAAAAAAACTAATCATATTTAAATTGTAACTCAATAGTTAAAATATCTTCTAGACTGAGATAAAAATTCAAATATTTACTACAACAAAGCTTTTAGTGGACATAAAATAGGCTGTGATAAAGTTTCAAATATTTGAGATCAAAATGCAGAACTAGTTTTGTTATAAATGAACATAGCTCATATCTTATACATTATGAATGTTACGAGAACGGCTCAAAAATCCGAGACATTTTTTTAGCAAAAAAACAAAAATAGTTTTGTTTGTAAAAAAAAAAAAAATCATTTTCATTATAGAATCTTATATACTTATATACATATATTATTCAACATTTCTCAAATTGTTTTATCACTATGTATAAAAAATTCTTCACATGTTAATGATATAATGGTTGGAGCTAAATTTGTTTAAGCCGAGCCATTTCTTAATGCTTGGTAATAGAAAATATTCACTGGGTGCTAAATCCGGCGAATATGGCAATTCTTAATCCAATTTATAGAATTTTGCCATGGCGACTACAGACGGGAGAATCTGAACACTATCTTGATGAGAAAGCGCTTTCTTCTGGCCCAAATAAGGCCGTTTTTTAAACTTCGTGGACTCGGTCCAATAAGTTAGCATTTTATATACTGTTTATTGTTTTTCTCAGTGGAAGTTAAAATTGTTTGCGTCTAAAGTATATTGTGCACTAGAGTGGTCCTCAAAAATGAAATTGCGATTTTGGGGAGAGTCGGGGTGCAGTTTGTTTTCTTTCTATATAAAACTAATAAATGTGAAGTTCGGGGACAATCGAATAAAGAAAAGTCGCACCGGAAATCGATTGAATGTTTCAAGTCTATTTATATGTATTAGCAAATTCCAGCCCTCAAAATTCGAGTGCAAATTCTAGGAAATTTTATTTTTTCTTTAAATAAAGACCCTAAAGGTATGCTACTCAATTATTGCCAACTCACAAATCAACACAAAAAAACAAACTCATTTTTATTACAAACACATTAGCAATTTTAATAAACACACACATAGCATTGTCTTATTTTATGTATGTGTTAGTAGCAACTTTAAATGCAATTTACTCAAAATCTGTAAATCTGCAAAACGGCTAAAAAGAAATACCTTTCAAATAATATACGTTTAGTCAAAATCGGGATAAAACGGTAGAACAAAACATCGGTCACAAGAAATCGCCTAGCCTATTAATATTATAGATGTGTATACTTTTATTACAAAAAATACTAGGTCATGAAATTTGACGAAATTTTTTTGAACTTTAAGAAGTTGATTAAAGCCATAATTATTTTTGGTCTCTATACCTATAAGTACTCAGATATAAAGTATTGATATATTACCACGTTATTAAGCTATTGCACAATGAGATCGAAAATAAGTAATTTTTTCGATGAGATTTTGAAAACTCCTTTATCAAGTTTTATAAAATTTTCTTGAACAAACTTTTAAAAAAGGTTTAGTTACAAAATATTTTAGTCCGTGAAGTGTTGAAAAAATGTTTTTTACTGATAACTTCAGATTTTGAGGGTGTATTGCAAATTTTGAAAATTTAAAAGTAATTTACACAACAAGGCCTGCGACTTACACTATAAAAAGTATATTAATTTTTTTTCTATTTTGTAACACCGTGTTATTTCAAATCGAGAGATTTTATTTACTTTCCGATCGTGAAATTTTTCTAACATAATGAGCCGCCCTCGATTCTCGTTAAATTTAAGAGGATTCCAAATAGAAAGTCTACTGTTTTAAAATTGACGTTTTTTAAATTATAAAATAAAATGTTTTGAATTTCAATTGCGAATAGGGCAGAATATATTTTTTAGGAGCTTGGAATCAGTTCACTTCAGTACCTTATAAAAACTTGACTCGATATAGCAATATCCGTCTGTCTGTTAGAATTCCGCACATTCAGAACACCTTTTACCTGAGTAAAATTAAAATAACACTGTTTGTCATTATTTCTGGCAGGTTAGTCTGGCATTTGATACTCCCATAAAACTTCATATATGTTCGAAAAACTAGAAAAAATAATTTCGAAAAAGTGAAAAGATAAAATGATTTGTTGGAAAGACAATTTTTAAAAGAAATATTTTAGGAAAATTAAAAAAATAATTTTTTCAAAATATTAATTTTTATAATATTTTTGGAAAAATATATACATGCATATTAGGATGGATCAAATTGTATGGGGCCGAATAAATCACAAAGGGTTCATCGCGATTCTGGTACTATGGGCCATAACAAGTATATTTGGCCAAGGAATCATACCTCTAAAATCATTTTGGAGCTTGCCAAAATTTCGATGAAGATATCTTCATGATAATTTCCATAATACTCATTCAAATGTAAAAAAAAATGAAAGAAAATGTGTATACAGAGTTTTTTTTTGGGTCGGGAAATCCATTTTTCACATTTATTTTTATTTTTAATTTTAACAGCCGCTAGGGGGAGTTTTCGTACATTTTTGTGGATTTTTTCACCTTTTTGAGGAAAATAATCGAAATTATTACACAAATCGACGAATCTTTGGCTTTCCCATATTTAAAATAGTCCAAAATATTCAGCGCTGAAAATTATATGGAGTAACCATACACGACCTAGATCAATTTCATTCAATTTAAGTCAAAAAATTCGTTTTTATATTTGTTCATTCCAAGAGTAAATATATATTTTTTTCAAATTTATTTATTTTTTTTAATTTTATAAAATAGTTTTCTTTTATATTTCTACAAAATGATCTACGTAAACTTGGTCTTGAGCACATTCACCTATAAATGACTTATTGAAAACATTTTTCTTTAACTTCGTTTTTTCTACTTTGTTAGAATGTTTGCAGACTTTACGTCATTTCTAGTGATATCTCCAAATCTGTTGTTGGTGCTGCCTTAAGTACTATTTTTTGTTTTGTTCCAAATATTACTACTCTTAAATCCAAACAATTATAATAAATAATAAGAGCTATAATAAAAAAATTAATATCCACAGTGTCACATCTAATGTATGTAGTACACCGCAAAGATCTGGTTTTAATATAACAGGATTACCCACATACACATTTGCGGAAGATAGAGTTTCCAATAATTAATTTTAATTTAAAAAAGTATCAGTTTTAGGTCTTAGTATAAAAGATCGTTTCAAAAAAATTAGAAAAAATGTGTTTAAAATTAAAATTAGCCTAGAATTTTTATAGTTGTTATGCTTTAAATGGGAAAAAGACTGTCTGATGTTAAGGAAAATAATAATGATATAATAATTAATTAAAAAACTGCTTAGAATCTCAGTCTCTCTTCTTACAACAATTTATAAAAAAAAAAAGTTCTAAAATCGTTGGAAAAGTTTCTGAACTTAAGAACCTCAAAGTTAAGTTTAGTACTTAGTCCTCAATGAACAAATTCCCCGCAAAAAATTAACTTATTCCCCAAAAATTTGTATGGAATTGTGGAATTTGTTCATGATGAAAAAATTTCCCAATTTTTACGTTTTTTTGGGGGAGTATATTCTTTTTTTTTTATATCAATTTAAAATTTTTGGGGAATTTTTTCATTTTTTAATTAATTTTGGGGACTGAATCATTTTTCTTATTAAACGCTACAGCAAAAAATGCTTAAAAAATGAGCTGCAAAAGCGGTCTAGTTTATTTTTTTTAGTTTATTTATTTTGTAAACATCAAAAATAACGGAATCGTTTGCAAATTAAAGGAATCAGAACTTTTAAAAATCGAATTACTTCATTCAATAAATGATCATCATTGCTGAAGAAAAGTAATTGATGGATGCGAACATTTAAAATTGTGCTGCAAGGTTGCTTAAAGCAACTGATTATAGTATATGTGGCCTATTTGGATGTTCAACAGGTAATTATTGCACATACTTAGATAAAATTTATCATAAGGCTTTTCGCTGAGCTGTGTTCCGCGAGCGCGTCAAGTCCGCACGTTTCGCAGCCACACCCGTGCTGCCGCGTAGCTTATTTTTCAGATCATTCCCATATTTTTCATTTCTCTGGATAAGAAAACGCAAAATGCTATTGATGCAATCGTGTGTTCCTTTTTTTTTTTGCCGTGCAAAACGTTGCAAGATATGTTATGTGGTTGTGAGATAAAGCACCCAAATGATGCTATTAAAAAGAATACAGATTTTAAATGCATTTACTGCAGGACAAATATCGGGAGCAGTATGAAAATTTTCACTTAAATAAATATTTTACAAAATTCATTAATAAAATATTGCATTAAATAAAATATATAAAAACTGAAGAATGAATTTGGGGAGTAACCCCCCTATCACACATCACACTGCAATTGTAAAATCGTTGTGTACGTATTATCAACGAAAAATTTTTCGAATTAATCGAATCCATCGCCATTAACTTTTGTGCTCACACATCTGACTGCAATCTCATTTTTAAAATGTTGTCGAAACGTAAACTTGAAAAAATTTGTTTACTTCTCTCTCTTATTTTTTTTTAAATAGAGTTACCGAGTTTATTATACAGGCACATGTTCGAGGGAAAATGTTTACATTTATTATTATTAGTATTATTTTAATAATAGTTAATAATATTTATGTTCTATAATTAACAAACTTGCGTTTTTATATGTGCATTTCAAGTAATAAATCATAATAATAGATTTAACAAGTTAAAACTTCAATTACAATTTTGCAGAATCCAGTAAATTTGCATTAAATTTATAACAGGGTAACATTAATCATCGTTAGTGGCAGCCACTACTCGCACGAAAAATTTTGTGCCATTAGTGTAACCACTGCGGAAAATGTGTGTGTATTAGTAAAAAATGTGAGTGTATTGAGTTTTTCGAACTTGCAGTGTGATGTAAGATAGGTAAATAAATAAGTAAATTTTTTATTTTGTTTTCTGAAAAAGTGGGAAATTTGTTCATTTGTTTTGGGTACTTTTTTTATTTTTGGGGAATAAGTTAATTTTTTAGGGGGGAATTTGTTCTTTGGGGACTAAGTACTCAACGCCAGAAAATTCGTGTATTATGTTTTTCAAATAAAAAATGTTTTCAAATTGAGTATTACTTAATGGGATAATCCGTATTTTTAATATTTCGAAATAAAATCTCCAAATAATAACTCGAGTCGATGTAGTAATGTCCACCGTCTGTGTGTTTTTTGAAATCACGGTAATTCACAAAATAAACCATTTACCTGTGTAAATTTGGGACAATAAAATTTGCCATTATTTAGAGCAGTTTAATAGTGCAAATAGGATAAATCGGGCATTATTGTGCCAAGATATGACAAAAAATATGAAGACACCTCTAAGAAATTAAAAAAAAATCAGTATGTTGTTTAAAAATAGTGCAAAAAGTCCAGCTATAATATAAATGTAAAAGCCAGGTGTAACACACATTCGGCATTGTCGATTTAACACTTTTATTTTTATCTAATATTGATTGAAACTTCGATAATGTTATCGAAAACAAAATATTCGAAATATTTGATTTTAAAATCACCTTAAAAAATTATAATAAAAATCATACATAGAACATATAAATTTAAAATGGAAAGGAAGACATGCTTTTATAGGCTTTCAGCAGACAAATGGGCATATTATTTAGAAAATGATTAAATAATTTATTGTCAACCAATTTAAGTAAATGCTGCAAGTTTCAGAACTCTAGCTGGTCGGAATGTTAAAGAATATTCAATTACAAGAATCTGCCTCAAACAGGTAATAAAAATATCACCAAAAATTTAAAAAGTTATTTCCTCAAGACAAATTTACAATAACAAAAATAAATTTTGTTGTAATTTTAAAAATGAAAATTTTATCTTCTTCTTTGTTCCTTGTTTTTATTCATGGTTATTTTAAAAATTTAGCCAAACGAAAATCCCAAAATAAAAGTATAATTTAAATTTACTTAATGAATTTCACATTCTTTTATCTTTTATCAGGTACTGCAAACCCTACTGGGGACTACTGCATTTTTGTGGCTACCCATTCATTATTAAAATGTTGAATAAATGAATTCCTAAGGTATGTAGACAATTAATAAAGAAAAAAAACAAAATAAGCTAATTATTATAAAACAATATATATAATATATATATACATATACACATAGATATATATTAATTAATTAAATATTTGATAATAGCTTTCTAGCGAATGATACAAGCTTTATTTATATTTAATTATTCAGAAACTAAGCAACAAAATAAACAAATATATCAACCCCTTTTTGCGAATATACAAATTTAATTATTTTTTTTTTTAATATAAACAAAAAAAAAGAAATATATTAATTCTAAAAAAACGCATTTAACAGTGAAAACAATTTAGAAAAGATTTGGCAAGATACTAATCATTATTTATTGATCAACTATTAAAGCCAATAACATGATTGGTAAACCAGTATTAAAAAGATAATCATCATTAAAGTTTTAAAAAAGAACGTTTTGTTGGAAATTCTAAACTAGATTTTTTCCTTTTTTTGTTTTGTTTATTAAACAAAATACATTTAGAATATAAAATTATGCAAATTTTTAAAAAGTTGTAGGAACTATAAAAACAAAAAAATAATAAAATAAATAAAAATAACGTCAGCTTAGAGGCAGAGGACCCGTTCTGGTTCATTTGCCTAGAGCGTAGAAGGAGTGTAAAGTAAATGTATTCTGTTTTTATCAGGAAGTGCAATTATATATTTTTATTTTTATTTTTAGAAATGGCCCAATATTCTTTTGTACAGCATTTAATCTTAATTGTGCAATTTTATTCGTAGTTTACTTTTGAGCTTTAATTTTTACACGGCTTAATTGAACCGGTTTGTTGGAAATGTCTTCATTTAAAATACGTCTATCTATCTGTCTATCTATCTAACTAATTTAAGTGTTTATAAAATCATTTTTTTTTTAACGATTTTAATAAATTCTGTTTTTTTAAAGATCACAACTAATTGCGTAGTCCTATCATGTATCATGTAACGTTACTGGCTTAAAATGTTTTATTGTTGTTCGTTTTTACATTTCTTACCCATCATCATAATTATCAAATTTTAAAGTATTTAATTTTGTTTTTATTTTAGTAGAATTCATTGATTTCCTCATGCCGTTTTTGGGATCATTTTTGTTTATTTATACTTTCACCCCATTATTAAACAAACTACGTAGTTGTGGTTCAAACAAACATAAACCAACAAACAACATCACATCTTGGCGTAACCCACAGGTGTTGTTCTTAAAAATACCATACCATAAATTTGTGTGTGTGTTTGTTTGTTTTTTTTACTTTTTTTTATTTTGTTGTGCACATTTGAAGACAATAAACAATATTGGCAGAATAATAACAATGGCTATTAACCCATAAGGAGTCAGTATCTAATAATGAATAGGTACCGTTATTATATGTGATTTAACGTTTTTTTTAAGTCAACAAACTTTTTATAAGCTACACAAAAGGCAGATCAATTTGATGATAATTTTAATATCATCATTTACAGTAGGCAAATTTTTATTCCTTCTAAAAACTTAAAGAAAAAGTTATATAAATTTTATTTTTTTTATGCCTTCGTCACCACTGCACAGACGGTATATATCAGTTTGTCATTTCGTTTGTAACTCACAGAAAAATTATTTAAATCTTTAACTGTAGAGGTGGTGGTAAATTTTACCCTTTCGTACTGTTTTTTTTTTTTTTTTTTTTTTTTGTTAAAATTAATAATAAAAAAATTCAATTTTTTTATTTTTAAATTAAATATGTAGAAGCTTATTATTACAAAACAAATAATTATGAAGAAATATTAATAAAAATATTTATTAAGTTAAATTAAAACGGGTAAAATTTACCACCTCGTCACTGACTATGTCCATTAATTTTACCTCCATAGGTAATGGTTAAGAATGTTAAATTTGTATGAGTTACTCGAACGATTCAATCCTTTTCCTTAATCCATTTTCCTCCACTGTTCGATTTTTCAAAGAGCAGCTTTTAATATAAAAAATCTTTTTCATCATTTTTATAAAATAAGTTTAAAATTTATAAAAAAAAAGAATAATACAAATATAGGTCCAAATAATAGGAACTGATGTTGGTTTAGGTAATATGGTGTAGATTAATTCCAACACCGAATATATTTATGTGTCAAAAATTTAACAAACAGCAACAATAAGTAATTTATATATTTTTAAAATCGTTTAAAGATTTTTGTGCATTTACACTAGAATTGCTACATTGTTCGATTTTCGAATTTTCCATTTTCGGAAATGTCATTCTTCACAAAAGTCAGAAAATAAAAGTTTTTTTTTTTATTTTTATTTTTTTCTTGAGCTGAAATACTTAAGTTATTTTTTATTTAGATTTTTCCGAGCTTAAAATTAGTTATTTTTTATCCTGATTTTTCGGCAAAAAAATACAGTTATTTTTTTATTTTTAATTTTTGGAGCAAATATAAAAATAAAATACTGCTGTTACCATTTAATATTAATTCTAATTAAAATTTCAACTAGTCTCACTTTCCTGTGGGAGCTCCTCACTTTTTTGCTTTTATTTGATTTTATATTTGCTAGACAAAATTATAATAAAGAAATAACTTTTTAAAGTTAGTTTTTTAAATTGACCCTTTTCAATTATTTTATTATCAATTTCTGCGTACAGGCTTTTAGGTTAATTTCTAACTGTGATAGCTAGCATTAAGTATAATTTTATGTCGTGTTGTATGTTTCGTATTAAAACAATACTACATTTAATGTGAAAATTGACTAAATATTGTATAATCAATTAAATACAAATGCATGAAGATGATGGAAAGATTCCACCAAAACGATGGATTAAAAAAATTAAATAATAATCTTTTATTTACATTAAAAACAAATGACCTGTACGTAGAAAATGGAAATAACTTTTATTTCTACTCGAAACAAATTTAAATTTTAATTTTAATTAAAATTTTTTAATTAAAAATAAAATTTTTAAAAATAAATTTTTTAAAAATAAAATAAAATTTTTAAAAATAAAATTTGTAAAAATAAAATTTTTTAATTAAAATTAAAATTTAAATTTTTTTCGAGTAGAAATAAAAGTTATTTCCATTTTCTACGTACAGGTCATTTGTTTTTCATGTAAATAAAATTTTTAAAAATAAAATAAAATTTTTAAAAATAAAATTTGTAAAAATAAAATTTTTTAATTAAAATTAAAATTTAAATTTTTTTCGAGTAGAAATAAAAGTTATTTCCATTTTCTACGTACAGGTCATTTGTTTTTCATGTAAATAATTAATTAAAAATAAAATTTTTAAAAATAAAATTTTCTAATTAAAAAATTTTAATTACAATTAAAATTTAAATTTTTTTCGAGTAGAAATAAAAGTTATTTCCATTTTCTACGTAAAGGTCATTTGTTTTTAATGTAAATAAAAGATTAAAAATTATTTATTAATTATTTGAATTTAATTTTAATTCATTTAAAGTAAATTAATTGTAATTAAAATTAAATTTAATTTTAATTAATAAATGCAATTTATTGATTTTTATTTTTTTTTTATTAAAATTAAAATTAAAAAAAAAAACTTATATCTACTCGAAAAAAATTAAAATTTTAATTTTATCTAAAATTTAATAAAAAATTTTTTTATTAAAAGTTTTTAATTTATAAAAATTAGAATTTTAATGTAAATTTAATTTAATTTAAATTAAAATTTTATTTCAATTAATTAATTTAAATTTAATTAATTTTAATTAAATTCTACTCGAAACAAATTAAATTTATTAAATTTAATTTAAATTAATTAAAATTAATTTATAAATTATTTACAATTAGTTTCTATTTCTACTCGAAAAAGATTAAAATTTTAATTTTAACTAAAATTTTTTAATTAAAAAATTATTTTTTTTAATTAAAATTTTTCAATTTAAAAAACTACAACTTTAATTTTAATTTAATTTAATTTTAATTAATTAATTTAATTTAATTTTAATTAATTTAATTAATTTTAAATCTAATTTCGCCTTGGTATTCAAAGAAGAATAATTAATTATTAAATTTATTAAAATTAATTAATCGAATTAATTAAAATTTAATTTAATTTAAATTAATTTATTAATTAATCTTCTTTGAATATCAGGACGAAATTAAATTTAATTTAAATTAATTAATTAAAATTTAATTTAATTTAATTTAAATTATTTTAATTAATTAATTAAAATTGAATTTAAATTAATTAATTAATTAACACTAAATTAAATGAAAATTATTTAAAATCAAATTCAAAATTTTTTAAAGTGAAAAATTTTAATTAAAATAAAAATTTTAATATTTTGATTAAAAAATTTTAATTAAAATAAAAATTTTAGTTTTTTCGAGAAGAAATAAAATTAATTTTTAATTTTCAGTTTTTTCTACTCAAAAAATCAATAAATGGCTTTAATTTTATGACCTTTATGACAAAAGATATGGCTGTTGCGGACCTTAGTTATAAGCATAAACTGCCTGCATTACCATGATCAACGACTACGAATTTGGTACAGTGTTGCCATTTTAGCATTTTAGTTGCTAGATTTAGCAACTTTTTTTTGTCGCTTAGCATCCAAAATTTATGAAAAGATGCAAGATGCTAACTTAGCATCCTTTATTAATAAAAAGTTGCTTTTAGCATCTTTTTTTGATTTTTTTTCTATTATTTTCGAATATATAATCTTAATTTTAATGGTATTGATATGTTTTTATTCCTCAAAGTGTAATACGAGAAATTTGTGTAGTACTCTTTTCACCACTCTGCTCGTTTCTTTCATCAAATATGATAAAACAGTTTGAAATAGAAGAATGTAAAGCAACAACAGTTTTTAATAAATTAAAAAGTCGATTGCCAAAAAATATAAATGCAGTAAAAAAGTGCCAAAATTTTTAATACAAAACACATTAGACCGGGTAAAAAACCGATACCAATATATTAGAAGAGTTTAAATTTAGATCTTCTCAAACAGAAAAAATTCAAATCCAATTGAGTTATATCACAGAACAATATTGAGATACAGCACTGGATACAACCTCTTTATGGATTGAAGTTAACAAAAATTCTAAATGCAAAAGTCCACTTAAAGAGTTATCCACATTTGTATTGTCTTTATTAGTTTTGTCTTTCTCAAAAGCCGGAGTTGAACGTTCGTTTAGTTTAATGGCTTTAGTTAAAAGCAAACTTTGCAACAGAATAAAATCCGAGTTGTTATGTTCTGTAATACGTATAAAAGGAACGCTGTCGTTGATAAAAGTCGATCGTCAGAAAAATATCAGAGCCAAGAAGAACTTGAAGATGAAGACATTACAGAAATATTAGTTTCCATAAACCAATTATGGTAATATACAAGTATTTTTTGAATATGTAAATTCTGTTATATTTGAAATTAAAAAAAAAATCTCTCTAAAATTAAAAATATTTAATTTAAAATTAAAAACGCTCAATTTGATATTTAAAAAAATTACAGATGAAATTCAAAATTATTTTATTTAAAATTTAAAAAATATAAACCGAAACTTATGTTTTATATTTATTTTTCCATTTAAGAACCAAAGAATTTATTAATAAGTACTTAATTTTTCAATCAAAAGGTAATGAAATTAAAAAAAAAATTAGCATCTTTTATTTCGCCTCCAGTACGTTTTAGCATCTTTGTTTTGCAATTTAGCAACTTTTTAATTTCAAATTATGGCAACACTGATTTGGTAGCATGTTGTTTTTATAATCCCTTAATGGGTTAAATGAAAACTTTGCTAATATTTATTGTCATTTATAAATAAGTCGGCAATTGGTATTCTTAAAGGAAAACGCTTTGTTAAAATAGAATAAATAGAAAGACAGAAATAGTTTGTGGGTGACTAACGAAAAACACATTTTCAAAGAAATGACTTTAAAATTGTATCAGTTACCCAAAAAACAAAAAATTGATATTCTGATTTTATCTAAATAATTTTTTTACCTTACGTGAGCGGACTAAAAATAATAGTTTAAAAAAACACCTTTGTGACACGCCCCCACTTTCTTCTACTGTTTGCGATTTTTGACATAAATGTTAACAAACTTTCTCCTTGTACTGTTTTATTTTTTTTTTTAATAAATATGAGGAGGTTTGAAATTCATATTTTTGAAAATCATCTTATAATTTTTTTTTAATAATATATTTAAAACTTTTTTTGACATTAATTTTTTTTCTAAGTTAGCAAACAAGTTTGTTTCAATAACCATTGGCTATAAAGAGATTTGCACAATGAGAATACTTTTAAATGATATCCAAATTAATAGCATCCCAGTAAAAAAGTTTAGACATTCTTAGACAGATTTATTATTTCTTTCCAAAATGTCAATATAAATTTATCGTGAAATTTTGTCATAAGCGTTTATTAAACTCAACATATTTTCATTTATGAAAAGGAATATTAAAATATCTGTTTCTCATTAACTCAAGAAGATTACAGAATGAACTTTCCAGGATCCACAAAGACAACTTCCGTCTTAAGACAACCCTGTGTTAAATGCTGGATCTATTTTTAACCACAACCGTATCACTAGTATAGGAAACTTTGCGCTTCTTTGGATGTTCCTTTTTTTGCTGAGTGACACAATACAACCCATTGTTTCTAGTGCATCGAACGTTTGTCAATATGAATGACAATGTCAGATAGGAGTTTGGAAACAAAATTAAAAATTCTTTTTTTTTCTTAACATTTTTTTTTTTTTGGCATTATTATTCACATTACATGAACAAGTTCCAAATTGTGTACTATTTAAGCTTCATCTAAACAGTGCTAAACATTAGTGTTTATTAGACATTTTCTAAATAAACAGTAAAACCTCGATTAAACAAAATACTCAGTTTACCGGATTTTTTTTATCGTGAATTACTTATAAAAAATTTCACTACGTTCTGCAAATCGATTAAGTTCAAAAATCAAATATCGCACAATGGCTACATTTACTTCTAAATAAAATAAAATCTATAAATATTATTGATTTTAAAAATTTATAAATTACAAATTATTGTTGTTTTTGCATTTTTGACAAATAAATATAAAATTTATTCGATTTTTATTCGAACACTTAAAAGTAGACATTTGGCTTAACTTAAAACTTAATTTTCATATTCACTAACAATTTTTTTTATACCCTGCACATCATATAAAAACTTGAGTCGATATAGCGATTTCCGTCTGTCTGTCTAACCAGTGAAATCGCACTCATTAACAAAATAAACCATCTACCTGGGTAAACATAAGATAATATAGTTTGCCATTATTTCGAGTAGATTTGTGTTGAAAATAGGGTAAATCGGACATTACTGTGCCAAGGTATAACCAAAATTATGGAGACATCTCTAAATAAGTTGTTAAAAAATCAGTGTGCTTGATGTAATAATTAAGTATTAAGTTTACTTTTACTGTTTACTTTTGAAAACAAATTTATTTAAATTTGTTATAAATACTGCAATAAGTCCAAATATTAATGTAAACGTCAAACCCAGCTGGAGGATATCAAAGATTCGGTATAGCGGAATCCAACACTCTTACTTGTTTTTTTATCTAAACTCTTTTTTTTTTGCATTACAATTCATTCACATTAATCCAAGCTAGCAGATCGAAATTCGAGTGCAAATTCTAGGAAATTTTATTTTTCATTAAATAAAGACCCTAAAGGTCTTAATTAATCAATTATAGGTAATTCACAAATCAACACAAAAAACCAAAGTCATTTTTATTACAAACACATTAACAAATTTATTAAACACACACATAGGATTGTATAATTTTACGTATGTGTTAGTAGCAACTTTAAATGCAATTTACTCAAAATAAAAGAACAAATTTAAAAATCGGTAAATCTGCAAATCGGCTAAAAAGAGATACCTTTCAAATAATATACGCTTGGTCAAAATCGGGTTAAAACGGTAGAACAAAACATTTGTCACAAGAAATCGCCTAGCCTATTAATATTATAGATGTTATGCCCCAATAGATTACAAAGATTTTCAGTTATAGCTTAACATTTAATGTTTATTACTAGGGCAACCAGAAATATGCTCTAAAAAAAGCGTTTTATGACCATAAAATATGCTGTAAAAATCGAAAATTGTGCCCTAAAAATTTCAAAAATATGCTCTTAAAAAATCAAAAACCAGCCTTTTTTTTAATTCAAGAATTTATTTATAATATTAATAGGCTAGGCGATTTCTTGTGACCGATTTTTTGTTTTACCGTTTAATCCTAATTTTGACCAAACGTATATTATTTGAAATATATTTCTTTTTAACCGTTTTGCAAATTTACAGATTTCTAAATTTTTTTCTTTATTTTGAGCAAATTAGAGCAATTAAAGTTGCTACTAACACATACATAACAGTAAACAAATTTAATAAAACACACAGACCATATGTATAACTTTAAATGCAATTTAACCAAAATAAAGGAAAAAATTTAAAAATCTGCAAATCGACTAAAAAGAAATACCTTTCAAAAAGTATACGTTGGTAAAAATCGGGTTAAAACGGTAGAAAAAAACATCGTTCACAAGAAATCGCCTAGCCTATTAATATTATAGATGTTATGCCCCAATAGATTAAAAAAATTTTCAGTTATAGCTAAACATTGAATGTTTATTACCAGGGCAACTAGAACTATGCTCTAAAAAAAGCGTTTTATTGCCATAAAATATGCTATAAAAATCGAAAATCATGCCCTAAAAATTTCAAAAATATGCTCTTAAAAAATCAAAAACCAGCCTTTTTTTTTAATTCAAGAATTTATCTATAATATTAATAGGATAGGCGATTTCTTGTGACCGATGTTTTGTTCTACCGTTTTATCCCAATTTTGACCAAACGTATATTATTTGAAAGGTATTTCATTTTAACCATTTTGCAGATTCACAGATTTCTAAATTGTTTCCTTTATTTTGAGCAAATTGCATTTAAAGTGTGTTTATTAAATTTTTTAATGTGTCTGTTAATGAGTTTGCTATCCTCATTGACAATAATAATAAACCATAAAAGTGTTGGATTGTGTATTGGCTAAGTTGAAAAATAAAGCTGCCTAGAAATTGCACTCGAATTTCGAGTGCTGGAATCTGCAAGTTAAAAATAAAAAATAAATTCAAAAACATAACAAAAAATAATCTAGCCCTTAAAAACACAGTTTTTATTAAAACTCTTTCTTTCCTTATGCATATGAGTTTTGAATCTCTCCGTGACTGTGCGTGACCATGCGTGACTATCTTTAAGTTATTACTTGGCGACAAGTCTGTGTACTAAGTTTCAGATTGATTGGATGAGGGGAAATGGGGTTTAAATCACTCCGTTACTGTACGTGTATAAGCGTGACTATGTTATAATTAATCTTTGGTCACAAAATGTCTGTAGACCAAGTTTCAGATTGATTGGATTTGGGGAATAGGGTTTAAATCACTCCGTGACTGTGCGTGACTGTGTGTGAGTATCTTAAAATTAATTTATGGTCACAACAAGTCTATGGTCAAAACTTAAAATCGATCCGATGAGGGGAAGTGAGGTTGTAGTCTCTCCGTGACTGTGCGTGACTATGTCAAAGTTAATCTTTTTCACGGCAAGTCTACCGACCAAACTTCAGATCTATCGGATAAGGGAAAATGGGGTTTAAATCACTTCGTGACTGTGCGTGACTATCTTAAAATTAATCTTTGGCCATAACAAGTCTATGGACAAAGTTTCAGATCGATCGGACAAGGGGAAATGGCTATTAAATCACACCCAGACTGTGAGTGACTGTGCGTGACTACCGCAAAATTAATCTGTAGTCACAACAAGACTATGGGCCAAGTTTCAGATCAATTGGATGAGGGGAATGGGGTTGCCCCATGGCAGACAGACAGACAGACAGGAGTATGAATGAAAAAAAGAGTTTAAAAAAGTTGGCAACGCCAAATGTACATTTTATTAGCAGAAACAAAAAAAAAAAAAAAACAAACGAATAACAAAAAAAAGAAAAATTTGCTCAAAGCTATGCATTTATTCTAAAATATGCTCTTAAACGTAAAATATGCAAAAATATGCTTTTATGATCAAATATGCAAAAATATGCTCTAACAAATCGATGAATGAATTCTTAAATTGTTCTGAAACGGATAAATACCTTACTCATTTGTTTATGCGACGCATAGGATAGAGCATTTTTCTGGTTGGTCCGTTTATTTATTACACAAAATTTTTCAATTACTGTAAAACATCGATTAATCATATTGCTCGGTTTACCGGATTTCTTTAAAAATCTTGAATTAATTATAAAAATTTTAATTTATTCTGCAACTCGATTAAATTCATAATGCAAAAAACGAACAATGGCCAAATGTAGTTTGAAAATAAAGGAAAACCTATAAATAGTATTGATTTAAAAATATATAAATTACTATTTATGACAAATAAGTATAAAATTTATTTGATGTTTCGAACAGTTAAAAGTAGGTTTGTCAAACAGGACTACGTCTTTTCCGTACGGTCTAAAAAACATCGGTTACTATAATTTGAACTATTGGCTCTTAAAAAAAACTCAATTTTCATATTCTTAAACTTTTTTTTAATTTTTGTTAATTTTTTAAAAAATATTTTTTTTTTTAATTTTTTTTAACTGAGAGATGCATGAAGTGCCTCCCTGCGAAATTGATTTTAAAAAAATTTTTAATAATCAATTTTTTTTTTAATTCCTCCGTTATAAAAATTCGAAGTTGCTGTTTCAAAAATCGAAACGGAGAAATGGGCTGAATATTCTTTTCGGAAATAAAATGACTTCAATCATTCGGCTGCACTTTGTAATTAACTTTTATCAAAATGAGATTACTGAACATAACCGTCTATTTAAATTTAACTGATCGAATTTTAACACTTTCTGCATGTATTCGCAAGAGGGGATTTAAAATGTAAATAATTCTTTATAAATTTTTGTTTAAAAATATTATCAAGAGTTTTAAAAAATCAGGCTCTAATTTTAATTTAATTTATCTTAATATAAACTTTTTTTAATAATAAAATCTAATTTATTAATTTTAAATTCTACAAATTAAAGAGACAAAAATCTAGATTCTCAAAATTATCAGGCTCTAAACCAAATGCTTTTACTTTAATTTAATCTAATGATGACCGTGAATTGAGGACAACTTTTTTAAATTTAAATTAAAATTTTTTGTTTAATTTTAAAAATTAAAAATCAAAATTAAAGTTGCCTTCGTTAAATTAATTGATCTTATAGGACCAAAAAATATTAACGATTCTTTGAATTCCAAATAAAAAAGTTAATAAACTCTACTTACACAACTTTTCAATGTTAAAAAAAAATGGAATTTTAAAAATTTACATTATTATTTTGTAATGCTAACTTTAAAACTACTCGTACTTCTCAGGAAGTCGACGGTGGAATACCAGAAAAGTATCGAATTAATTTCAAAGAAAATTAAATAAGTTCTTTTTAAAATGACTTTATCTTGTTAGTCATAGACGTTATTTACTACAAAAATATTTTTTTTTATATATGAATTTTAAATGCAAAATTTTTCACTTAGGAATAGCACAAATATAGGAAAATTCAGCAGTTTTTTTTTTTTTAAACACAGAAATTATGTTAATTAATTAATGTTTTGATTTCACCATTGGGTTGAGTAAAGTTCTTTTTAATGTTTTCTTGTAATTACTTATTTCAAATACCAAACCAAACACTTTTCTAAATTATTTCATAATAATCATTACGTTTTAATAATTAACGAAATGGAAGAATTTTCAATTTACATAAATATATATTCAAAATTTTTAATATTTACATTTATTTTTCTTTCTTTTTTTTAACAAAATATTATAAGTTTTAATTTAGTCCTTTTTTGCAAATGTTTATTTTTTGTTTTTTTTTTTTTTTTTTTGTTAGCGAAAAACTATTTTTATGATATTTCGCGATCGCGACTCGATGTCAACTGAATTCACAAATAAATTCGCAGCACAACAAAACTTGCTGACAATGCTTTCTACCAAAATCAACCCAAAGAAGTTGTATCTGCGTTTTCAGATTGTAAATTGACAAAGTACGTCTGTGTGTATGAAAAATACAAAAACAAAAAATAAATAAACAAAATTTGTGCACAATTTGCTAGAAAAGAGTGTAAATGAGTATGAAGAAAAATTAAGAGTGTCGGTTTTTTCTCTTTTGAATTCATTCGATGATATATTTAAATTTTTTTCTAACAAGTGATCGTTAGATTGTTTTTTAATAATCAAAACTAATTAATTCTCCCCTCTGCAATTAAAAGAATATTTTAGAAAGACTATTAAATATTAATGTTATTAATAAAATTGATAATATCAATTATATGAATATTGACAATAGTTAATTAAATTTGTTTTTGTTATTTACCGGCTTTTACTTGGAGCATAATTTCATTTACATTTGTTTACATATCTTATAGAGTTGCCACATTTTAACAATAGACCATTCTTATCTTACATTAAAATACTTCTTCGTCATACATTAGTCATACAATTGAAAAACAGTAGTAGTATTTTGTATTATTTTAAAATATTAAATCATTTGTTCACTAGAAAATTGAATTATTAGGAATAATATTTAAATGTCATATTTATGACGCATTAAAAGAGAAAAATTTAATTTATCTTCCGAATTAAATACAAAATTTTCTATTATAGCACTTTTAAGTAAAAAATGTTTATATAAAGAAAAATCTAAGTAAAATCTCAATAAGACCTTGCTTCATCAAAATAAAAATAAATCTATAATATTAATAGGCTAGGCGATTTCTTGTGACTGATGATTTGTTCTACCGTTTTATCCCGATTTTGACCAAACGTATATTATTTGAAAGGTATTTCTTTTTAGCCGATTTGCAGATTTACAGATTTTTAATTTTTTTATTTTATTTTTTACTAACTCATACATAAAATTATATAATGCTATGTGTGTGTTAATTAAATTTGTTAATGTGTTTGTAATTTGTTAATGTGTTTGTAATAAAAATAATAAAAATGGCTATAATTGATTAGCATACTTTTAGGGTCTTCATTTAATGAAAAAATAGAATTTCCTGAAATTTGTACTCGAATTTCGAGGGCTGCAATCTGCTAGTATATAAAAAAGTTACGTGGGTGTTCATCATCGCCCAGCTCAAACCCTTCCACCCAGAAACTTGGAATTTGGACTGTAGGTTCCCTCTCGGCGTAAAGATCCATTAAGAAGGTATTTTTAAAAATTCGTTTATTAAAGAGGTAAAAGCGGCCCAAAAAGTGGGAAAAGGCAAGAAATGAATCTAGGAATATGAAATTTAGCGTGTAGGCTCCATCCGAGAAACTAACATGGACTAAGGATTAATTTTTTCGAACATCGGCCATTTAAGGGGAGAAACGGCCAAAAGGGTAAGATTTTTAACTTTTTGCATCTTCGTAACATATTAATCTATACTAGCAGATTTCAGCGCTCGAAATTCGAATGCAGTTTCTAGGCAACTTTATTTTCAACTTAGCCAACTCACAAACCAAACTTTTTTGGTTTACTATTATTGTGAATGAAGAAATCAAACTCATTAACGAACACATTGACAAATTTAATAAACACACACATAGCATATGTATAATTTTATGTATGTGTAAGTAGCAACTTTAAATGCACTTTACTCAAAATAAAGGACAAAATCTAAAAATCTGTAAACCTGGTGAACAGCTAAAAAGAAATACCTTTCAAATAATATACGTTTGGTCAAAATCGGGATAAAACGGTAGAACAAAACATCGGTCAATAGAAATCACCTATTAATATTATAGACATGTGAATTTTTTCTTTCAATGTTTTTTTAATCTATATATATATAAAATTTTTGATAATAAATAATTTTATAAGAGCCCAAAGGTACGCTAATCAATTTTAGGCAATTCACAATTCAACACAGGGTGTGTGGTATACAATTATAGTGAAATTTGATGAATTGTGAATTGGCTAAAATTGATCAGCATACCTTTAGGCTCTTATAAAATTATTTTTTACAAATATTTTATTTTATTTAATTTAATTTAATTTAATTCAATTTAATATATTTTTGACACATATTATACAAAAATTTTAAAACTCTGAATTGGCTAAAATTGATTATAAAATTTTTTATTAATCATATTTTATATTATTTAATTTAATATATTTTTCACACATAATATAATAAAATTTAAAAATTCTGAATTGGCTAAAACTGATTATAGAATTTTTTATAAATAATATTTTATTTTATTTTATTTAATTTAATATATTTTTAACACATATTATATAAAAATTTTAAAATTTTCTACTTCTCCTCCATATGAACTACAACTATGCCAATTCTCACACTCCTCCATGGCCGCATTAAGACTAAAAAGGGATGAAAAAATTTTCCTTCACATATTAGTATATAGATTCTGACACCTAGGGGAGGAAAATCGGCCATAAAGGTGAAAAATTTTACATTTGGTATCTTCTTAACAAACAAATCTACGAATATGAAATATGGTATGTAGATTCCATTAGAAATAGAAACACCTGATGAGAGGAAAACTTTTGAAAATTCGGATGTTAAGGAGGGTAAAACCGATCCGTAAATGTAAAACGGTACCTTTTGGTATCTTCTTCACGAAGTAATTTAGGAATATTTAATTTGATATGTTGATTCCACCAGAAAAACAAACATCGACCAAGAATAAATTTTTTTTTAATTCGAGCCTTTGGGGGGGGGCAAAAGTGGTCAAAAAATTGGAAAACTGGTACTTTTCAACTGGTAAATTTTCATTTGAAAGTACATTTCCTTAAAAAAAAAAATAGGTACTTTTTAAGAAATATAGATAATGTCTAAAAAAATCTTTTTAAGAAAGGCAGTTTTTTAGAAAAGGTACTTTCTTACGAAAAGATACTTTCATAAGAAAAGGTAATTTCTTTAGGAAAAGTACTTTCTTAAGAAAATCCACTTTTTTAAGGAAAGGTGTTTTTTCAGAAAAGCTACATTTTAAGAAAAATAACTTTCTTAAGAAAATTCACTTTTAGAAGAAAATCTAAATTTTTTAAGAAAAGGTACTTTTCGAAAAAAGGAAAGGTACTTTTTAAAAAAATTTACTATTTTAAGAAAGGATATTTTAAAAGAAGATACTTTTTTAAGAAAAGGTACTTTTTGAAGAAATCGTACCTTTTTAAGAAAAGATACTTTTTATAGAAAATATACTTTTTTAAGAGAAGATAATTTTTAAAAAAAAATGTACTTTTTTAAGAAAATATAGTTTTTTAAGAAAAGATAATTTTTTTAAGAAGAGGTACTTTTTTAGAAAAGGTACTTTTTTTACTTCTTTAAGAAAATGAAAATTCACTTTTTTGAGGAACGGTATTTTTAAGAAAATGAAATTTCTATGAAGTATCTTTTTTAGGAAAATGTATTTTTTGAAGAAAATGTGCTTTTTTAAGAAACGGAAAGGTACTTCCTTAGGAAAATTCACTTTTTTAAGAAAAGGTATTAAAAAAAATGTACTTTTTAAGGTACTTTTTTAAGAAATGGTACTTTTTTACGAAAAGGTTAATTTTTAAAAAGGTACATTTTAAGACAGTGTATATTTTTTAAGAAAATTAATTTTAAAAAAAAATTTTTTTTTATGAAAAGGTATATTTTTTATAAATATACTAAAAGATAGTTTCTGAAGAAAAGGTATTTTTAAAAGAACATTAAACAAAAGATTCTATTTTAAGAAAAGATAGTTTTTAAAGCGAAGGCAGTGTCTAGGTAAAGGTACTTTTTTAAGAAAAGCTATTGTTTATGATGGGCTCAGGATAAATTTTTTTTTTCGAAAATCGGCTTTTTCAGGAGAAACGGCCAAAATGGTAAAATTTTTAACTTTTAACATCTTCGTAACATATTAATCTATACTAGCAGATTCCAGCGCTCGAAATTCAACTTAGCCAACTCACAAATCAAACTTTTTGATTTACTATTATTGTGAATGAAGAAAACCAAACTCATTAACAAACATATTAACAAATTTAATAAACACACACATAGCATATGTATAATTTTATGTATGTGTTAGTAACAACTTTAAATGCAATTTACTCAAAATAAAAGAAAAAATTTAAAAATCTGTAAATCTTGTGAACAGCTTAAATGAAATACCTTTCAAATAATATACGTTTGGTCAAAATTGGGACAAAACGGTAGAACAAAACATCGGTCACAAGAAATCCCCTAGCCTATTAATATTATAGATATGTGAATTTTTTCTTTCAATGTTTTTTTAATCTATTTATAAAAAATTTATGATAATAAATAATTTTATAAGAGCCTTAAGGTATGCTTAACAATTTTAGGCAATTCACAATTCAACACAGGGCGTGTGGTATACAATTATAATGAAATTCGATGAATTGTGAATTGGCTAAAATTGATTAGGCTGTTATAAAATTATTTATTACAAATATTTTATTTTATTTTATTTTATTTTATTTTATTTTATTTTAGTTAATATATTTTTGACACATATTACACAAAAGTTTTAAAATTCTGAATTGGCTAAAATTCATTATAAAATTATATATTAATCATATTTTATTTTATTTAATTTAATATATTTTTTACACATATTATAAAAAAATTTAAAAATTCTGAATTGGCTAAAATTGTTTATAAAATTTTTTATTAATAATATTTTATTTAATTTAATTTAATATATTTTTAACACATATTATACAAAAATTTTAAAATTCTCTACTTTTCCTCAATATGAACTATAACTATGCCAATTCCCACACTCCTCCATGGCCGCATTAAGCCTAAAAAGGGATGAAAAAATTTTCTAACTAATAAATAACTAATAAATTGAATAATTTCTTTTGTAATTAATATTGAAGTTAGTTTGTAAAATTTATTTTAAAATAAAAAAAAAAACGCATTTTTCTAGAAGGTTAACCCATTTAAAAAGTTTGAGCTTAAACTAAACTTCAAAAAAATCCTTAGTAATATTATCGCTTTTTGGCATTTATAATAATTTTTAAAAGTTAAACAAAAGTCAAAAATATTAGTACACCAAAAAATCTTAATATATTTTTTTAAAGAGAGCATCCCTTAAAAACATTTAAAAACATTTAGGTCAAGCGATGACTAACCGAAAATTGTTTAATATTAAAAAAAAACAACGGAAGTCACCCGCTACATTTGGCAACCTTAAAATGCTAATGATCATTTTACATGATGAGAGAGTAAATGTGAGTACGAGTAAAACTGTGGTGTTCTCTTAAAAATAGAAACTTCGTCACACCACAAAATTTATTCTCCTACACCTGTGCAATTGGTTTCCAATGGATTGGCACACTCTAAAACAAACACAAAAAAAAATAAATAAATAAAACTATAATTTCCCGAATTGTTGATGATGAACTTTGAATCATTCTACTCCATATATCAAATGACGAAATAGATTTTAAATAATATTCATTAACTTGAGAGGATTTAATGAATTGACTGATTGAAAATGAATACTTAATAGCTGACAGAGAGTGGGGAGGGTATTAGCCATAAATTTGATTACTCATTATACGTAAATATTTCAAGCACACTGAACAAAAGTACTTAAAGTATCTGTAACTAAATATTCTGATGATTGTTGTGTGTTTTTGTTCTTGTTATTTCGATTGCTGTTACCAATATTAACAACAATTCGTCAATGAAAAAAAAAAATTAAGCTTCCTGATTGATAAATAAATTTTACTTTTTTTTGTTATTTTATGATTCTGTTTAATCATTTTTTATAATTAAAACCAAAATAGTATAAAATAATCCATTTCATTTTTGGCCCTGCCATATGTTTGCAATTATTCCGCCAAGATTATTTTAATTATCTTTGCCATTGTTGTTTTGTTTTTTATCTGTTTATTGCTGTTCTGAAGTTCTAGTGGGAGATTATGCGATTTTGGTCTGGTTTTCCTATTAATTTGGTTTGTTATCTGAAATATTTGTATACATTATTATTGCTGCAAAATTTTGGCGATATGACCTCATTTTTTTATTTTTTTTTTTATTATTTAGTGTAAATATTAAATCCAAGATTTTATACAATTCTTACTGCGCAGACAACTTATGTGCCATATTTTTAAATCGTTTTTATTTTCTTGATTTTTGTATGACATGGTCCTTCGCTAAAGTGCCAACTCAACAGTAAAAATCAGTTAATTTATGGCTTTGCAGTGTCATACATAAGAAAAATATGGAAAAAAAATTTAATTAGTTGAAATAATAAGAACACATTGTTTACGATTTTTAATTGGACATCTAGAGGTTTCGTTTGCATTTTACCCATTAACCATTGGAAGATATTCACGTTTTATTAATGTTATGATAATTAATTCAATTGATTTCATAACATAATTGCTGAGTGCAATAATAAATTCCAGAATTTCGCTCAATATCGAAAGATATCAACGATATGTTTTTTCTTAAATATTTTTAGCGATTTATTTGTAATTTATTCATTAAAAACAAAGTGTTTGAAGCGATTCAAGAAGAGATTTTTAAAATACTAAATTTGTAGCCAACCTATAATGACTCAGGGAGACTTATAAACTACCTTAGAGTGAAAAAGATGATGAATATCAAGAAACAGATCGGAATTTGTGAGAGTAGATTGAAAAATGATGTAGGTAAAATTTTAGAAAATTCTACATGGGAACCTCCATTTTAAATAAACGAAGAACTTTAGCTTTTGTGACCTCACTCTTTTTGAATTTACTAAAGTTTGGCATGAATGTTCTATCATAATTAAACTAAGATACATATATTTACAGTTTTGGACTTTCAGTTCCTGAAACATGGCTAAAAATGTGGTGAACTAAATAGCAAAATTTCACTGAAGTGGGGTAGAATAATTGCGCATGTCTTAAAATCTTATTTACATTTTTTCTAATCGAGGTCCCAATAAAAGGCATTCAGATATAATTTACAATGATATGTACCATTTTTTTTTGGCATAAGGTCAAAAGTCATCATCACTTTTGTAAGAGAATATCTTAAAAAGAAATACTTTCAAAAATATACAGTGGTTGACATTTAATAGGAAATTTTTAAGAAATTCTGAATTTGGTAATTTTGTTTTTTAATAATTTCGCGTTAAGTCCTAAATTAATGTATTTTATACCTCATACCACTATGTGGTCAGGGTATGTAAAATGACTTTGTGCTGATGTTTGTAACTACCAAAAATATTTGACCTAAACCCACATTTTATTATACCGATCGACTCAGAATCACTTTCTGAGTCGATTTAGCGATGTCCGTCCGTCCGTCCGTCCTTCTGTGTGTCCTTGTAAACCTTGTAATCAAACTAAAGGTCGCAAATGTGAACATATTTTGATGAAATTCGGCACGTAAGCTTCTATCAGCCAAAGCATGAACGCTATTGAAATTGGCGAAAATCGGTGCACGTTGAGACATAGGTCCCCATACAAATGACACCTATGAAATCGACTTAAATTGCCATATGATCCAAATTATCATATAGATCTCGGTAATATTTGGCTTGTCTGTGTTTGTTACACCCATTTATCGGTAGTCCAAAAATAAACCCTGTTAAAAAATTCTTAGTCATACCCCCCATATCCGATCTTCACTTTAATCTATCAAATGCAAAGATTTTTCTCAAATTTGCATACCAAAAATGGTCAGGATCGGCCCGTTTTTCGACCTAGTCCCCTTAAAAATATAGCATCCGATGTGGATTTTTTCATATCTGCAAACAAAAAAAAATTATAACAATGCCACTCAAATTTAATTTATGCTTATTTTCTATATCCAATTTGTTGGGCCAAAGGCCATTTTCTCTAAACGCAAGGGACTGAAACGACTATGATTATCTTGCTTATTTTTTTTTGCAATTCACTCTTTGGTCTGCTCTCTATCGAAAGACAATAAATTTGTTAAAAAAATAAATCTTTTTTCACAGCAAGTCTATCGACCAAGTTTCAGATTGATTGGATGAGGGGAAATCCGTTTAAAATCCCTCCGTGACTGTGCGTGACTAAGTCAAAGTTAATCTTTTTTTCACAGCAAGTGTATTATGGACCAAGTTTAAGATCGATCGGATGAGGGGAAATGACATTTAGATCACTCCGTGGCTGTGCGTGACGATTCGTGACTGTGCGTGACTACCCAAAAATTGATCTGCAGTCACATCAAGACTATGGGCCAAGTTTCAGATCAATTGGATAAGGGGGAATGGAGTTGCCCCACGGCAAACAGACAGGCAGAGAGTATGAGTTAAAAGAAAGAGTTTAAAAAAAATATTTTTTTAGTGATGACAAAATAATGGAAACGTTTAAGCTTTAGTACCAAATTTGATTAAAACAATAAAAATAGAAGATGGTATGAAAGGAACTGTTAAAAAACATAACCGTTATTAAAATATTTATAGTTTCTGACTATTTATTTCAACTGTTCTTTAAACACAGTTCTATTTTTCAAAGTTTTAATTTAATAATTAATTATTACAAAATGATGGCAAGAATAAAGTTTTGAGAAGAGTTAAAAATCAGAACAAAAGATGATCTAAAGCAAACTAAAATTTGTGAGAAATATTCTATGAAAACTCCTCATCTTCTTTCGTAGCAACTGCAACTGCCAATCACATAATAGCTGACGATGATCCAAGTTTCGATGAAATTATATGTGCTATTTTAAAATTTAAAAGAAAAAAAATACCTGGGGAAGATGGCATTCCACCAGAGCTCCTTCAGGATAATCCTGCAATATCAGCAGGCATTTTACAACCGTGATGCTTGGGCATATGAACAGTTTCCTAGAACATGGACAAAAGAGCCATCATTAAGCTTCCAAAGAAAAACGATGTGACCAACTGCGATAACTTGATGAGCGTCACCCTGCTTAACACTATTTATAAAGTAATTGCTGTAATAATAAATAATAGGCTGCAGTGCGTTGAGCAGACACTGCGACACGAACAGGCAGGCTTTCGGCCACATCATAATTGTTTAGATCACACAAATACTCTCGTGTCATAATAGAACAATCTGTAGAGTGGCGCACACCGCTTTATTAAGTCTTTGTCGACTTTAGAAAATCATTCGATTCTATAAGACGTGGTGCAATATGGGACGCATTAAGAGGTAAGGGCGTACCATCCAAATTAATAAACCTAATCAAGGGTATGTACACCAATTCCTCACTACAAGTTCGGCACAAACGCAGGGGTGAACAGGGTTGTCCTCTTTCTCCATTGCTTTTTGCCGTGGTACTTGTTGAGATAATGTTAAAGCTATGTGCGAAGAAAAGGGGTATTGTGTGGGGCTTTCGCAAACATCTGGAAGAAATAAATTTCGCAGACAATATCTGCCTCATTTCGTACAAATTCTACGACATGCAAAGCAAATTGGACAATTTAGTCAAGATAGCAAGGGCCGTTGGTTTAGAAATAAACATTGAAAAAATACATGCAATACGAATCAATAACTTCACCGATAACCAACTCAAAATACAAGACCAGATGATTAAATTTGTAAAACCCTTTTGTTATCTGGGTTGCATGATATCAATTGATGGTGGTGTGGAGAAAGATGTGTCTAGCAGACTAAAAAAGCCAAGGTAAGCATTTGGCCGCCGAAATAAAACGTGGCGAGCCCCACAAATATCACAAAATAAGAAGGTCCACATATTTAATGCTTGCTAAAATATACACTGCTTTATGGAGGCGAAACTTGGCTGATGATAAACACTATGTCACAGAGACTCCAAGTATTTTTAAACAAGTGTCTTAAAATAATATGTCGAATATTTTGGCCAAATAAAATCACAAACACAGAGCTCTGGAGGCTGACAAAGGTAGAACCAATAGTTCGTCAAATAACAAGAAGAAGAAAGGAGATGGATAGGACATATTCTCCGAAAACGTATTGACAGCGTAACGAGTGCCGCCTTAGAATGGAATCCCCAAGGAAGTCGTCGCTCCGGTCGTCCAAAAAACTTATCAAAGTAAACAAATCTTTTGATGAAATTAAATTAATTTGTAATGATATAATTAGTTGGAATTTTATTGTAGAAGCCCTATGTTCCCAAGTGGAATCAATAAGGGTATAAACAAAATTCTATCAATAAATCCATACTTTACTGCTTTTATCGAAAAATATCGGGAACGAGGTAGGGTGGCGACTCAATAATTAGGCGGCGGGCCTCGTGAAACGAGTCAAAGACAGATTAATTTAATAGCAAGAGAGTTTAAAAAATGTCCAACAATGCTACCTAAAGAGAGCATTAAAATTCTAAAAGTACAGAAATGTTCTCCTACTGTTTCCCGGTCAACAATTGAGTCTTATCATAGTTTTCATCGTCCTGTAAAGCAACCACTGATATCAGCATAAATTTCGCTAAAGAACTCAGGAACTAGTCAAGACGGAATTAGAATACTGTTATCTTTTCATACGAGCCCAAGTTTAATTTAAGAGCCCATGATGGAAGAACGTTTGTACGACGACCAAGCGGAAAAAGACTAGACCCAAAATATACAAATAAAACTGTTATGATTAGCGGTGGCAATATTATGGTATGTGGTTGCTTTTCAGGCCAAAGAATGTAGTAAAAGATACTCTAACTAGAATTGGATACAGGAAAATTCTAATTAATGTAATGTATCCTTCCACGGAGACATATATGCTCTTGGTCGGGAAATATCAACATGACAATGACTTAAAACATACCTTCAAAGTTGTAACCGAATGGCTAATGCAGTTAGTGTCTTGGAATGACCAGCCCAATCAGCCCAGTCCCGCAGAAATACTAAGGGAAATTGTAGATCGAAAAATACACTTAATTACGTAAACAATACAGATCTTATAGAGGCGGTTAATTCAGAATGGCAAAAAATTTCAATGGATGTCAACAATTTAATTAACTCCATGCGTTGGCGTTGTAAAGCAGTACTAAAAAATAATGGATATTTGGTATAAATATTCAATTATTGTAAAGTAAAGGTTTCCACTGTTTCATAAACAACATAAAAATGAATTCTTTAGAGTCTTTTTATTTTTTCTGAAGTTAAGCTGTTTCATGTTTGTATTTTTCTTTTTTAAATAAATAAAACATAAAAATTTTTTTATTAAAAATTGATTTTGAATTTTATGAATCATTTTTTGGTCAAGTCGTAAAAAATATATTTTGTTAAAAGTTTCCATTGTGTATGTTAACTGTATGTTGTTGCTGTTTGTCTACTTAACATTTTGAATCAATTTAATAAGGGAGCTTTTTGTAGTTCCTGAGGTATAAATAGAATACCGAAATTACTATCTATAATATTAATAGGCTAGGCGATTTCTTGTGACCTATGTTTTGTTCTACCATTTTATCCCGATTTTGACCAAACGTATATTATTTGAAAGGTATTTCTTTTTAGCTGTTCACCAAATTTGCAGATTTTTAAATTTTTTCCTTTTTTTTGAGTAAATTGCATTTAATGTTGCTACTAACACATACATAAAATTATACAATGTTATGTGTGTGTTTACTAAATTTGTAATGTGTTTGTAATAAAAATGAGTTTGTTTTTTGTGTTGATTTTCGAATTGGCTATAATTGATTAGCATACCTTTAGGGTCTTTACTTATTAAAAAAAATAAAATTTCCTAGAATATGCTCTCGAATTTCTGGAATCTGCTAGTTATAAAAATTACGTTTAGAGCTGATCTACCAATTTTTGCAATACCAAAATAATTTGCATTTAAAAAAATGGAATACACTGGCAAAATGTCTCAAACTAGGAAGGAAAGAATTTTGATACATATGTAATTTGATTTAATGTTTTAGATTTTGACTTTAAATTTTATAAAATCGAAAATAAAATTCAAGTTTTTATACTAAATTTTCTCTTGATCCTGAGTTTATATTTTTAACTCAGGAACTATGGAAAAGATTATCAGCAACAACATACATTGTTTAAAAAAATTTAAAATTTATTAGTGATTGAGACCTAAAAAACAGTATTTTAAAATAATGTTTGTAAGTTAGACCGCCTGTCTGCTTAAGGTCAAATATACCCATTTAAAATGGGTTTATCAAAAGTGTTAACATTTAATAAAATATAGTATAGTAAGCTAAACTATTAATAATATAAAAATATAACATAAGGAGTGAGATCGAAAAAATCTTAACACACGTTTTTCCCCTAAACTATATTTGCAAGCATTATTTGATTTTTTTTTTTAATATATGTCAGTTAATTTATTTGATGATAACCCTATTCATTTGTTGTTAGATTGATTAAAATATATAACGAAATAAAAGAACGTGCTAAAGTTATTAAATATTTTCAACAAAATCCAGCATGATCCAACGAAATGATGACCAAAGAATCAAAGAATTCCGTCCAACTATTTGCAATGTTATTGTAAAGTATCAGTAAGCTCAGTGCGCGGACTATTTGGTGCGAAAAGTTAAAGGTGATATCACACGACGTGTTTTTTACATATGTACTGTCACTTTTTTATCCACATGTAATTCCGTACGTCTATCAAATTTGCCGTTTTACATATGATTCATAATTTTTGCTATAACATTTGCATATGTATTTTCGTATGACATAACCTCTAAACGTAAACAACAGTTGATTTTTTAATTTGTGAATTTACAAAATTAATTGTTAAAAATAAAGTTATATATTTTTTAATTGTTAATTAATATTAAACTTTTTTTTCTTTCAATATTAATCTTTTTAATTTACTCTGTTTTTTGCTCCACAAGCAGTGTTGTATTTTCATATGTCTTGTCATGTCAAAATAGAACTTGTTCTAAGTGAAAAATTTACATGTGACTTTCCACATGTATTGTACATAAACAATGTTTGAAAGGGGTCACACGATGTGTACATTTTGCATATGCGAAAAACATAAGAAAAAACACAAGCAAAGCACGTCTTGCGATAGCACTTTAAAGCTAATGCAGACTTGGAAGCATAGAAAGTCCAAAATGTTCCAGGCAGGAACTCTGTAAAAAAAATTTAGAGGCCGAAAACAGACCACGGAAATTGAAATCAAAGGTTTTAAAGCTTTTTTATTTATTTTTTATTTTTATTTTCTGAATTTACAACATGTGGAGAGTGTTTTGACACAACTTCAGGTAAAGGTAAATCGAAGCAAAACTAACGAAGATACAGCGTTTCCAGCGACCGGCCCTCATACGGTATAATGTGTATGTTAAAAACTTTAAATAAATTTTCTCGCAAAGAACATTTTTGAAATCGGTGAACTTCATAACTCAAAATCTACTTGGCCGATCCTTTTAAAATTTTAAATTTTTAAATCGGAATGCGTTTAAAAGGTGATATTTATCCCGAGGTAATCAGGAAGAGTTTTTTTAAAAAATTTTTTTCCCATTTTTAACAACAAATTCACCGAAATTTTATAGCAAAAATCGTGTTTTTCACTTCAAAATGCTGCCAAAAAAAGAAAAACAAAATTATTTAAAAAAACTCTTCCTGATTACCTCGGGAAACAAATCACCTTTTAAACGAATTTCGATTTCTTTATTTCACAGGATCCGGTAACGAGTTATCACAGCAAAGCAACTTTTTTTCGAGGTGCCTCCGGAGATTCGCTGTCACGGACTTATTTATTAAAATTTTTAATTGAAACTTTTTTCAAGGATACTTCAAATGGTATACTATAACGTGTATATGAAATAAATAATTCGACATTATTCATATCTTCACAAAAAAAAAAAACGCCTTTTTCGCCCTTAAAACCTTATCCCCCCCCATTAAGTAATGTTTGCAAAGAAGACTACTTCCTTTCGTGAACTAACACAATGTGTCCCCATATTTTTAGCCCGATTTGGCATCCTGTTACCATGGTCAAAAAGCTCTTTAGTGGTACAAGAACAATAACTTGGTTTTTGTATCAAGGGAGGCAAATTCTCCAAACTCTCAGCAGCTTAAGCAGGTTCAGAGAATTTGGCTTATTGTAAAAAGGGAGTTTGTGAGCACAAAAAAGGTGTTCCAAAATGTCAAAGACTGCAAAAAAGTGACAGAAACAACTACAAAGTCCCTAATGGAAGGGTTCCCGGAGAAGGTCCCTAAGTTCATAAGTAGTGATTAAAACTATAAAAGTTGTCCTTTGTTCTAAGCGTCAATAAAATTTCAATTAAATACGAAAAATCAAGACTCTAGGTTTAATGTTTTTATACCCTATACCACCATGTGGTTTGGGTATAATGACTTTGTGCTGCTGTTTGTAACTACCAAAAATATTTGACCTAGACCCATCTTTCATTATACCGATCGACTCTGAATCACTTTCGGAGTCGATTTAGCGATGTCCGTCCGTCCGTCTGTGTGTCCATGTAAACCTTGTAATCAAACTACAGGTCGCAAGTAAGAATATATTTGGATAAAATTTGGTATATAAGCTTTTACCGGCCATAGGATGAACGCTATTGAAATTGGTGAAATTCGGTCCATGTTCAGACCTAGTCCCCATACAAATGACCCCTATGAAATCGACATAAATTGCCATAAGATACAAATTATCATATAGAGCTCAGTCAAATTGGGTTTGTATGTGTTTATTATATCCATTAATCAGTAGTTCAAAAATAATCCCCATAGGACAATTTTTAGTTATAGGCCCCATATAGAACTGCTTACCGATTTTAATTTAATTCTATCAAAATAGAAAAACTTTGCACAGATTTTTCTCAAATTTGGTTTGTATATATTTTTTCAAAATATAACTGACTTAACCAAATATGGTCAGGATCGGTCTATATTTCGACCTAGTCCCCATATAAATATAGCATCCGATATGAACTTTTTCATATTTGCAGCCAAAAAAATTAATAACAATGCCACTCAAATTTGGTTTATGCTTATTTTCTATATCGAATTACTTGGACCGAAGAGATAGGGTCTCTAAACCATGGTATAGGGTATCGTGTAGTCGGTCTAGACCGACTATAATTTCTTACTTATTCTTATTATTACATTTGATGTATGTTAAGATTTCTTCGATCTCACTCCTTAAATAAATTATTAAACACATGTTTGTGATATTTACACCAACCAAAAAAACACATTTAAAATGTTGATATTTTCTTAAATAAAGCAAAAGCTGAAGCGTGTTTGTGCATGGTAAATATATCGTTTGAAAGATCTTTGTTGTACTTTTCGTATGTTACCAAATTTGTCAGCAGTGGCTCAAGAGTAAAAATGGAACAAATATTTAAAAACAAAAAACATAATTTACGATCAATCTCATATGTATTTAATATGAGAGACTGGGCAGCTCTTAAACAAATCCGAGTTTTCTCAATAGCTCGGGATTTCGCCTCACCTGCCATTAGGTATCAAAATAGTGTTTTTATAAATTTTTGTTTGTTTATTTTTTCCTTCCAGGATATTAGCGTTTTATAAAAGCTCAGAATTCTTTTCAATTTAAAGATTTTAAAATTCTTAAAATCCTCAGAAAATATTTTCAGGTTGATACTGAAATGTTTTTTCTATTAATACAAAACGACCAATTGTTATGGAATTGATATCAAAAATATTCTTATATTTATTCTTCGAGCCTCGTCTTAATGTGCCGTGTAATAAATTCGAGAGAGAAAAACGAATTAATGTTGCGGCTGTGTGAATCAGTGCGTGTAGATTCGTACTTTAAAATACGATTAGCAAACGTTTGTCGAACAGTAGTTAACATTTCATTTCTACCTTATATTGTCAATCTAAAATTTATAATTTTATTATTGTTTATTTATATTTTAATGACATGACATAATCATATAGGAATTTATTAATGTTATTTGTTGATACTTTAAACGAATATAAAAATAATTCATAATTTTATTGTTTTTTCATTTATATGATTGAAGCTACTAACAGAACTCGAATATCACAATATGAACGATAATACACGTACATATGAATGCCTGTTTAAATGTATGGATGGTATAATAAAAATTTACTATATAAAGTATTGCAGACATACCGACAGATTGATACTTTTAATAAGCAACAACAGAATAGGACAACCAATGATTAAACCATATCACCCCAAATAAGTATCGATAACTGCCATTTAACACAAAATAGCATCAATACATTTAAAATTCGTCAGCGTTTTCATAGATACCACAGACGACATACTATGGGTTGGAAGACCAGAAATTGGCTAATATAAAATTTATGAAATTTTTGGAAAAAATTTAAGCCAATTTTTTCAAAGCGTTTTTTTTAAGGATATTTTTGAAAGAAAAAAAAAATAAAGACTGCAAATTAGAAAGCTTAGACAAACATTGATGATTAAAAAATATATAGAGATCACGGGAAAAATGCAAGTTCTAATCTCGTATTTGAATAAAAATGGCTGAAAAAATTAACCTTTTTTGGAAAGCAAGTATGAGTGTTTTAGTCGGTCTAGGACGACTAAGGCCATTGATAGACATAATATATAGTTAAGCATTACCCAATTTAAATTAAAATTTTCCTTTTTATCCATCAAATTAGGGGAGGGATCGAAGAAATCTTAGCATACATAAAATATAATAATAATGAAACCATTTAATTTAAACTAGCAGATTCCAGCCCTCGAAATTCGAGTACAATTTCTAGTGAAATTTTTCAACTTAGCCAATTCACAAACCAACACTTTTATGGTTTATTATTATTGTGAATGAAGATAACAAACTCATTAACAAACACATTAACAAATTTAATAAAACACACATAGCATATGTATTACTTTAAATGCAATTTACTCAAAATAAAGGAAAAAATTTAAAAATCTGTAAATCCGCAAAACGGCTAAAAAGAAATATCTTCCAAATAATATACGTTTGGTCAAAATCGGGATAAAAGGGTAGAACAAAACATCGGTCACAAGAAATCACCTAGCCTATTAATATTTAATTGAAATTATATTGAAGCTTAATCATAGTAATTTTAATCACTACTTATGGACCTTTTACGGAAACCCTTCCATTAGGGATTTCCCGACACTTTTCTGAAATAGGTTGTCCATCTCTTCAACATTTTGGGACAAGTTTCTATGCTCCACAACTTCCTTTTCACATGAGTCCAATTCCTCTCCATTGGCCTAAGCTCCGCACAGTTTGATAGGTACAAAACCACGGTATTCTTTGCAAACACTCCTTAATATAAATTTCAGTATTTTTGTAAGATATGACTTGCTTCTGTTGTCGCAACTGCATATTATTTACCATACCAGCAACTTCTTTTGGAAGTTTCCTCTGCTTTTTGATCCCAAACTTATATTCGACACTTCCTCCAGCAATAGCAACATAAAAATTTTTCCCCGAAAAAAATATGCCAGTAGATACGTTTCGCCATCCATTATGTAGAAAGAGTATTTTTTTTAAGAAACATGATTTCAATTTCTTTTTGGACTTTACATGTTTTTAAAACCTGCTTTAACTTTCCCAGCAAATAGTCCAACGCTGAGCTATCTAGGCTGCTTTTCTACCGAATGTGTTGGGAGCTCTTTTCAATATGCTTTCTATTGCCTCGGCTTTAAAAACATCATGTGGTTCTTTCTTTCTTACCGAATCATGTTTCCTAACAATGGTTAAATTCCATTGAAAGTTTCTAATAACATTAGAAACAGTTTAATTCTTTGGCCAAATTTTTGTAGGACCAAGTTAAATTTTGTTGAAAATATTTAATAACTCTGCCACAAAAAGAAAAATATCAAAGTCAACCACTAAATTTTATGATGTGTTATGATCCTCTAACAACAAAAAAAGTCGAAATTTTAAATTCTAACCATAAGTTTTTTTGTTTTAAAATTTTCTAAACCTTGGGATTTTGATGAGAATGCTCCACCGATAATATCATAAGTTAGAAGGAGTTTGTTTGTTACAAACATCAGCATAAACTCATTAGCTCTGATCACAGATGTGAAAAAATTATATATGTATATATGAAGCCAACATCTTTATTCATACTTGGAATAGCCCACTCCATGAAAAGAATATAATACATTTATTTAGGGCCCTATAAAGTTTCTAACTCCTTTAAAAATTTTAAACCACAAAACCATTAAGTGCAAAGAAACTTTTAAATAAATATCATTTAAAAAATTTAAATCCTAACTGAAACGTTGACCCATAGTATTGAAATTAATGTAAAAACAAACAAAAATCCAGAAAATAATAATAATGATTATTGATTATTTCAATTATTGAATGTGTAACTTAATAAGTTTAAGTACTCGTGTTTACATCTTAAAATACAAAATGATCACATTATTTTCTTTACCATAATACAGATTGCAATTTCGCAAGAGGATGTTTGATTTTGATCTGCATTCATCATTAGCTAAAGAACAGAATGTCTGCTGGAACAGTAAATAAGTAAATAAAAGTTATACTTATATTCATTTTTTTTTTCGTAGAAAACGTTATCAATTGAAACCAAGAAATTGGGTTAACGAGCTTCCATTTGTTTCATTAATAAATAAAAAAAAACAAGTAAGAAAATTATAGTCGGTCTAGACCGACTATACGATACCCTATACCATGCGTTTAGAAACCCTATCTCTTAGGCCCAACTAACTGGACATTGAAAATAAGCAAAAACCAAACTTTGGCTGCAGATATGAAAAAGTTCATATCGGATGCTATATCTATAAAGGGACTAGGTCCAAAAATGGACCGATCCTGATCATGTTTGGTAAAGTCTCTTGTATTTTGCAAAAATATGTACAAACAAAATTTGAGAAGAATCAGTGCAATATTTTTGTTTTTTAATTGATTTAAGTGAAGATCGGGAAGCAGCTCTATATGGGGTCAAAGGGATCATTTTTAGACTACTCATTAGTGGATGTAATGAACGCATACAAACCCAATTTGAGTAAGATCTATATGACAATTTGGATCTTATGGCAATTTATGTCGATTTCATATGGGTAATTTGTATGGGGGCTAGGTCTGAACATGGACCGATTCTCACCAATTTCAATAGCGTTCATCCCACGACCGATAAAAGCTTATATACCAAATTTCATCAAAATGTATTCATATTTGCGACCTGCAGTTTGATTACAAGCTTTACATGGACACACAGACGGACGGACGGACGGACGGACATTGTTAAATCAACTCAGAAAGTGATTCTGATTCGATCGGTATAATTAAAGATGGGTCTAGGTCAAATATTTTTGGCTGTTACAAACAGCAGCACAAAGTCATTATACCCAAACCACATAGTGGTATAGGGTATAAAAAGGAAAACAACAAGAAAGATCATCATCATCCCAAGTCTAGAATGTGCTGCGGTAAATTAAAAAAATGTTTTGTTTATTTTTCTTTAATTGCTGGGGTATGTGTGCTGGTGTGGGTCCTTTAAAACAATATTGCTGTTTCACCATCAAAATTAATAATAATAAACATTTTTGGTCGGCCAATTTTTTTTTATAAATTAATAAATATTAAAGTAAAACGAATTGTTTATGTGGCAGTTTAAAAAATTCTTCTCATGTGGCTGAATATTAAAATTTAAGCATTGGAGTCATTCATTCATTTAATTTAAAAACGACTTTACTTTTTTAAATTGCAATAAAGTATATTTTATTAAAAAGTAGTTTCAAATGAAAAAACATATTTCATTAAGAAGCATCTTTTCTTTAAAAAGTAGCTGTTACTAACAATTGGGTTGTCTTACAAAAGTACATTTTCTTAAAAATTAAAAAAACTATATTTTATTAAAAAAGTATCTTTTATTAAAAAAAGTATCTCTTATTTAAAAAGTACCTTTTAATAAAAAAGTACCTTTTATTAAAAAAAATAACTTTTATTAAAAAAAGTAAATTTTATTAAAAAAAGTACCTTTTATAAAAATAATATCTTTTATTATAAGAACTACTTTTTATCAAAAAAGTACCTTTTATTAAAAAAGGACCTTTTATTAAAGAAGTACCTTTTGCTAATAAATACCTTTTATCAAAAAAGTAACTTTGAGTAAAAAAAAATTACCTTTTATTAAAAAAGTAGCTTTTATTAAAAAAAGTACATTTTATTAAAAAAGTACATTTTATTAAAAAACTACCTTTGACTACAAAAAACTACCTTTTATCAAAAAAGTACCTTTTATTAAAAAATGCCTTTATTAAAAAAGTACCTTTTATTAAAAAGTACATTTTATTAAAAAAGTACCTTTTATTAAAAAAAACTACCTTTTATTAAAAAAGTACCTTTTATTAAAAAATGTCTTTTATTAAAAAAGTACCTTTTGTTAAAAAAGTACCTTTTATTAAAAAATTACCTTTTATTAAAAAAGCAGCTTTTATTAAAAAAAACTACCTTTTATTAAAAAAGTACCTTTTATTAAAAAATGCCTTATATTAAAAAAGTACCTTTTGTTAAAAAAGTACCTTTTATTAAGTTAATACCTTTTATTATAAAAACTATCTTTTATCAAGAAAGTGCCTTTTTTGTTTAAAAAAATACCTTTTATTATAAAAAGTACCTTTTTATTAAAAAGTACCTTTAATTAAAAAAGTATCTTTTATTAAAAAATTACCTTTTATTAAAAAAGTAGTACCATTTATTAAAATAATAACTTAAAAAAGCAGCTTTTATTAAAAAAACTACCTTTTATTAAAAAAGTAACTTTTATTAAAAAATGCCTTATATTAAAAAAGTACCTTTTGTTAAAAAAGTACCTTTTATTAAAAAATGCCTTATATTAAAAAAGTACATTTTATTAAAAAAGTACATTTTACTAAAAAAAACTACCTTTTATTAAAAAAGTACCTTTTATTAAAAAATGCCTTTATTAAAAAAGTACCTTTTATTAAAAAGTACATTTTATTAAAAAAGTACCTTTTATTAAAAAAAACTACCTTTTATTAAAAAAGTACCTTTTATTAAAAAATGTCTTTTATTAAAAAAGTACCTTTTGTTAAAAAAGTACCTTTTATTAAAAAATTACCTTTTATTAAAAAATCAGCTTTTATTAAAAAAAACTACCTTTTATTAAAAAAGTACCTTTTATTAAAAAATACCTTATATTAAAAAATTACCTTTTGTTAAAAAAGTACCTTTTGTTAAAAAAGTACCTTTTATTAAGTTAATACCTTTTATTATAAAAACTATCTTTTATCAAGAAAGTGCCTTTTTTGTTTAAAAAAATACCTTTTATTATAAAAAGTACCTTTTTATTAAAAAGTACCTTTAATTAAAAAAGTATCTTTTATTAAAAAATTACCTTTTATTAAAAAAGTAGTACCATTTATTAAAATAATAACTTAAAAAAGCAGCTTTTATTAAAGAAACTACCTTTTATTAAAAAAGTACCTTTTATTAAAAAATGCCTTATATTAAAAAAGTACCTTTTGTTAAAAAAGTACCTTTTATTAAGTTAATACCTTTTATTATAAAAACTATCTTTTATCAAGAAAGTGCCTTTTTTCTTTAAAAAAAATGCCTCTTAATATAAAAAGTACCTTTTTATTAAAAAGTACCTTTAATTAAAAAAGTATCTTTTATTAAAAAATTACCTTTTATTAAAAAAGTAGTACCATTTATTAAAATAATAACTTAAAAAAGCAGCTTTTATTAAAAAAAACTACCTTTTATTAAAAAAGTACCTTTTATTAAAAAATTCCTTATATTAAAAAAGTACATTTTGTTAAAAAAGTACCTTTTATTAAGTTAATACCTTTTATTATAAAAACTATCTTTTATCAAGAAAGTGCCTTTTTTCTTTAAAAAAAATACCTTTTATTATAAAAAGTACCTTTTTATTAAAAAGTACCTTTAATTAAAAAAGCATCTTTTATTAAAAAATTACCTTTTATTAAAAAAGTAGTACCATTTATTAAAATAATAAATTTTATTATAAAAATTACCTTTTATCAAAAAGTGCCTTTTATTAAAAATTACCTTTTATTAAAAAAGTTTTATACCTTTTATCAAAAAAAGTACCTTTTATTAAGAAAGTACCTTTTATTAAAAACAAATACCTTTAATTAAAAAAGTAAATTTTATTAGAAACGTACCTTTTGTTAAAGAAATACTTAAAAACGTACCTTTTGTTAAAAAGCTACCTTTTATTAAAGCAGTACCTTGTATAGACGAATAGCATTTTTTATTAAAAATAACCATTTATTACAAACTGTATTTTCTTAAGAAAGTACCGTTAAAAATTACATTTTCTTAAAAAAAACATTTGCTACTAAAGTGACTGTTCTCAAAAGGTATCTTTAATTAGAAAAGACCTTTTAATAAAAATACCTTTTATAAAAAAAGGAACTTTTAGTAAAAAAAATTACCTTTTATTAAAAAAGTAACTTTTATTAAAATAATACCTTTTATTATAAAAAGTGCCTTTTATCAAAAAAGTACCTTTTATTAAAAAGCGCTTTTCATTAAAATAATACCTTTTATAATAAAAAGTACCTTTTATTAAAAAGTACCTTTTATCAAAAAGTACCTTTTATTAAAAAATTTACTTTTATTAAAAAGTAGCTTTCATAAAAAAGAACCTTTTATTTAAATAATAGCTTTTATTATCAGAAAAAGTGCCTTGGATTCAGAAGTACCTTTTAATAAGAAAGTACGTTTTATTAAAAAAGTACCTTTTCTTAAAAAAGTACATTTATTTACAAATTTACCTTTTGCTAAAAAATTACTTTTTATTAAAAACGTACCTTTTATTAAGAAAAGTGTTTTTTATTAAAAATAACCATTTATTAAAAACGTATATTTTCTTAAGAAAGAAGTGTTCAAAAAGGACCTTTTCTACAAAAAAAAAATATACATTTGCTAATAAAGTGTATTTTCTCAAAGAGTACCTTTAATTAAAAAAGACGAATTAATAAAAAAAAAAGATCATTTTATCAAAAAGTACATTTTATTAAAAAAAGTATCTTTAATTTCCAAACGTACACTTTGCTAAATAAGTACCTTTTATTAAGAAATTACGTTTAAAAAAATTACCGTTTAATAAAAAAAATTTTGTTTTGGAAATGCATCTTTTATTAGCAAAATGCTTGCTATTAACAAAAAACTTCTATTTAAAAAGTACCTTTGATTAAAAATAACCTTTTCTTAAAAAGTATATCTTAATAAAAAGCACCTTTTTCAAAAAGTCCTTTTACAAAAAATACGTAATATTGAAAAATAATTTTAAATAAAAAGTAGCTTTAATTAAAAAAGTACCTTTGAATAAAAAATAACTTTTTCTTAAAAAAGTACATTTGCTAAAAACGTATCTCTTTTTTTTAAAAGTTTTTTTTATTCAAAAATACATTTTATTAAAAAGGTACCTTTACTAAAAGTACTATTTATTAAAAATACACTTCTTTAAGTATTTAAGTATTTTCTTTAATGATAATTAAAAAATTTACTTTTCTTAATTTACTTTTGTTAATTACAAAATTATGTAAACCTGAAATATGGCACGAAATTACATTACTTTGAGCATGTTTTGCAATTACGAAAAAATGATGCTGATTTAAAATATTTTTTGGCTGAAAGAATTTTTTTATTCATAAAATAGTTACTATGAACATTATTTGTTATAACAAAAATATTTTCAACTTGTAAATTTTGGACAAATTTTTCTTAAATAAAAACAAAAAGTAAAAACAAAAGCAGTCTTTTCCATAAACATTTCCCAAAAAAAAATTCTTTAAGCAGCTTTTAAAGTTTTATTAAGTTAAAAAAGTATACTTTAAAAGTTTATCCTAAAATTTTTAATATTATAAAAATAATAAACACATAAATATATTATACTTATAAAAAGCCCTTCTATTTAATTTAAAAATCTTTGGAGTGCCAGAGTTTTTTTATACATAGAAAAAAAAAATTATTTTGTTTTTTCGAAAAAAAAAAAATAATAATATTTAATATTAAAACTAGTACCTATATCTGAATATTGATATCTTTATTTATTTAAAAAATCCAGAGTTTTATTACTATTCCTAAAATAAATTTTTTTCTTAAATAATTATTCGATTTTTATTAAAATTTCTTAATTTGTCCTTCGTTTCGTACAATTTATATATATAAATTAAAGTTTATGACGGCTTTATGATCAACTCCCATAATTCGGCAATACAATACAATCATTTGAGTTTGTCTGTCAATAACATGGTTATTATTCTATAGAGAAAGACTGTATAAAATTATTTTGTTTAAATTAGTTGAAAATTAGGGTTTTATTGATAACCATAAAAATTAATATGCATGTACTTAATAAGGAAAATAAAAAAAAAAAAAATTTAATACACATTCAGAAAAATATGTGTTTTAGAAGGTAGGACGGTCCTTAAACTTATTTTTCCTGATCGGCCCAATCTCACAATTAAGGAAAAATCGATCTTAAAATGTAATAGTACATAGTTAATATTCTTCGAGTTCTTAGCTGAAGAAATCTAGATCTAAAAATTGCGCGGAATATGTCGTATTGTCCCACGCTGTTTGATATTGCAAATAAACGAAATCTCTTTAAAATGAAAAGAAAAATATCTGCAATTTTTGCAGTGTATTGAATTTAACAACACAAAAAAAAAAATTGTCCACAAAACGACAAGAATGTTTTTGTGTGTGCGATATTAAAAAAAAAATAACAAATTGTTTAGTTGTTTTTCAAGATCAATCTAATTGTGTTGAACAACGACAACATAAATACATATTGATGAAATGAGTTTTGAATATTTCATTAAATACATTGGAATTTGCGTTAATTGTTTAACGTGTTTATTTTTATTAAATAATAGTTTGTATAGATGGGCATTTACATTCAAACGAAATATTGTATTGCATGAAATACAATATACAAATAAAATGACGCGATTTTAAAAAAATAACAATTAATTGCTAAAGTGATTGACTGGCATAAGCAAAAAACCACAAAAAAAAACATAAACTCATATATATTGACAAATAAATTCTATTTGCGTTTGGGATTAAATTTCAATATGTTTGCTTAAAAAGTTTACAAGAATATCAATGATTCTTTTTTAATCGAATTCATATGTGTTAACATTCAAAAACGTAGACAATAAAGGATTAATTCGATTCTCATGATTTAAAAAATCACTAAATATTATTTTTTAACATAAAAAAAAATATTGTTTCGTTATAAAATATTGTTTAATTTCGATGTTTAGTTAAAAACAAAAACGTATTTAAATTGTTTTATTTGTAATTGAACTATTTCATATAAACACCCACTCATTCACACATTCAGTGACTCAATTTCTCTATACACTGTATGCAGCATATGTAAATTCTCTATTTTGTTAATATCAAGGTTCTTCCTGTATTGATTCAAGTGCACATTTTCAAATTTACCAATCAATGAGGACGACGGTGTAATGAGATAAAATTATAACAATAACAAAATTTAGAGCCACAATATGCGACTGCTCATAAAAATTGATCATAAAAATTTCCAATGAAAATAAATTAATAAAAGAAAATTCATTTTATATTGCCACTATTTCAACTAAAATTTATTTTCAAATGAATGTTTTGTGAATAGTTAAAATGTTATAGTTTCTCTAATTTATGACAGCTTAGTTTTTGTAAGAAAAATATTATATGTCATACAAATAAAGGAAAATGAATTAAGACACGAACACTTAAAGCACCAATAAAATATAAGGCAAATGCAAAAGTGTTTTTATGCTCGTTCTCCGCTAACTTTCGGTTAGATTGAGCATAAACAAGTAAGAAAATTATATACGATACCCTATTCCATATACCATCCGTTTAGGGACCCTATCTCTTAGGTCCAACTAATTGGATATAGAAAATTAGCATAAACCAATTTTGAGTGGCATTATTCTTCATTTTTTTGCCTTTGAATATGTAAAAGTTCATATCGGATACTTTATTTATATGAGGACTAGATCGAAAAATGGACCGATCCTGACCACATTTGGTTAGGTCACTTATTATTTTTTTTTTTGCAAAAATCTATAAAAAATCAAATTTGAGAAAAATTTGTGCAATATTTTTGTTTTTTGATAGATTTAAGTGAAGACCGGGAAGCAGCTTTATATGGGGGATATAACTAAGAATTGTCCTATAGAGTTTATTTTTGGACTACTTATTAATGGATGTAATAAACACACACAAACCCAATTTGACCGAGATCTGTATGATAATTTGGATCTTATGGTAATTAAAGTCTATTTCATAGGGTCATTTATATGGGAAATAAGTCAGAACAGGCACCGATTTTCATCAATTTCAATAGCTTTCAATTTCATAGCTAATATACTAAATTTCGTCAAAATATATTCATAGTGCGACCTATAATTTGATAACAAGGTTTACATGGACACACAGAAAGACGGACGGAATGACATCGCTAAATCGACTCAGAAAGTAATTCAGAAAGTGATTCCGAGTTCAAATATTTTTAGTAGTTGCAAACATCAGCACAAAGCCATTATACATAGTGGTATAGGGTATAAAAACTTGTTTCAAAAAAATTGGAAATTTCTAGTGGAAAAGAGCAAACCGGATGAATTGAAAGCTTTAAAAATGTACAAAAACCAAAGAAATGCTTTGCTGTTCCAGAACTCTAGAGAGCACAGTGCAATTATGTCATTATTTATTGATTTAGAACTAGTTGGTTCTATGGCGCCTAAGAAGGGGCACTTTAAGAGAAATGTTGTCCACTTTACCAATAATCCATTTTACCGTCCGATAGTAACTGAAATTTATCTTTAGGCAACAAAAGATGCTTCTTTTTGAATATAATTTTTTTTAGGAAAGGTACTTTTATTAGAAAATTTACTTTTTTGGAAATGGGTACTTTCTTGGAAATAGGTATTTTTTTACCTTTACTTTTTAAGAAAAAAAATTTTTTTAAGAAAATTAATTTTTTAAAGAAACTTTACTAATTTAAGATAATCTTATTTTGAAAAAAGGCAAATTTTTAAAAACGATGTTTTATAACGAAAAGTACTTTTTTAAGAAAATTTGTTTTTTTAATAAAATTTGCTTTTTTAGGAGAGGGTACTTTTTAACAAGGGGCACTTTTTAAGAAAAGGTTCTTTTTTAAGAAAATATACTTTTTAAGGAAATATATTTTTACTGGAAAAAGTACTTTTTTAAGAAAACCACCTATTTTAAGAAAAAGTAGTTTTTTAAATGTGCTTTATAAAAAAGTACTTTTTAGGAAAAGGCACATTTAAAAAAAAAAAAATACTTTTTAAAACAATTTAGTCTTTTTATAAAAAGATACTTTTTGAGAAATGATGCTTTTGAAGAAGAGATATTTTTGTGAAATTTTATAAAAATTTACTTAAAAAATATACTTTTTTAAGTATATATATTTTTTTAAAACAAATTATTTTTTAAGAAAAATTACTTTTGTAACAAAAGGTACTTTTTTTTAAGAAAATGTGATTCTTTAAGAAAAGATGCATTTGTTGGAAAAGGTGCTTCTTTAAGAAAATATATTTTTTTTTAAGAAAATGTCATCTTTTTTAGGCAAATTTGTAAGAAAAAGTACTTTAATAAAATACACTTTTTTAAGGAGAGGAAATTTTTTAAGAAAAATCAGTTTTTTAAGAAGAGGTAATTTTTTAAGAAAATATAATTTTAAGCATGTTCTTTTAAGGAAAAGCTACTTTTTAAAAACAAAGTTTTTATTAAAACTCTTTCTTTCCTCATGCGTATGAGTTTTGAATCTTTTCGTGACTGTACGTGACTTTGCGTGACCATTTCAAAATTAATATTTGGTCACAACAAGTCTATAGACCAAGTTTCAGATTGATTGGAGGAGGGGAAAATGGGGTTTAAATCACTCCGTGACTGTCCGTGACTATGCGTGACTGTGTGTGACTATCTTAAATTAATATTTGAACACAACAAGTCAATGGCCAAAATTTCAGATCGCTCGGATAAGGGGAAGTGAGGTTTTCACTGTGACTGTGACTATGCGGCCAAGTTTCAGATCGACTGGATAGGGGAAAATGGGTTTTAAGCCCTCCGTGGCTGTCGTGACTATGCCTGACTATGCGTGACTACCCCAAAATTAATCTATAGTCACAACAAGACTATGGGTCAAGTTTCAGATCAATTGGATGAGAGGAATGGGGTTGCCCCATGGCAGACAGACAGAGTATGAGTTAAAAGAAAAAGTTTAAAATCAGGAATTTTTTTAAGAAAGGGTACTTTTGTAAGAAAACATATTTTTTAAGAAAAGATTCTTTATTAAGAAATATACTTTTTTAAGTAAATGCACTTTTTAAGAAAGTGTCCTTTTTTATTAAAATTTACTTTTTTAAAAAAGTACTTTTTAAGAAATGGTAATTTTTTAATTAGAGATAATTTTTTAAGAAAAGACAGTTTTTTTTTAAGAAAAAGTACCTTGTTGGTAATAGGTACTTTTTGATTAAAATATTCTTTTAGGGCAAAATTACTCTTCTAAGAAAAGGCTGATTTTTAAGGAGATGAAATTTACTTTTTTACGAAAAGGTGCTCTTTAAGAAAAAATGAATTTTTAAGAAAATGTATTTTTTAAGAAAATGTATTTTTTAGGAAAATTTACTTTTTTTTAAAAAAGAACTTTTAAAAAAAATTATTTTCAAGGAGAGGTATTTTTTAAGAAAAGGTACTTTTTTAAGAAAAGGTAATTTTTTAAGAAAATGTACTTTTTTAAGAAATGGTACTTTTTTAAGAAAAGGTACTTTTTTAAAAAAAGATTCTAGTTTAAGAAAACATGCTTTTTTAAGAAAATGTGCTTTTTTTAGAAAAGGTACTTTTTTAAGAAAATGTGTGTAAAATGTGCTTTTTTAAGAAAATGTACTTTTTTAAAAAATGGTGCCACTTTAAGAAAAGATGCATTTTTAAGAAAATGTGGTAAAGATATTCTTTAAGAAAATAAACTTTTGTAAGAAAAGGTATTTTTTATGAGGACTTTTTTTTTAAATTTACTTTTTTGAGAAAAATTTACCTGTTCTTTTATTTTAAAGATAAACATTTTTTTTTGAAAAAAGGCAGTTTTTGAAAAAAATTTTATTTTTTTAAGATAATGTACCTTTTTAAGAAAATGTACTTTTTTAAGAAAGGTGCTTCTTTAAGAAAAAATGCATTTTTAAGAAAAGAGCCATCTTTAAGAAATGATATGTTTAAGAAAATGTACTTTTTTAAGAAAATGTACTTTTTTAAGAAAATGTATTTTTTTAAGAAAATGTACTTTTTAAAAAAATTTACTTCTTTTGGATACTTTCACATTATTAAGAAAATTTAATTTTTTAAGAAAATGTACTTTTAGGAAAATTTACAATTTTAAAAAAACATAATTTTTAATTGTTTAGTGGAATAGACATACAAATTACAAATACATATTTCTAGATCATTATATCAAGAAGATACAAATGTCAGCAGTTCTCCCTTTAAGTTATGAATCTCAAAAAATACCTTCTCGGTTAATGGTTGTGTGTCCGGTGGAATCTACATTCGATATTTCGTATTTCTAGTTTATTTCTAGTTTATTTCTAGTTTATTTCTATTTATCGATTTCTTCCCCTTTAACAAACGAATTTCCAAAAATTCTTTCTTAGCGCTAGAGGAACCTACATTTCAAATTTCATACAGCGTTACAGAAGCAGTCCAAGAGTCAGTATATTTGAGAGTACCAATATATTAAGATAGAAAGCGAAACAGAATCTTAATTTACATTTAAACATTCAAACTTAATATTCATATTCGTGGTTCCTTCAGAAGTCAAAGACAAAATTTTTTACTAAATTCTTTTTTAGGTATTCTCATTTATTTATGAAAGAGTTTAAAATCAGGAATTTTTTTAAGAAAGGGTACTTTTGTTAGAAAACATATTTTAAGAAAGTGTCCTTTTACTTTTTAAGTGTCCTTTTTTATTAAAATTTACTTTTTCAAAAAAGTACTTTTTGAGAAAAGGTAATTTTTTAATTAGAGATAATTTTTTAAGAAAAGGCAGTTTTTTTTTAAGAAAAAGTACCTTATTGGTAAAAGATACTTTTTGATTAAAATGTTCTTTTAGGGCAAAATTACTCTTCTAAGAAGAGGCTGATTTTTAAGAAGATGAAATTTACTTTTTTAAGAAAAGGTGCTCTTTAAGAAAAAATGCATTTTTAAGAAAATGTATTTTTTAAGAAAATGTATTTTTTAGGAAAATTTACTTTTTTTAAAAAAAGTACTTTTAAAAAAAATTATTTTCAAGGAGAGGTATTTTTTAAGAAAAGGTACTTTTTTAAGAAAAGGTAATTTTTTAAGAAAAGGTACTTTTTTAAGAAAAGGTACTTTTTTAAGAAAATGTACTTTTTTAAGAAAAGGTATTTTTTTAAGAAAAGGTACTTTTTTAAGAAAGGGTACTTTTTTAAGAAAAGGTACTTTTTAATAAAATGTTCTTTTAAGGCAAAGGTACTTTTTTAAGGGAAGGCAGTGTTTTAAGAAAAAGTGTTTTTTTAAGAAAAAATTCTATTTTAAGAAAACATACTTTTAAAAAAAATGTGCTTCTTTAATAAAATATATTTTCTGAGAAAATGCCCTTTTGTAAGAAAAGGTAATTTTTTAATAAAACGTACTATTTTAAGAAAAGATAGTTTCTTAAGAAAATGTACTTTTTTAAGAAAAGATTCTAGATTCTTTTTACGAAAATGTACTTTTTTTAGAAAATGTACTTTTTAAGAAAATGTGCTTTTTTAAGAAAATGTGCTTTTTTAAGAAAAGGTACTTTTTTAAGAAAAGGTGCCACTTTAAGAAAAGATGCATTTTAAGAAAATGTGGTAAAGATATTTTTTAAGAAAATAAACTTTTGTAAGAAAACGTATTTTTTATGAGAATGACTTTTTTTTAAAAAAATTTACTTTTTTGAGAAAAAGTTACTTGCTCTTTTATTTTAAAGATAAACATTTTTTTTTTTTTTTGAAAAAGGCAGTTTTTGAAAAAAATTTATATTTTTAAGATAATGTACTTTTTTAAGAAAATGTACTTTTTTAAGAAAATGTACTTTTTTAAGAAAATGTACTTTTTTAAGAAAATGAACTTTTTTAAGAATATGTACTTTTTTTAAGAAAATGTACTTTTTTAGAAAAATTTACTTCTTTTGGATACTTTCACATTTTTAAGAAAATTTAATTTTCTAAGAAAATGTACTTGGAAAATTTACAATTTTAAAAAAAACATAATTTTTAATTGTTTAGTGGAATATACATACAAATTACAAATACAAATTTTTGATCATTATATCAAGAAGATACAAATGTCAGCAGTTCTCCCTTTAAGTTTTGAATCTTAAAAATACCCTCTCGGTTAATGTTTGCGTGTCCGGTGGAATCTACATTCGATATTTCGTATTTCTAGTTTATTTCTAGTTTATTTCTAGTTTATTTCTATTTATCGATTTATTCCCCTTTAGCAATCGAATTTTCAAAAATTTCTTCTTAGCGTTAGAGGAACCGACATTTCAAATTTCATACAGCGTTACAGAATCAGTCCTAGAGTCAGTAGATTTGAGAGTAAGATAGAAAGCGAAACAAAATGTTCATTTACATTTAAACATTTAAACTAAATATTCATATTTGTGGTTCGTTCAGAAGTCAAAAACAAAATTTTTCACAAAATCTCTTTTTAGGTGTTCTCATTTATGAAAAGAGGGAAATAGTTTACATCATTTAATATTTTATTGAATGTATTTATAGCAGTCTTCTTTTATATATTTCACATATATATATATAGCATAGTTGTGTATAGATCAACTGTGAATAGCCTTAATGCATATTTGATTATTTTAGACTTTGATCAATATTTATTATATCACTCAATTACCTTTATAATTCATGATAGTTCTTCAAATTGTTTATTTTAAAATGAACGCCACGAAAAATTGACCCCATATGTTGACCCTTAATTATCAAAACTATTTTCAACAAAATGTGTGTCGTGTCTTTTCGACCACAATATTTAAAGCACGAATTTATTGGCATAGAAATTTGTTTGAAATGGTTTTGATTAAATTCCACGCATGGCATCAAACAAAAATCAAGGTCATTCATAAAAATTTAAAAAACTATTATTTCAAAATTAGTGAGAACAAAAATTCTTTGGCCTTGTGACAAATTTGAATTTGTGATTCATGTGTTTTAGTCCAGTGCTCTGAACACTGACCTACTCGTATTGTTGGATATACACTTGCTTTAAAAAGTATTCGTACATCTAAGATTAAAACTGTCACTTGGAAAAAATAAGAAAAAAATTAAGTTAGCTGAGATATTTTTTTTTCATAAATTTTAAGCTATTTATTTTTTAAATTAAAAAAAAAAGAAAAAATCATAAGAAAAAGTTTTCTAGTTTTCGTATACTGCTTAAGTTAATAACTTGTAGGATATTTTTTACGCTTTAAAACCTCAGTGAGCGTTATTTTAATCCACTATAGAAAATAATACTTTTTAATGATTGAGCTTAAAATTTTTAACATTTCCTTCAATATTATTTTATGCTGACGAATTCTGCTCTCCAGTAGAGCAACAACAGCTTGATTTTGTGGAACCAAAAACTTTCTCAAAGGCCCAGTTGTTGTCCGCTTTGTTTGAAGTTTTGTTTATGTATCCAATTTGATCCATAATAGACTTAATAAAAACGAATATACCAACCCTGTTGCCTGCCATACAACTCCAAACCATCATGTTTAACCGTTGGCAAAAGATCAGCTTTATTTAATGCAGTTTCACTTCTTCGCCAAACTAACTTTTTTCCTTTTATGATGAAAACGCAAAATTTACTTTGATCTGAAAATATAACACGTGCCCAAAATTTCGGAGCCTTGTTTACATACCCATATGCAAAGTCATTACTTTTTTTCTATTGACATCGGCTATGAAAAGCATGCTACGTGCTACGAGCGGTATTTTCATGGATGTCTCTGCCGAAATATTCTTTGAATTTTGAACTAATTTGGGAAGAAGTAATTCTGCGATTCTGTTTTTCTGCCCCCCCAAAATAGGTCGCTTTTTGTATTAGTTATTTTGGCGGGGTGACCAGAACGAGGTTTAGACAAAATCGAGTTGGTGAAATTATAGTTTTGAACGATGTACAATACTGAGGAGCGGCTTCTGCCTTTTTCTTCTTTATTTGCCTATTCGATTTTCGAATGTTAGTGACCAATACAATTACGAGTACATCTTAATAAATGCATAAAGTTTTTAAAATTTCAGCAGAACCATCTCTATTTCTCGCCTCGCTTAGAAGATTTCCTACATCTCGGATACCAGTCCACGCCTGAATATTTTGAAGCCGTGTTGTTTCCTTTCTGCCTCTAGTGGGTATTCCTTCATATTTGCTCTCGTATTAACTTGTAACAGCTTATATTTTGGGTTTCTAATAATATGTCCCAAATATGATGTCTTTCGTCTCTTTATAGTGGGGACAAGTTCTCTAACGCCGTGAACTTTTCTTAAAACTTCGCTGTTCGATATAAATTGGGTCCATGATATTTTGAGTATCCTTCGTTAAATTCACATTTCGAAGGCCACCAGTCTCTTTATGTCCACTGCTGTAATGGTCCATGCCTCCATTGCATATAGCAGGACTAACCATATATATATCTTGATAAATCTTAACTTCGTTTAAAAATTAATGTCATGGCTGGTGAAAACTTTTTTATATTTAAAAAATGTGTCTCTTGCCATTTCGATACGGTATATTATTTCATTTGAGCCATCCCATTTGTCATTGAGCGTAACCCCGATATATTTAAAACTATGTACTCTATATTCGCATATTAATCTTCAGACCGTATGCTTCACTGTATGGCGTCAGTTTGTCCACTAGATCTTGAAGCCCAGACATACTGTCAGCCAGTAAGGTAGTGTCATCAGCATATCTAAAGTTGTTAAGAAATGTGCCGTTTATATATATGCTCTTTCGAACGTTGCTGATGGATTTATGAAAAATTTTTTCGGAGTAGATATTGAATAATAATGGAGACAATATACAGTCTTGTCTGACTCCTCTGGAAATTATTATATTTTCCGTCAGCTCACCAATACAGGCTCCTAACGCATTTCCTTGTCGTCTATACCTATGGACATAAGAATTTCCATCATTTTATTATGTCGCACTATGTCGCAAGCTTTTTCGTAATCAATAAATCATAAGAAAAAGTCCTTCTGTACATTTCTGCAATTCTGATCCAATACCTGTATAGAAAAATGTGCTTCGCGGTTGCCCATTCCTTCTTTAAAGCCAAACTAAGATGCGCCCATTGCATTCTCGCATTTTTCATAAATTCTGGAGTGAATTATTCTGAGGAATATTTTGAGGGCATGGCTCATTAGGCTGATAAGCCTATAATCATTACAATATTTTGGGTGTTTTTTTCTTAGGAATGGTTATAAATGTTGATCTAAGCCAATCTTGTGGGTATTGGCCGTGTTATAGATGAAATTAAACAAATCTACTTCAGTATTTCAGAAGGAATCTCATCAGCACCACTGGCTTTCTTGTCTCTTATATACCTTACTGCAGACTCCACCTCTGTTTTAGTGATAAAAGTTCCTGTAAGTGGTTGTTGCATCTGCGATTCTTAATTTGATCGGATTATATCAGTGAACATTTGTTTAATATATTCATTCCATATAGTCTTCTTTTCTGTAATATCGAAAGCAGCTTCGTTGTTGTGGTTGTATAGTACAATTGTGGTTGATTTGCGGTATATCCCTGCGGCTTCTTTTAGTTTTTTGTGGAGATGAAAGTCGTCATGTATTGTATTGTAATCTTTCGATCTCCTGGTATTGTCTATTCAGGTGTTTGTTCTTTGCGATTCGTATTGCCATTTGAATCTCCCTATTTAATTCATAATATTGCTCATAATTTGAGTTTTCGTATTTGCTACGTTCCTTCATTAGTTCTAATATTTCCATTGTCATCCAATCTATTCTTTGAGCTCTTTCGCTGTTTCCCGGTGTATTGTCTGCTATTGATTTTAGTGTGTTTTTAACAGAACTCCATATATTTTCAGTATTTTCTCTGCTAACGTTATTTAGTTCTCGATTTATTCGCTCCTTTACATTTGTTCGAATAGCGGGTACTTCGAGTTTTCCGATATCTAGTTTCCTGCGTACTTTTCTCTTATTGGTTAAGGAGAGTTTTAGGTACAAGTTTGCCATTAGGAGATTGTAGTCCGATGGTACGTCCGCCCCTGTGTAGATTGAAGTTTTTGCTATAGTTGAGCAATAGCGCTTAAGAATCAATTCGATTCCTCACAATGTTACCTCTTCTATCCTGTGGGGATTTCGAGGTATAGAGTCGTCTTGGAAGAAGGCAGAACAGTGCGTTAGTTATTGTCATTTTGTATTCCTGACAGAATTGGATTAGTCAGTCACCTCTTTCATTTCTTTCTCCAAATCTGTAACTTCCTGTTGTACCAGGCACTTTATCTTCTACTTTTGCATTGGAATCTCCTACAATGATGATGGTTTCGTCATTTTCATAACATCTTTAATTTCATCATAAAAAAACTTCAATTTCTTCATCACTTTTACCAGCAGTGGGTGCATATGTGTGAATAATATTTATATTTATTGGTTTGGCTTCTAGCTTTATAAGCATGACTCTGTCTGATTTTGGGATTTCTGTGATTATTGTTAAGGTTGCCTGAATAGTACATTTTCTCTTTTTGAGAAGCAAATTCTCCACTATCTGGCTACCACGTTTCACTTACACCGAGTATATCAATTTTTAACCTGTTCATTTCGGCTATGGTATTAGCTAGTTTTCCAGCTTCATAAAGACTTCGTACATTCCATGTACCGATGTTAAGTTTTTGTTTTCTTTTACCTCCGGGGATTTTAAGCACCCTCGTATTTCCAGAGTTTGAGGCCCGTACGTTATTATTACTGCTCATTGTATGGTCAGGGTCATTACTTCAGTGGTTTCCCGTTGCCTTCTGAAGGGTTTATAGTTTTCCTTCTGTGTATTCAGCCGCTCCTCTGGACTACAGACACTGTTTGCTGCCGCCCAATGTGATACAGTCGCAGCGGTGGGGTAGTTGGTTCATTCGTCTTAGATATGATACATCAATCACTTTGTATCATAGGCAGCTTTGTAGAGGCGTAGAAAGAGCTTACCAATCAGTAGTAAAATAATCACATCTTTAGAACATCAACCAATAATATAAAAGTTATTGAAAGTAAACGGAAGAAAATGGAAGAATACCTCCAAAGCTATAACAAATAACGCTGCCACAACATTGATGAAGAACATTCAGATAAAGCTGAGAACGGAAAAGGTCTTTCTTTTAGAATGACTTCACCTTTTTCTATTTTTCAAATAAAAAAAATTCATTTAAACAAAGGAACAATTGTACTTCAATAGAATGAAAAGAAATCTCATTTCAGTAATCACCCGTTATATGTCTGCTAATTAGATATTTTTTGTCCATTCCCCTATTTCATGCCACATAAATTTGTTTTAATTGTTTTAAGATTTAATGATGTTTACAAAACTTATTACCAAATTGTTCGTTGTCTTTTATGTTTGTCTGAATGTATCATCAATCTCTATTCTAATATTGACAGTAGAGAAACAAATATGTAAATACAATATTTGTTATGTTAATAAACACTTAATGGCGCTTGGAAAATAGTTTTTTTTTTTTACGTTTCAGACTAATAACAAAAGATAATAATAAATTTTGTAATGTTTGGCACAGTAATATATGGAATATAAAGACTCATCTATTTGGGGGTGTCAATAAATTTTTTGGGAATTCCCTAATTAAAACTTTTTCTATTTTGTATAAATAGTTTATAATTTTGACAAATAAAGATAACATTCAGTGAGTGACTCATATACTAAATATGTATGAATTTTTTAAATACTGTCAACACAAGAAATCATAATTCTTAATTCGGTAGTCATATAAAAATATTGTTATAGAGAAAAAAATTGGCTTCCGTTTCGTTTTGATTATTTCCAATTGTTCTCTTTCGTATATTGAGTATGCTTATTTTTTTTTTAGCAAATTTCTAAAAATACTTTATTACATATAACCGCTTAAAAAGTGTTCAATAAGCTAAATGTTAATTGTTCTATTTACAATGAAAAACAAAATATTGTTTTCCCATTTAAACATCAGTCAGCTGCAAATACCTCCATCCAACCATTTAACCCGTAAACACACAAACACAAATATGTGAAAAACTAAAGATGCGCTAAATAGCAGAATTGAAACAAGTACAAACAGCCAGGTTGTTATATTTAGGTGCTAAAAGTCATACAGACGGAACATAACAGAACAAAAAACACAGATTTTTACAATTATACATTTTAAGGAAGACCACTAGTAGAAGTCTTTGTATACCCGTATACATGAATGAATTGTGTGAATTTTTTTTCTATTGAATAGAAGTGGTGGTAAATGGATAAAAACCTTAAACAAAAATTAAGAAAAATATAATATTAAAAAAAAAAAGAAAAAACATGAACTAGCTAAATGTGTTCAGATTATTATTACTTATGTATGTGGTTTATAATAATCTTCATTGCCAGTCATCATCATTAAATTTAAACAATTTTCTCCTGATTGCTGGAAATTAATTAAAAGCAACATGAAAACATATTAAACAAAACTCTTCATTCAATTTTACGAATATTTTTATACGTTTTCTTGTTTTTCGGAAAATTCTTTTCATCCAAATCTATTTAAACAAGAAATAATGAGAAAAAACAAATCAGGAAAAAACAATAAACACATCTGCATCTTAGGTTATGACGTCAAAATTATTTAAATATTTCCAGCACATCCATTGAAAAACATCTACTTTGTGTACGAGTCTATTCATACGTGGTGGATTACGCATTTATTTCTTTCTTTGCTTTTTATATCCTATACCTCCACTATGTGGTCAGGGTATAATTAGTTTGTGCTGATGTTTGTAACTGCCAAAAATATTTTACCTAAACCCATCCGATCGATTCGATTCAGCGATGTCCGACGCTATTCAAATTGGTGTAAATCGGTGCATGATCAGACCAAGTCCCCTTACAAATGACCTCTATATAGGATCGAGCCAAGTTGCCATAAGATCCAAATTATCATATAGCTCTTCATCTGTAGGAGAATTCTTATTCATAGCCCCCACGTAAAGCTGCTACCCGATCTTCACTTAAATCTATCAAAAAACTAGTAAGAAAATTATAGTCGGTCTAGGCCGACTATACGATACCCTATACCATGCGTTTAGAGATCCTATCTTTTAGGACCAACTAATTGAATATAGAAAATGAGCATAAACCAAATTTGAATTGCATTATTTTTTTTTTTTTGGTTACCTTTGAATATGAAAAAGTTTAAATCGTATGATATATTTATATGGGGACTAGGTCGAAAAAAGGACCGATCCTGACCATATTTGGTAAGGTCACTTATTTTTTGCAAAAATATATAAATAACAAATTTGAGAAAAATCTGTGCAATATTTTTGTTTTTAAAATCTTTCTTTTAACTCATACTCTCTGTCTGTCTGTCTGCCATGGGTGGACCCCATTCCCCCTTATCCAATTGATCTGAAACTTGGCCCATAGTTTTGTCGTGACTACAGATTAATTTTGGGGTAGTCAAGCACAGTGACGAAGTGATCTAAATGTCATTTCCCCTCATCAGATCGATCTCAAACTTGGTCCATACACTTGCTGTGAAAAAAGATTAACTTTGACTTAGTCCCGCGCAGTAACGCATGGTCACGCACAGTCACGGAGTGATCTAAATGTCATTTCCCCTCATCCAATCGAACTGAAACTTGGTCCATACACTTGCTGTGAAAAAATGATTAACTTTGACTTAGTCACGCACAGTCACGCTTGGTCACGCACAGTCACGGAGTGATCTAAATGTCATTTACCCTCATCCGACCGATCTGAAACTTGGTCCATACACTTGTTGTGAAAAAAAGATTAACTTTGACTTAGTCCCGCGCAGTAACGCATGGTCACGCACAGTCACGGAGTGATCTAAATGTCATTTCCCCTCATCCAATCGATCTGAAACCTGGTCCATACACTTGCTCTGAAAAAAAGATTAACTTTGACTTAGTCACGCACAGTCACGCTTGGTCACGCACAGTCACGGAGTGATCTAAATGTCATTTACCCTCATCCGACCGATCTGAAACTTGGTCGATGTACTTGCTGTAGAGAAATACCAACTTCGACATAGTCACGCGCAGTCACGCATAGTCACGGAGTGATCTAAATGTCATTTCCCTTCATCCGATCGATCTGAAGCCTGGTCCATGCACTTGCTGTGGAAAAAAGATTAACTTTGACTTAGTCACGCGCAGTCACGCATGGTCACTTGGTCCATACACTTGCTGTGAAAAAAAGATTAACTTTGACTTAGTCACTCACAGTCACGCATGGTCACGCACAGTCACGGAGTGATCTAAATGTCAGTAAACCTCATCCGACCGATCTTAAACTTGGTCGATATACTTGCTGTAAAGAAAGATTACCTTCGACATAGTCACGAGCAGTCACGCATAGTCACGGAGTGATTTAAAACCATTTTCCCTTATCCGATCGATCTAAAACTTGGTCGATAGACTTGCTGTGAAAAAAGATTAACTTTGACATAGTCACGCACAGTCACGGAGAGATTAAAACCCCACTTCTCCTCACCCGATGGATCTGAAACTTTGTCCATAGACTTGTTGTGGCCAAAGATTAATTTTAAGATAGTCACACACAGTCACGAAGATATTCAAAACTCAGATGCATAAGGAAAGAAAGAGTTTTAATAAAAACTTTGCTTTTATGGGTTAGATTATTTGATAGATTTAAGTGAAGATCGGTGGCAGCTTTATATGGGGGGTTGTGAAAAAGAATTATCCTATAGGATTTATTTTTGGATTACTGTTTAATGGGAGTAATAAACATACACAAAACCAATTTGACTAAGATCTACAAGATAATTTGGATTTTATGACAATTTAAGCTGATTTTATAGGTGTCATTTGTATGGGGACTAGGTCTGAACATGCACCGATTTTCACCAATTTCAACAACGTTCATGCTATGGCCGATAGAAGTTTATGCACCCAATTTCATCACAATATATTCATATTTGCGACCTGTACTTTGGTTACAGGGTTTACATGGACACACAGACGGACGGACAGACGGATGGATCGCTAAATTGACTCAGAAAGTGATTCTGAGTCGATGGGTATAATAAAAGATGGGTCTAGGTCAAATATTATTTGTAGTTACAAACATCAGCACTAAGTCATTATACCCTGACCACATAGAGGTGTAGGGTATAGAAATATTGCACAGATTTTTCTCAAATTTAGTTTTTATATGTTCACAAACATGCTCAAGATTGGTCCATTTTTCGACCTAGTCCCCATATATATATAGCATCCGATTAGTTTTTATATAGGAAGGCAAAAAAATTATTTTATTTTATTTTCTATATCCCGTTAGTTGGACCTAAGAGAAAGGGTTTCTAAACGCATGGTTTCGCATATTCGGACTAGAGCGACTATAATTTTCTTCCTTGTTCTGCAATCAATATGAGGTAATGAAGATATGAGATATTAATAATTTCTGTAAATCTATTTTTATATTGTTATTAAGTTCTTGGTTTATAATTTGCCGCAATTTAAGTTGAGTCGAGCATAAAATTTTCATTTTTTGAAGTAAATTATGAATGAAATGGAAAAAATGAAATGAAATGGAAAAAAATATTTTCGGGGCACAACTTATTGAGAAGAAGAAATACGGTATCTTGAGTATAATATTAGAGTGATATCATCAGACGCTCCAAAAACATCCCAGCGAAAAATAAACAAAGTTATTTAAAACGAAAAAAAAATTTTTTTTTCAATGCTAAGAGTCGTTTCGAGGCTTCTAAAAAAAACTGCTGCTAAAAAAAGTTTTTTTTTAATGAGGGTGTACGATACAACATTGTTGTTCACAATACAACATTCTAGCATGAACATTTTACGAAATACAAGGGCGCTTCCAGGATAACCACCTGACGTATAGATGGCGGCAGTAGTTTGAAAAAAATTATTTTTGTGAAAAGTGGCAACCTCAGAAAACATATATTTTATATATATATTGTTATGCGGTAGTCGAAAATAAAAAAAAATTTTTGTTCAACCAGAAGTTCGGAAGTATGAATGAACAATTCTGGGTTAAGTGGCATAGATGATGAAAGTTTTCCCAGCTAGCTACAAGGAATGTGATAACGTGGTTCTCAACCCGGAGTTATTACGCATAAACATAAAAAAAAATAATACTCTTTCATGCCTATCGTCAAGAGTAGATTGAATGAAGAAAATAAATAATAATTTAATTAAATGCACAGAAATATTGTGGCAGCTGTTGTACCATCGGGGTATATTATTCCCTCCCTACTGATATGGAATCAGACGCCTGTGACAATTTAGATACCCCTTTTTAATTATTAAACTGTCCCTTTTTATTAGACACGACTGTATTCTTAAAGCAAATTACATTTCGTTTCAGTTATCATTCCCAAAGAAATAAAGATTTAGAGTTTCATTTTTTTTCTTTTATATCTAATTGAATTTTAAATTTATTAGTACAAAATTCATGTTAATATTTAGGGTGTAATATGTATATGCTCTTAGAGATAAGCAAAAAAAATAAATGTTTAAAAAAAGGAAAAAAAAAACCATTTTTAAATGCATGTAAATATATATAAAAGAAAAAGATCACTCTTTGAGTGTTATTAGCATACTGCTTTGTCACTATACAATTTTAGATTTAATAATTTTGTAATTTATTGGTTCGGAACAATACGGAATCGGACTGACTTAAAATTTGAGAAACATAATTGAGAGTAATAGGTTTTATTAATGAATAAGTGTTATATGCAACTTACTATTTTTTTGTGTGTTGTTGTAATTTTAATGTTCGTTCCTTGGATGGGCCCAGCGAGGAATTGATGAAATGTTTAGCTTAAAAGAACATCTTAAATTTCATTAGTAATTAACCTTAAACTCTCATTTAAAGATACTTATAATACAGTATATGACAAATTTATAAGGATAGTATAGTTAATTAGATTATATAAATTTATAAACTAGTAATATGGTAGTTTAAAGGATTTTCATTCTTTTTTTTTTTATATTAAATAAATGAAAAATAATTGTAAAATTTTGGTTAATTATACTTATAATTATTAGTGATTTTGAAAGTAGAAAATGGATAAGTGTTGTATCAATTTATATTATGAGCCATTAGGAATAATAATTTTTTTTATACATTTTTAAAAGTTAAGGAGAAAACAAGTTAAATATTAAATTTGAACCTTGTACTTTTTCTTCACAATGTTGAAAGTTGTTGTTTAGAATCATCTCAACATTTTGTAGAGGTTAACGGGAGTATAGATGGAAATATGATGTAAAAAGAAATGAGCTTAATTTCTCGTGGCTTCAATAAATCTTTCTGTAGACAATCTGGTGGTGGGTGAAAGTTTCCCAGATGGAACCTTTTGTTTTATTTTTTTCCTCTGATGGAAAAAGTCATGTTAAGAAAAGCGATATTTTCTAAAATTTTTTTTTAATTTATTCTTACCTCTGGGTTTTCGGACGAAAAAAAAACTTTATTTGTAATTGATGTTGAGCTCAATATAATTGTTAACATTTGTTATGTTAATAATTATTAATATATTTTTCCTTATTTGAAACTTTAAATCTCATATATATATATACATACATATATGAATATTATGCACTTTGCTCTTGTTTCAACACTTATTTAAATTTTTATAGTTTTGCTTTTTCTTATGATTTTTTTTCGACTATGCTGGACCACTTTAACTTACTATATAAAAACTGAAGTTTTAAATATGAAGTAGTAAGCTCTAAAAAATTATGACGCAGTTTTTTTTTTATTTTTTTTGCATCTTTGATGAACGGTATTTAAATTCCTAAATGATTTCGATCTCTTTCCTACATACCACTTAATATTTGATAAGTGAAATGTGTATTTTGGTATGCAAATGAGAGAATGCAGCCACAAATAATAAGACAAAAGTAATTTATAGCATGCTATACACAACTGTGTACTATAAAGTAGGGGTTTCGTATATTTAAACAACAGAATTTTGATTAGAAATATATGGGAATAGACTTGATTGAAATCCCATTTTATTATTTTTTTGTATCTTTGTTTTAGGTTTTTCTATAGGCTTATCTTGAATGTTTAAGCAAAAAAAAATCGTAACAAACCTGCTTCGTTCCAAGATTTTACATCGAAAAACGAACAGGAAAGATTTGTGTTCTTATTGTTTGCCTTTGCTTTAATTGGCTAAATTTTTATTAATTTTTTTTTTTTTTTTTATTTTCAAGTTTATATAGTGTGGCACGACCCACGAAAGCCGGGTAAATTATAACTTTAAATCAGTAGCATGAAATTTCCCAACATATTTGTCTTTCATATCTACAATGTCATATAAATTATTGCCAATTTTGTTCCTAATTTTACATTTGATATATTTTGGCATAAATTTTTTATTAATTTTCTTTGACATATTGCTAAGGACATGATTTTTTCTGAATACGATTTGGTCCTTCTGATAACTTATTGGTCTAGTTCGAAGATTATATGTTTTGCTCGCTCTTTCATGGGCTAGGCTCAAATTTTTACGAATCCTCTCTCGAACGGAGTTTAATTTATCAATATTGCTTGCAATATTAAAATCTTCACCCAATAAACATCCCAGTCTACCCAAAATTTTGTATGTAGATCCATGTTGTACCATGTTCTGGCCAAATACGGCATAATATGGGGAGCATTTAATGGTTGAGTGATAATCACTTCGTAATATAGAAAGAATTTGGGGTAGGTATTTATCCCAATTGCTATGATCCTTTTGATCTTGTAGAAAACACCTAATTTTAGTAATTATTTCCCGATTTGAACGTTCGGATGCATTAGCTTGTGGTGCATAAAATCCCGTTGTTATGTGGGTAATGCCATGCATTTTGAAAAATGTTTTCATCTCGTTTGAAACAAATTGTTTAGCATTATCACTATGTATATATCTTGGGGTGCCGAATGTCGGAAAAATTTCTGTTTGAAGAAATGTAATCACATTTGTAGATGTAGCTGCCGTTAGTGGTTTTAAAAAAATAAATTTTGTGAAATGATCTAGACAGATAAAAATAATTGTGTTTTTAACCTTCGTAGAAGGGTAGGGGCCCAAAAAATCACAATAAAATCTTTCAAATGGTCTAGTTGTCAAAAATTGGTTACCCATCAGGGGTTTTGAAATTTGATTTGATGGTTTCATGCACTTGCACTTTTCACAATTACTAATATACGTTTTTATGTCGTTTCTCATCGTAGGCCAAAAATATTTTTGACGGACTCTTGCCAATGTTTTGGCAAAGCCACCATGGCATGAAACATCTGAGTCATGAGCAGATTTTATAACACTTTCACTTAAAGATTTTGGAATCCAAAGGCGCCACAGGCCGTCTTCTTCGTCTTCAGCACCTTGTCTAAATTTTACTCGTTTGTAAATAAAGTTTTCCGATAAACAGAGGTCAGGTAAAGAATCTTTGTTTTCAGAAATTGTTTGTCTAAGTGCTTGGTATTCAGGTTGATGAAAATCTGGAGAGGTTAAATCAACTTCCAAAGGGACGTTAGATACCTTTAACTCATCAAGGTCCATTCGAGATAAACAATCCGGTACAACATTTAACGAACCCTTTCTGTGTTCTATTTGAAAGTCATAGCGTTGTAGCTTTAGACTCCAACGGGCTAAACGTCCACTAAGGTCCTTTTGTGACATAAGCCATTTTAATGATGAGTGGTCCGTTAAAATGCGAAAGGGTAAACCTTCGATGTATGGTCTGAATCTATTAACACAAACAACCGCGGCCATGCATTCGAGCTCAGTCACCGTATAATTCCTCTGTGCTTTGTTTAATTTTTGAGAAACAAAAGCTATGGGATGCTCTCTGCCATGCTCGTCGTACTGAAACAGTACACCACCCACGCCAACTTTCGAAGCGTCACATAGAATTATAAATTCACGGTTGTAATTAGGTTGTGCTAAAACTGGTGCAGTTGATAATGCGTCTTTAAGTTTTCCAAAGGAAATTTTGGCTGAATCCGTTAACTGAAATGGTCTTTGAGATTTTCTTAGGCAATCCGTCAAATCGCCTGCAAGATCGGAGAAGTTATAAATGAATGCCCTGTACCAATTTGCCATGCCGATAAATCTACGAACTTGCTTTGGTGTCCTAGGCAATGGAAAGTTCTTAATAGATTCTACTTTTTCTGGATCTACTTTTAAGCATCCATTGCCGACTATGTAGCCCAAATAGCGAATTTCCTTTTGACAGAAGGAACTTTTGCTAATATTTATCGTTAATTTAGCTGCTTTAAGACATGATGCGACCTCACTTAGAAGTTTAATATGTGATTCAAAATCAGGGCTACAAACTAACAAGTCATCCAAATATATGAAAACATTCGCTCTCAAACGTGAGGGTATGACTCGGTCCATAAGTCTGCTCATAGTTTGTGGACCATTACATAGTCCAAATGGCATATATTTATATTGATATAGTGGCCTGCCTGGAATTACAAAAGCAGTCTTCTCTTTTGATGTTTCAGTAAGCCTTATTTGGAGGAATGCGTCCTTAAGATCGATACCGCTTATAAAAAATGTATCCTTTAACCTACTTAACAATGCGTTAATATGAGGTAGCGGATAGCTATCTTTTTTTTGTCACAGCGTTAAGCTTTCGCGAGTCGATACATAATCGAACTTTTCCAGGTTTTCTTACTAAAACCGCTGGGGAGCACCAGGGAGAGTTTGATTCCTCAATAACGCCCATACTTAAGAGCCTGTCTATTTCCTTATAAGCTTCCTCTTGCCTGGGAGGTGACAGGGGATAATGCCTGCACTTAATGGGACACGCGTCTCCTGTATCTATATGATGTTCTAATAAATCAGTGCACCCTAGGCCAAGTTGCTCGAAGGAAGGAAATTCTAAAATAGTTTTCTCAAAAATAAGTCTTTGTTCTGGCGAAAGGTCATGAATATTTTCTGAATCCGTAGATGATTTCAGCTGTATATCAGCAATGTTAGGAACAATTTCGGGGGCTAAAGCAAATTGTCGCCAAAAATTTATACCGAAGTATGCTTCTTGACTGAGTGATGGAACTAAATAAAACTCGACGTTTTTGGTAACCCCTTTAAAATAAATGGGCAAAGTACAGAATCCTACTACATTTTGTCTAGCACCGTTGGCAGTTTGTAAAAATGATTTAATATTTTTGAAAGAAACTTTGTTTCTATCTATAAAAGATAAGCAATTTTTTCCTAAAACGGAGACATTTGCCCCAGAATCAAGTAAACCAACTAAAATTTCATCAAAAACCTTTACTTTCGCAAATGGTCGGTCATCAGATCCATGGATAATTGTCGATTCTAAAAGTTTTCGAAAACGATGACGTTTTTTGAACCTTTGTCTACATTTAATAATTTTCAGTGAAGGTTGCCTAATCAGAGAATATGTTTGATTTGAAAAATCAAGAGTGTAAAGTTTTCTTTTGTGCAAAGAGTCTAAAGGCATATCTGTTTGGGTTGATGTTTCCTTAACGGTATTTTTATTCAATGGTATTGTTTTGGATATAATGTTGAAAGACTCATTTACATTAGGTTTTGTGTCTAAACTATAATTCAATTCAACCTCGGGGTTTGTTGGGATGGACGAGTGTCCCCGGTAGCCAGTTCGCCCATTTTCTGGTTTCCCTGAAATAAGTGTTTATTAGGACATTTTGGGGTCAAAACTCCCTTTTGCCCACATTTAAAACAAAATGGATTTCGAATTTCATCAGAACAATAAATGTATGAGTGTCCGAAAGCCAGACAGTTCCAACATTGAATCTTGGAATAATCATACTTATTTTTCCTCGTCGAAATGTGCAAGGCTTCAATTTGGGGGTCAGTTACACCTGAATCATCATCATGAGTAAAAGGTGTATCTAATTCGCTTATATTTCGATTTTGCTCAAGATTCGGATTTCGAAATTTATTTTCCTTTAGAACCTTTTCCGCTTTGCGGGCTTTATCTCTCAAATCGTTTAGAGATTTAGTTTCGGAACTAAATAATAAAAATCTCAGGTTTGGATTTAAGTTACCTTTTATAATATCAACAAGAGTACTATCTGGCAAGGGATTCTGAAGTCTCAGATTCATTGAAACCATGACAGTATGGAAATCGTCATAGGTTTCTTTATAGTGTTGCTTACGCAATGAAATTTTTATTATTATATCATGATCTGACTCCAGGTGACCGAATTCTTTGGTCAGCGCTGTACATAGGATTGGAAGTGTGGCATATCGATTCAATTTTGTAAATTGCCAATACCAAATTTCCGCTTTACCTTCTAAAAGTACATGAAAGTTGGATAATAAATGTTCCTCGGAACATTTAGAGCGAAAAGAAAGCGTTTTGACTTTAAATAAAAAATCAGATACGGAGCCTGAGCCATCGTATGAAATTTTCCATTTCTCTATTTTGACATTAGAGCCTGAAGAACGTTCGACAATTGAGTTGTCTGTATTTGAATGAGTAAGGTTCGAAGCTAATTCCGATTGTACTTGACGATTGTCAGTATTAAACTGAACGTTATCGGACATTAAATTTGGTGACCTTTCTAAATTTATATTACTGGACTGATTATATGTATGTCTTGATTCCTGTTGTCTACGAGGATTTGAAGGGCTTCCATTTCCTACTTGTGAAATGCTATCCTTAAGAGAGGAAAGTTCCCTTTTGAATTCTTCTCGAGTGTTCCTCATTGATTGTTCTATTAAATTAATTAAGGAGTCAAATGATGTCGTAGGATTTGGATCTTTATTATTAGAATTAATGACTATCGAAGGAATAGTATTTGAACTACATTGTTCAGTAGCAGACACTAACATTTCATTTGGAGCTAAAGCATACGCTCCTAAAGAATCAAGATTGTTATTGTCCATTATGCTTATATTTCGAATGTGTGAACTTGAAGTTAAATTTTTAGAACTCAATTGTAAAGTATTGGAATCTGTAGATGAATTTTTGGATCTTGTATCGCTAACTATTTGTGGTGTATGTCGTTTCGGAGATATCTCCTTGGAGGTTAAGGTTGCAGGGTTTGATTTTAGTTTTGGTGTTATAATTTTAGAATTAGGAGAATGTACTATTCTCGGCTTGTTGGGTATGATGTTCCTAAGAGTTGGAGAATGTACAACGCGTGATTTATTTTGGTTTAAAGTAATATCATCTACTAGATCAATTGATATATTATTACGAGATCCAGATAAACCTCTACCACGCCCTCGATTAACTGAATTATTATAATTACTTTCAGAACAATGATTATGATTCTTTCTTACTGCACCTCGACTAGAACTTCTAGTTTCATAATTACTCATAACTAGGAAACTTAGAACGAAGAGGAAAAAAAAATCAAAACAAAAAAATTGGTATATATACGCAAAATATGGTTAATTAGGTTATATAAAAGGTTATAAAAAATTTAATTAATAATTGTCTGGGAATGACAACATAAAACAAAATGCATCTACAGAAAACAGCCGTGTCAATAGCAAAAAGGTGCAACGTATTCTGCTCGTGGCTAAATATCGGATCTACCTTTCCACTAAAAGTTTATTATGTAAACAAACGATCAAAAAAAAATCCTGCTAAATCTAAAACTACTACATTTAAGACTTATTAAAGTCTACAGTGGACTTGATATTAGACTTAACACAATATCTATGTTTTCCTCCGATGCAACAAACACCAAAAAATTTTTATTTTTGAATTCGGACTCTCGGAAAAAAAAACACAGAGTTATATTTGGGTTAAATAATCAAATACAACTTTCAAAAGCAATGCATCTAGATTTGGACTTAATTTGTCCTAATAGCTAGGTCTTTTACTATAAAATTGTATTCGATGGATTTAAAACAAGTTATATATTCGAAAAATAATTTATTTGTTTTAATTTAACCAACAAGTGTATGTATTAAAATATTCTTATGCATTTAACAAAATTTTCAAAATTCTTTATAGAACAACTAAGAACTATAGTTGTCTAAAAATACAAAATATGATAAATTTAAGCTTCTATGAGCTTTTATCGTTGGGCGCCATTTATGTTATGCGGTAGTCGAAAATAAAAAAAAATTTTTGTTCAACCAGAAGTTCGGAAGTATGAATGAACAATTCTGGGTTAAGTGGCATAGATGATGAAAGTTTTCCCAGCTAGCTACAAGGAATGTGATAACGTGGTTCTCAACCCGGAGTTATTACGCATAAACATAAAAAAAAATAATACTCTTTCATGCCTATCGTCAAGAGTAGATTGAATGAAGAAAATAAATAATAATTTAATTAAATGCACAGAAATATTGTGGCAGCTGTTGTACCATCGGGGTATATTATTCCCTCCCTACTGATATGGAATCAGACGCCTGTGACAATTTAGATACCCCTTTTTAATTATTAAACTGTCCCTTTTTATTAGACACGACTGTATTCTTAAAGCAAATTACATTTCGTTTCAGTTATCATTCCCAAAGAAATAAAGATTTAGAGTTTCATTTTTTTTCTTTTATATCTAATTGAATTTTAAATTTATTAGTACAAAATTCATGTTAATATTTAGGGTGTAATATGTATATGCTCTTAGAGATAAGCAAAAAAAATAAATGTTTAAAAAAAGGAAAAAAAAAACCATTTTTAAATGCATGTAAATATATATAAAAGAAAAAGATCACTCTTTGAGTGTTATTAGCATACTGCTTTGTCACTATACAATTTTAGATTTAATAATTTTGTAATTTATTGGTTCGGAACAATACGGAATCGGACTGACTTAAAATTTGAGAAACATAATTGAGAGTAATAGGTTTTATTAATGAATAAGTGTTATATGCAACTTACTATTTTTTTGTGTGTTGTTGTAATTTTAATGTTCGTTCCTTGGATGGGCCCAGCGAGGAATTGATGAAATGTTTAGCTTAAAAGAACATCTTAAATTTCATTAGTAATTAACCTTAAACTCTCATTTAAAGATACTTATAATACAGTATATGACAAATTTATAAGGATAGTATAGTTAATTAGATTATATAAATTTATAAACTAGTAATATGGTAGTTTAAAGGATTTTCATTCTTTTTTTTTTATATTAAATAAATGAAAAATAATTGTAAAATTTTGGTTAATTATACTTATAATTATTAGTGATTTTGAAAGTAGAAAATGGATAAGTGTTGTATCAATTTATATTATGAGCCATTAGGAATAATAATTTTTTTTATACATTTTTAAAAGTTAAGGAGAAAACAAGTTAAATATTAAATTTGAACCTTGTACTTTTTCTTCACAATGTTGAAAGTTGTTGTTTAGAATCATCTCAACATTTTGTAGAGGTTAACGGGAGTATAGATGGAAATATGATGTAAAAAGAAATGAGCTTAATTTCTCGTGGCTTCAATAAATCTTTCTGTAGACAATCTGGTGGTGGGTGAAAGTTTCCCAGATGGAACCTTTTGTTTTATTTTTTTCCTCTGATGGAAAAAGTCATGTTAAGAAAAGCGATATTTTCTAAAATTTTTTTTTAATTTATTCTTACCTCTGGGTTTTCGGACGAAAAAAAAACTTTATTTGTAATTGATGTTGAGCTCAATATAATTGTTAACATTTGTTATGTTAATAATTATTAATATATTTTTCCTTATTTGAAACTTTAAATCTCATATATATATATACATACATATATGAATATTATGCACTTTGCTCTTGTTTCAACACTTATTTAAATTTTTATAGTTTTGCTTTTTCTTATGATTTTTTTTCGACTATGCTGGACCACTTTAACTTACTATATAAAAACTGAAGTTTTAAATATGAAGTAGTAAGCTCTAAAAAATTATGACGCAGTTTTTTTTTTATTTTTTTTGCATCTTTGATGAACGGTATTTAAATTCCTAAATGATTTCGATCTCTTTCCTACATACCACTTAATATTTGATAAGTGAAATGTGTATTTTGGTATGCAAATGAGAGAATGCAGCCACAAATAATAAGACAAAAGTAATTTATAGCATGCTATACACAACTGTGTACTATAAAGTAGGGGTTTCGTATATTTAAACAACAGAATTTTGATTAGAAATATATGGGAATAGACTTGATTGAAATCCCATTTTATTATTTTTTTGTATCTTTGTTTTAGGTTTTTCTATAGGCTTATCTTGAATGTTTAAGCAAAAAAAAATCGTAACAATATATATATATATATATATATATATATATATATATTTTTTTTTTTTTAACCATCAAAAGGAAACGATCTCAGTGAATTTGTAAACATGGAAAAATAGATCACCGTTATGTAATTCAATACTTTCCTTTTTCAAAAAGTGATATACGTCGCATATTAACCGAAAATTAACAAAAACGGCGTGTTGATGTTTTGTGAAAAGAGTGTTTGTTTCACCATAATAAAGCTAAGTTGTGCGTCGATTAGTAACCATGGATAAGATATGGCTTCCCACCTGAGACAAAGGAACAGTCAAAATAGTGGACTGAAATGGGGAATCGTGTCCAAAGAAGGCGAAGACAGTTCCATCTGCAGTGAAGGTTATGACGGCTGATTTTTGAGATTCGCGTGAGATAATTTCTATTGATCATCTTCAAAAAAGAAAAACAGTCAATGGCGAGTACTTATTGCAGCGTTTAAATGCTGAAAGTAGAGTAAAAAGGCCGCATTTGGTGAAAAAATAAGTGTTTTTCCATCAAAACAAAGCACCAGTTAAAAAACCATGAATTAAAATCCCAATTGATTCGTCAGATTTAGCTCCCTCGGATTATTTTCTATTTCCAAATTGGATAAATGACTCGGTGATAAAAGATTTGCCAACAATGAAGAGGTGGTCTGCAGTTGATGGCTATTTTAAGAAGCTAGACAGGTCAGATTGTTCTGGAACTGCTCTCGTAATATAAACTACACCACAAACGTTTGACTTTTCGGGCTCGTGGTAAGTTTGAGTAAATTTTGCAACTAGCATGCCGTGGTTCAAATCCTGACTCTGACGAAACTTTTTTTATTTTTAAATTTTTTTATTTATTTATTTATTTTTTTTTTTTTATAAACCAACTTTTCTTTTTTTTAATTTTCTGTATGCTTGCTTGAACAAAACGCAGTATCCAAACAACAACACACAAATTTCCTCGGCCAGTTATTATCCGTAACCAACAATAGCTCTATAGGTAAAGCACTAGACTGTCACAGACGAAACACGCGTTGAAATCTGTGGCCGAAGATATTTTTTTTTTTTTTTGTTTAAACTAAAATATAAAAGAGCATACTTTTACCTTTTTAGAAAAGTTCAAACAAAGAACTGCGATGCATTATATAACAAGTCAGTGAAAAATTTAAGAAATATGTGGTTTGAAATCCTAAACTTTTACTTTTATGGTCATCAAAATACCCCTTAAACTAATAATCTGAAGAAGTATCACTCATAAATCGTTTTGATTATAAGAGTTGCAAAAATAAAAGAATAAATACGTTTTTGTTGAAAGCCCCTAATTTATATTCCCGGCGTTTAAAATACCTCAAGTAATTTGAGTGATCTTTGATTGTCTGTTGAAATGCATAAAAAATGGACAGGTTTTCTGCTTCTGTTAAAAAATTATTACTTGTTATGCTTATTAAAAACATAAAAATTAAAAAAAAACATTAACTGCAAGTATAAACTAATTTTTAATTAATATTAATTAATAATAGCAGATTCCAGCGCTCGAAATTCGAATGCAATTTCTAGGCAGCTTTATTTTTCAACTTAGCCAATTCACAAACCAACACTTTTATGGTTTATTATTATTGTGAATGAAGTTAACAAACTTACAACTTTACATGCAACTTACTCAACATAAAGGAAAAAAGTAAAAAGTCTGTAAATCTGCAAAACGGCTAAAAAGAAATACCTTTCAAATAATATACGTTGGGTCAAAATCGGGATTAAATGGTAAAACAAAACATCGGCCACAGGAAATCGCCTAGCCTATTAATATAATAGATAATTTTAACAAAAAAAAAACAAGTAAGAAAATTATAGTCGGTCTAGACCGACTATACGATACCCTATACCATGCCTTATCTCTTAGGCCCAACTAACTGGACATAGAAAATAAGCACAAAACAAATTTGAGTCTGATTTTTATTAATTTTTTTGGCTGCAGATATGAAAAAGTTCATATCGGATACTATATCTATATGGGGACTAGGTCCAAAAATGGACCGATCCTGATCATGTTTGGTAAAGTCTGGTATACAAACAAAATCTGAGAAGAATCAGTGCAATATTTTTGTTTTTTAATAGATTTAAGTGATGATCGGGAAGCAGCTCTATATGGGGCCAAAGGGATCATTTTTGGACAACTCATTAACGGACGTAATGAACGCATACAAAACCCAATTTGAGTAAGATCTATATGACAATTTGGATCTTATGGCAATTTATGTCGTATAGGGTATAAATACTTTAAGTACAAATTCTTAAAAATAAACTAAAATTTCAATGTGTTTTATTTTTTTTTTTTTAATTTTTTATTTTTAAAGTTATATTTTAAGTATTAATGGGTGTATAAGAAAATTCCCATTTTCGCTTTGATTTCTATATTTATTATTGAACAGATATTGTTTTATAATAATTTGTATTCATAAACGTTCAACACAGTGCAATAGATAACTAAGTTAAAACGTTTTAAGTTTTTGAGCTCAATATTTCGCAATTTCTCTTACGTTATTGGTAGTGACATGAAAAATATTGTCGATTACATTTTTATTAGAAGCAAAATAAATTTCGATTAAAAATTTACATTTTTATTAAAAAAATTTTATACATAATTAAAATGTTCCCAAACACGATTTTCATAAAGCACAGACATTGCAATGAAATATATATTCATAAATTCGAATTTCGGGTATGTTTTGATTTTATACACATCATTATTTTTTATTTTTTTAAATGATTTTAATTTATTTTTTAAACAAAATTAGGTTATTTATAAAAAAAAATAAAAATTCCTTTAATTTTAAGAAAATTTTCACTGTAGTGTATCAAATAGTTTAGATCGGTTTGTAGGCAATATTTAAAAATTTTATGTGAGGTATCACAAAACTCTTTAGCGCGCTAACTTTTACATTTGGGTATGCGAAGAAGTATTGTGTGTTTTTAATAGGGTATATCCCACAATAAAATTTGTAAAACCTGTTTTTCTTATTAAACTCTTGGAAAACTGTTTCAATTTTATTATGAATAGGAGCGTAATATTTTTTGTATATCCCAAAATTTTAAAATTAAAATTTGATTTTAAATTAAAGTTTTTGTTTTAGTTTTTCACAACAAAAAAGTTCAAAAAATATTTTTCTGACCCAATGCATTTAAAAAACACAATGTTCTAAAAAACATTCGAAAATGTTATTAACATTTTATAATTGTATTATTTTTTTAAATAACTCATACTTTCTGTCATGGGTGGACCCCATTCCCCCTTATCCAATTGATCTGAAACTTTACCCATAGTCTTGTCGTGACTACAGATTAATATTTCACTTAGTCACGCACAGTCACGCATAGTCACGCACAGTCACGGAGTGATTTAAAACCCGTTTTCCCTTATCCGATCGATCTAAAACTTGGGCGATAGACTTGCTGTGAAAAAAGATTAACTTTGACTTAGTCACGCACAATCACGCAAAGTCACGCACAGTCACGGAGTGATTTAAAACCCGTTTTCCCTTATCCGATCGATCTAAAACTTGGTCGATAGACTTGCTGTGAAAAAAGATTAACTTTGGCACGCACAGTCACGGAGAGATTAAAACCCTACTTCCCCTCATCCGATGGATCCGAAACTTTGTCCATAGATTTGTTGTGGCCAAAGATTAATGTTAAGATAGTCACACACAGTCACGCACAGTCACGGAGTTATTCAAAACTCATATGCATAAGGAAAGAGTTTTAATAAAAACTTTGTTTTTATGGGTTAGATTATTTAAGTTCAAATTCTGATTTATATATAATTTTTTTTAATTTACTCAAATTTCATACAATTTAAATTTAAAATATTCATAAAATATTATGCTAGTATGTTACGCAACGTGCTGCAGATTCATATAAATCTTTTTTGATGCTTTTAGTTAAGTTTTAAATTTATAAATTTAAAATCTTTATAATTTTTTTTTTTTTTAATTTTAGTCAATTAAAATTTTAAATATTCATAAAATATTATGCCAATATGGCACACAGCAAGCCGTGATTCAAATCCAGGGGGCTAATCGCCGCATTCGATATCGAGGAAAACCCATCGAAATTCCATTTTTTGGTTTATTATTTAACGAAGATGGACAAACATCGGACCTCGTTTCACTTTTACTTTTAACTAGGAGTTATTATTTGTTATCTGTGACAGAGCAAAATTATTCTTAGTATTTTATTTTGGAAAATAAAAAAATAATTTCAATCGAAAAATTTCGATAACGAATGCGACGATTGGACCCCAGATTCACATACATTTTATTTTTGATTTTCTTAGTTTGGTTTTAAAATTAATAAAATTTTATATTATTTAAAAAAAAATTTTTTTTTTTTTTTTTGATTTTACTAAAATTTTATCCGATTCAAATTTAAATATTCATAAAATATTATGCTAGTACAGGACGCAGTATGTCGGGGTTCAAATCCTAAGTTACATAAAAAAATTTTATTATTTTTTTGTAGTTTATTAATCTTAACATAATCTTTTTTTTTTTATTTTATTCAAATTTTATTCATTTCAAATTTAAAATATTCAGAAAATATTAAGCCAGTAAGGCACGCAGCAAGCCGTGGTTCAAATCCAGATTCACGTAAATTTTTTTTAGTTTAGTTTTAAAATTAATATATTAAACATTTTTATAAAATTCACAGTTTTTTTATTTACTCAAATTTTATATGATACAAATTTAAAATGTGTAGGGGAAAGTGGTCGGTTCTCGGCAGCCCGCCTTAGCTTTTCACAGAAGGATCATATGGTCATTCTGACAAATTTCAAATGTGCGTTTAATTAGCAAGTTCTTACTGCGCCGAATGCCGAAGAAACAAGACGCACGTCCTTTGATTTTACAATTAAAATATTTTTTAAAAATATTCAACTTTGAAGTATTATGTTTGCTGATTTGCTTAGTGTTTTCAAGTGAAGTAAATCGATCGAAAAGGTAAGTGCATTGAATATTTGTGAAATAAATTCAGTCTATTTTGTGTCTCAACAATAAACGCCACGAACGTGTTCGCAACTAATTTTTTTTCACTTTTCAAAATGTTTGCTAAAATCGGTTGTCGGCACCCAGACATGGACAAATTGTGAAATATCATCAGGGATGTAAATGTAATTAATTTCAGTATTGTTTTTAAGAAATTTTTTAATATTTTTAGCTAGGTCACCCGCAAAAAAAAATTTTTCTTCTTCAAAGAAGATTGATTGTGATGCCATGATTAAAGCAATCAAACAATTTTTGGCGGAAAAGCTGCCAATAAAATCGACTGCTGCAGCTTACTCGATCCTGATGACGATTAATGTGAAAAGTGCCATTGATTGTCATTAAAATAAATAAATTTACTTTTTTATTTGAATACTGGTGGTTTTCATTCATATTCATTTTCTTAGAGGGTGCCGACAACCGACCACAATTTTGTATATGGCAAAAAAAAAAAAATTATTATAAAACTGTAAACATTTTCCAATGGACCGAATAAATTCAATTCCTCCACCAGTTATTAGCTAAAGTATGTAGCTTTCCAATGGTATGCATGTGGAAAAGTTATGTGCAAAAGTTATGAGTCAAAAACAAAAGGGTGCCAGCAACCGACCACTTTCCCCTTTTCATAAATATTATGCTAGTACGGTACGCAGCATGCCGTGGTTCATATCCTGATTTAAATAAAATTTTTATTTTTTTATTTTTTCAGTTTAAGTTTAAAAATAATAAATTTATAATTCTTTATAAAATTTAAAAAAAAATTAATTTTACTCGAATTATATTCAATTTATTCAATTCAAATTTAAAACAGTCACAACTAATATTAGTTGGTAAGTCACGCGAGCCGTGGTTCGAATCCAGATGCACATAAATTTTATTTTTTTTTTTTTTTTTTAATTTTAAAATTAAAAAAAGATAATTTTTATTAAATTTAAACTTAATATTTTTAATTTACTCAAACTTTATCCAAATTCAAGCTCAGAACTTTGATAAAATATTATGGTAGTATGATGTGCACCATGTCGCGGTTCAAATCCAGATTCACACAAATTTTTTTTATATTAATTTTAAAATTAATAAATTTATAATTCTTTAAAAAAAATTTTTTTTTTTTTTAATATCCGAATTTCATTCAATTCAAATTTAAAACATTTATAAAATTTAGCTAGTAGGGCATGAAGCCAGCCGTGATTCAAATCCAGATTTACATACATTTTATTTTTGTTATTGTTTTTTTTAGTTTTTTGCAACATTAATAAATTGATAATTTTTATAAAATTTACATTTTATTTTATTTACTCAAATTTTATATAATACAAATTTAAAATATTCACTATGCTAGAATGGTTCGCAGCATGTCGTGGTTATTATCCTGATTTTAATATAATTTTTATTTCCTTTTTTCCGTTTAATTTTAAAATTAATAATTGATTATTTTTTCTTTTTTCTTCTTTTAATTTACTCAAATTTTATCCAATTCAAATTCAAAACATTTATAAAAAATTATGGTAGTATCGTGAGCACATAGCCGTAGGTCAAATCCAGATTTGCATTTTTTTTAAATTAATTTTAAAAAAATAATTTAATAAAATTTACAGTTTTTTTTAAATTATACTAAAATTTTATCCAATACAAGTCTATGCTAATATTGCACGCACCAAACTGTGCCTCAAATCCATATTCATATATTTTTCTTTTTAAATTTTTTTTAATTTTGTTTTATAAATTAATAATTGCTATAAAATATTTAATTTTACTCAAATTTTATTAAATTCAAATTAAAAATATTTATAAAATGTTAGGGTAGCACGGTACGCAGCATACCGTGGTTCAAATCCCGATTTACATAAATTTTTGTTATTATTTTTTTTTTTTCTTTTTAGTACAATTTAAAAATTAATATATTGTAAATTTTTTATGAAATTTAATATTTTGTTTTTAATTTTACTAAAATTTTAGGCAATTTAAATTTAATATATTCAGACAAGTACAAGTATTATTTAATTTTCCTATTATACTCATTATAGAAATGTATTATTTATATTTTTTTCCGAGAAAAAAATTACAATGAGCTGAGCAGTTGTGCTTATCTTATATTGCGTATCATTTTTTGGCAGTTTTCGACAAGTACCGATTAATAACTCACAAACTAAAAAAAAAACAAATATTCTTAAAAAAAATCTTGTGAGTTCGATCACAGGGGAGATGTGTAAACATCTAGTAATTAAAGATTTTTATGGCACTTTTTTAAAATCAAACAGAAAGCTTCATCTATGTATCACTTATATCAATCAACTGCAGGGGCTCTGCTAATATATATATATATATAATATTTGTTATTATTTATTATTTCAACTGAATAATTTTTAATTTTTATTTTTAGTTTTTCAGTTTTTATTTTTCGTTTTACGTTTTTCGTTTTTCATATTTAATTTTTTTTTTTCATTTTTTATTTTTTATTTTTCATTTCTTATTTTAAATTTTTATTTTTCATTTTTAATTTTTTATTTAAAATATTTTATTTTTCATTTTAATTTTTCGTTTTTCATTTTCATTTTTAATTATTAATTTTTCATTTTTCAATCTTAATTTTTTATTTTTCATTTTTAATTTTTCGTTTTTCGTGTTTCATTTTTAAATTTTTATTTTTCATGTCTCATTTTTAATATTTTATTTTTTATTTTTCATTTTTTTTTTTTTATTTAAATTTTTTATTTTTCATTTTTATGCATCATTTTTCACTTTTCAATTTTTATTTTTCATTTTTCCTTTTCAAAAAGGTTATTACATATAATAATAGATTTTTACCCCCCTGCGCGTAGAGATGTTTACACATCAAAAAATAAATGTTTACTCCTGGTGTCAATGAGTGGAATTTTATTCTTTACATTTACATTTTATTCTTTACACTATTCATCAACTTTTGCACAACTAAATCTCTTTAACATCATTACCCCAGATATTATTTTGTTTTTCACTTTTAGCAGTCTACTTAGACTGCTCTATAGTTCTTTTTTAACAGGTCTGAATAATTCTGTAAGCTTGGAAGTACTTAATATGGCTTGGTGTACCGTCCACTATTACATATTACTTACCAAACTAAAAAACTTCTTCCAAAAATTTTTACACTTTGTTTATAAATAATCTTTCAATTTTTATTCTCAATATTTCTTCATTTGTCATCGCTTTCACATTTACAGTTAAACTAAATAGGTGTATAGTTGATATTACATTCTTCAGAGAATTGAAAAATTAACGATATTTTTGTAGTTGTATTGAAAGAGAACGAAAGATTTTCGTTCAATCTTGTAAACATTTTTTCATAAGCAAGCTTTTAGGACATTGTATGTGAACAGAGATAATTTTATAAAGAAAATTGCTTTGAATCGAAGAGTATATTTTTACTGAAATATTTTAAGAATTTAAGACTTTCTAAGCAGATGTGCCCATAAGAATCTGTAGAAAAATGTATATGGTCAATTCTTTAATGAAGTGTGAATTGAAATAATTGAACAATTTTAATTGTGACAAAATGTTGTTTAAACAAAGGAAAACACATGTATTACAAATCTTAAACATGCAATAATTACATTTATCAAACTAAAGGCCACTTAAAGGGCATTTTAAATACAAATAAATTAAACAAGACATAATAAAGACAAAAAGATCTAACAAACATTTTGAGGCACAACAACATCGTGGCACTGACTGATTGCACTTTCACAGCAATAAATTTATATTTAGAAAAGAAAAAACAAACACGAAAATAATGACTAAATCTCGATATAAATTTCTTTAAATTAAACCTTCTTAGTTTTAGCTAGAAACATTGTTTTTTTTTGTATCATTGTTTTCAAAAATGATATAACAGTGAAATCATTGCAAAATATTTCTGAGAATGTAAAATATAAATATTTCATTATAAAAATATTTCAATACTTGAAATAATAATTGCAAATATATTTTATTCACACTTACCAAAAATACTACTTTTGTTATAAATATTAATATTATTGGCATCATGAAGAATTTAATTAACCCTAATTTGTGGTGAAATTGTTTATCGGTTACTGAAGGTTTATTTGGTATTCCTAAAATGTTTATTGCTTAATAATAAACAAAAAAAATTTGAACGTATGGCACAGTATTTAATACAAACAATAAAACATTATCAAAACTAAATGTAAATGTTTAGAATGTAAATAATTTTTTGAAATTGTTTTTGTTGTTGTTTAACTATTAAATTGTACTTAAGATTTAATAGTATAAAACAGGGATGGGAGAATGGTGGGTACAATTATACTTTTTTGGTACTTTCTTTTTTGGTTGTATTGCCAATTTTGATTTTACAGTTCGTTTTCTTCTCATGTTAACTAATAGCATGTTCAGACTGCAAAATGAACCACTTGATTCGCTCTCTGAATCATGATTGTGAACCTTGGTGTTCAGACGAGTGTTCTTGTTTAATTTTGACGTTTATATTTTTTGTACAAATATTTTAAGACATCCTTCTACACTTTACGTTTCACTAATTTTTAATTTTTTCAATTTTTATTTGAATATATATATGTAAATATATACTTTTTATTTGTTAAATATTTCTATTTAATTTATTACACACATTATTCTTTGTTTTTTCTTTGTTTACATATTTTTGACAGCTAGTTCAGTTAAACTAGCGATAATTTTTTATCAAAATTGAAGATGACAGACAATTTTTCTAGTTTCACAAAATGAACCAAGTAGGTTCGCTCTCAAAATTTTGTATGGCGAATCATGTAGATTCAATCATGATGGGGGGCGCGAACCGTGAATGAGAGAGCGAACCGCGAATTTTGCTGTACGTGTGAACATAGCAAAGTTAGCTATAAAGTTTTCAAAATAATAAAATTTTAAAATTGTTTTTAGATATTGTAAAATAAAAACCAAAATAAAATAATTTTTGTTATTTTATTATTTCGAATGGGAATAAAAGTTGTTTTTTATTTTGAACATTTTGAGCAGATATTACAGATCGAGCAAATATAAAAATTTAATATAGGCAAAAAAAAAACGCGAGAAATAATCCACCGCCCCCACTAAAAGAGTTAGTTTCGTTGCAATTATATGACAACAAATGTTTCAATTAATGTTCTGCTCACATTTTAATTGATTTTTATTTTATTTTATGCTCGATAATAAATAAAAATCAAAAAATAACTTTTATTTCTGGTTGAAAAATAAAAATTATAAGAAGCAGAGCATTTTCAGAATGACAAGTTCACATGGTCAAAATTGTACACCTGAATGAGTTCTCCGACATTTATTTATACAGTGAAAGTTCTCGTTGTGGACAGCACTTAGATGTGGACATGTCTTTTAAACGGACAATTCTTAAATCTCTAGACCTGGCCGGTCGCGGACATGATAAAATCACTTTTTTGGGAAAAAATTTAAAAAACGCGAACACTAAAACACAGTAAAATTTTTGAACAATTACATTTTCGCCATGGTTCATGAAAAAATGATTTGAAGGAAAAAATAAAATGATAATAATTTCGACATACTGCTGGGCACTTCAACGAAAACTGAAATTCAGATTAAAAAAAATATAAGTTGAATGGCCAAAAATGTTATTTTTTACAAAAATTTGTTTGTGCAAGCATTTATTCCTAAATTTTTTTTATTTAAAGTTGAATAACTCAGTCAATTTTTAACGGATTTTTAAACCACAGCTGCATTTTATTCATAAATAAACGTATATTTGTCATAAATTCATAAATGATGCGGTTCCTAAATAAAAAAAATGTGTGAAACATCTCCAAAATTGAAAAATAGAGAATTAAAAAAAGAGTTTAGCGAAGAAATACACACAGATGTCTCAATATTACTAAAATATCATGTTCATATCTTCGAAAGGCCACAGTTTCTTCTTTCCAAGTCCGCTGAGAAATTTAAAATCGGTTGAAATTCAAAGAATTTCTGGCTTACATGTGCAAAAGAGCCAAAAACCCATTTTTTTTTACCCGTAACACAAGATTTTGCAGGTGTTTCGCAAATTTCAAGGACATAGTCTTGTTTTACTCGACAAGCCCTACCAGAAAAAAAAGTATCGCATCCCAGGTATTTCTATTTCATTCTTTTTTTCATCGCTGTGTTATCGAAAAGGTAATTTATATTTAGTTTCAACAAGAATGTAAGAGGGCCAATAAATAAATTATTTTGTATTAAAAGTTTAACATTGGAAAAACTCAGGCTGAAAAAAATTTCAAAAAATAGCGAATTTATTCGATCGCAAAGGCAATCTGGAACAATAAATACGAAGCCCATTCAAGTGTTTTGAATGATTTATTCACGCCAAAAGCCTAAGCATTCCTATAAAGAGGCCAATAATTAAAGCAAAAAAAAAGGCTTCACAAGTGGCGGAAAAGACATTCCATCAATTTCACCTTCATTTCTGGAGGAGCTTTGAGCGTAAAATTCAGTTAGATGTGACAAAGTTTTAGGAAAAACTTTCTTCTATATTATGTGGGTATGAACCAAAGGACATTTGCAATGCTGATGAAAGGTGTTTCGGTGGAGATGCTCATAATTTTTTTTGCGTAGCTCGACCTCGGATATTTAAAAATGTGAACATGAAAGATCTACCAGCATTTTGGAGACACACAAGAAGTCTTGGATGATATGCGAGTTTGTGGCTGTGTGATTAGAACAGATTCACAGAAAAATGTAAAAGACAACGGAACGATTTTGTTGCTTTTGGACAATGCTGCTTCCCACACTAAAGACATAAATTTAAAAAATATAAAAATTATTTTTTTCCTCCCAACACCACTTCAGTTTGTCAACCATTAGACTGTGTTATTCAAAACTTAGAAGTCCACTATATAACTGCAATTATTAAAACTTTATTGTCAAGAATTGAATTTAATGATTCTGCGAAAACCTTAATAAGCAATCGTGAAAATAAATTAACATCCGCAACCATTAAGAACTGTTTTGGTAAAGCAGTATTTATAAATGATTTTGATGATGATATCCCATTGTCTATTCCGTCGAGATTGGTTAGACAAAATGTTTACCAGCATTTATGAAAATCTAACAGAATCTGACGTTATAGAAAGTTTTTGTTGCTGAAGTAGAAAAAGCTCATTAGAAAATTTCATAAATAAGCATCCAAAAAAAAAAAGAGATCATAACAAAATATCATGCCTTAAAAATATTTAGAATGCTATTATGGGGCATATTATTAAAGAAAGCTAAGCAAAATTAAATCCAAAAAACAATTTAGACTTTTTCCTATTTTGTAACTTTTTTGTTCAATAAAAATTAAAATATTTATTTAATATGCAATAAAATTTAAATAATTATTATTTTTATTTCATTCCAATAAACGGTCATTTCCACCTTGCGGACACAATATTCGCCGACGGAAAGTGGCCTCCAAAGAGTTTTCACAGAACTTGATTTTATTATTATTAAAAATTAGCTGTTATTTCCGGTCTCTAACAAAATAAAAAATGTTTTTCCAGTTTTTATGAATAAATAAAAATTTCATTTTATGGCGACTCTGATCCCATCCCTGGCATAAATAAATAATGAATAAAGTGAAAATCTTTTTTGGCGATAAATTCATAAATTGATTTTAACGTCACATAAATTGCACCTATAAATCTGAATACCTTGAAATTAATTTGGACGTGTAGAAAGAAAATAGTAGCACTAAAATCGATTCATCGACCTCCCACGAATAATAATTAACCCCCTCAATCGGGCACCGCCGTGAAATATTATTTATAAAAATTTATAACCAGGGGATCAGATGATTTCAAGATTGTCTTATTAGTCGTAACAAAAAGAGTTGGGCAGACAATCATCAAGCAATTATTGCAAGTTAAAAGACCACAATCGTCACTTCCCGAAATAGTTCGCCCTAACTTTTAGTTCTTATTATAAACGTAATATAAAACAAATGAGAATTGTTATGTGTTAGTTGTGTGTGCGTTTTTATTAGCAGTGCGTTGTTTGTGTGTATAAAAATAAAAACACACCCCACTAAAAATAACCATACACTATAGAAACGAATGACGAAGACAAGAAAACAATATAAAAAAAATAAACCTTAGGTTTATGATGCCAGAGTTTTTAGTGTTTTTTAAGTGAGCGTGTTTTTGTGGAAAAGTATTAAGTATTTTAGAAAAAGATTTTTGTTTATAAAAAATATAATAAAATATATAAAAAGAAATATTTTTGAATATTAACTGGGCATTAAAGACGAAGGGAAAATTATGTGATGAATTATTTTTTTAAAGAAATAACCATTTGCGCTCAAATTCATCAAGATTATAATTTCTTTTTTAATGTCCATATGTATTTTTTATTCAACAGATAAACATTTAATAAAAATTCGTATTAATAAACATTCAATAAAACAGTACTAAATAGCTATTAAAAGTTTTGTATATTTAAGTTGGCAACATTTCACATTTTATTGTTAGTGACAAATGAAGAAATTTATTGATTTTATTAAAATAAATAAATTTATTAACGTCTTAAAGCATATGATTCACAATAAAATTAAAAATTAAATTCTAATCTGTTTTCTAAATATATTCGAATTTCGGATATGTTTTGATTTTTTACACATCATCATTTTGTTTGAATTGTTTTTAATGTATTCTTTAAAATAAATTTAGATTTTATTAAAATAAAAATAAATATATATTCTTAATTTTTGAGGAAACGTTAAATTAAATGATGAAATAGTTTAGATAGATTTGTATCCAATATTTCAAACTATTATTTCAGGTTCACAAAGCTCTTTATTGCACTAAATATTAAAGTTAATGGAAACCAAACTTTTACTTTTGGATGTTCTAAGTTTAGAATACAATAAAATTTGTGAAAACTGGTTTACTTATTAAAATCTACTAAAACTGTTTTAATTTATTAAGGAATTATATCGAAAAAAAGCATTATCTGAAAAATTTTTTTTTTTTTATCAAATTATCTTTGAAAAATATGTCAGTTATAATATTGAATGGCAACACTATTTATTTGTTGTTAGTTTCATTGAAATTAGTGAAAATTAAGCATTTTCAACAAAATCTAATTTGGTCTTACAAAAAGTTGGCTAAACAATCTAATGCCTGCCGTCAACCTGTTTTCACTGTTATTAGAAGGTATCAGGCGAATTTGACCATGGATAGGAAAACTGATTCGGGACGAAAGAAGGGTCCATATGATGTTTCTAAGACCAAAGAATTGTATGCAGGGCAAATTTTTATGTTATTAATGCTCGAAGAAATGTTGAAGATAAGTTTTGTACTCAAAATCAGATGAAATTTTAAAAAAGTTTCTGGCATGGCAGTCAATTCCAGTTGCCGCAAAAGTAGCAAGTAAGCGGTAACAAGGGGCTTCGTAAGTACCAAAATTTATATTATGGAGTTTTTGCAAAAGACAACATAATATGTGCAATTATTATTGGCCCGATTTGGATTTATTTCACTACGGTAAGAAACGCCTTGAGTGGTACAATAACGTGGTTTTTGTAGCTAGGCAGGCCAATCCACCAAACTATTCGGATCTTATTCCGGTGGATAGATATTGGGCTCTTTTGAAAATGGAGATGAAAATCATAAAAAGGTGGCCCAAAATGTGCAAGATTTAGCTGTTGCAAAAAAGTGACACAAAGCACTATTAAATCCCTAATGGAAGGGTTTCCAGAAAAGGTCCATAAGTTCACAAGTAGTGAACTATAAAATGAATCCTTTTTTGTAAGATCTAATAAAATTTCAATTAAATAAAAAAAATCAAAACTCTAGGTTCAATGGTTTCCTTATTACTAGAATTTATGTGTGTTATGTTTTTTCGGTCTCACTCCTTATGAATAAAAAAAGATTAATAGTAACACATTTTTTTCAAACATATTTCTAGCGCCTTTCAGAGCTTTTGATTTCACTAAAATTTATAGATTTTGGGGCTCAAGTTTTTGCTTTTGGCTTGAAAAAACTTGATATCCCCAAAAAATAACCATTCACTAGAACAACGGCGAGAAGATAAGTACTATAAATTAAAACTTAGGTTTATGATCTCAAATTTAATAGGGCTTTTAGTGCTTTTTGAGACAGCATTTTTCTAATTTTTTTTTTAGAATTGTTATGCCGTTTTTTTCAATGTATCGTCAAACTGCCTTTTACTTAACTAGGTTAACAATTAACAATTTTAATTTTCTCAATGTACCGACAAAAACATTATTTTCAGTTGGCAATGCCTCTCAAAATACGTATGAAAGTTGAGAGAATTATATTCAGTTGGCAATGCCTCTCAAAATTGATATGAAAGTTAGGAGAATAATTTATCTGTACGATAAATAAATAACTGGCAGATGAGTCTAACCGGCGACAAAATAGAAGCAAACCAGACATTGAGAAAACCAAATTTCTTTAATCGGCAGTTTCTCGTTGGGATAAAAGATAATCGCCTATTGAGAAAACGGGCATTAGACTATAAAAAAAAGATATTTTTATTTTTGAATTTAGGAATTTTGGCTAACAAATTTTTGTAACAAAATTAAAAAAAAAAAAAACAAGACATAAAATTATACCATGTGTTTAGAGATAGGACTAGCTCGAAAAATGCACCGATCCTGACCATATTTGTTAAAGTTATTTACTTTACTCAAAAACATATACAAACCAAATTTGAGAAAAATAAGTGCAATATTTTTGTTTTTTTTTTTTTTTTTATAGATTTAAGTGAAGATCGGAAAGCAGCTTTTTATGGGGACTATGACGAATAATTATCCTACATTATTCATTTTTGGACTACTGAAAAATTGATATAATAAACATACACAAACCCCATTTGACCGAGATCTATATGATAATTTGGATATTATGGCAATTTAAGTCGGTCATTTGTATGGAGACTAGTTCTGAACATGCACTGATTTTCACTAGTTTCAATAGTGTTCATTGTATGGCCGATAGAAGCTGATATACTAAATTTCATCGAAATATATTCATATTTAAGACCAGTAGTTTGATTACAAGGTTTACATGAACACACAGACAGACTGACGGACAGACATCATAAAAGATGGGTCTGGGTCAAATATTTTTGGTAGTTACAAACATCACCACAAACTCATTATACCCCGAACACATACTCTGCCTATTTTTGCCAACAATTTTCATTAATATTTATTTAATTCAATACTTAACATAACATAAATTTACAGAAATTTAGAACCATTGTTTAAGCAGAATCTATAATATTAATAGGCTAGGCGATTTCTTGTGACCGATGTTTTGTTCTACCGTTTTTTTTTCCGATTTTGACCAAACGTATATTATTTGAAAGGTATTTGTTTTTAGCCGTTAGCAGATTTAAAATTTTTAAATTTTTTTCTTTATTTTGAGTAAATTGCATTTAAAGTTGCTACTAACACATACATATATAAAATTATACAATGCTATATGTGTGTTTTTTAAATTTGCTCGTTTTTTGTGTTGATTTGTGAATTGGCTATAATTGATTAGCATACCTTCAGGATCTTTATTTAATGAAAAAATAAAATTTCCTAGATTTTGCACTCGAATTTCGAGGGCTGGAATCTGCTAGTAACCCATAATTAGTTGTGGCACCTCCTTATTGGAGTACATGATTATAGGCATAAGTTTGATCCAATTGTTATATACTTTTTGTTTCAAAGCTGGTAAAATTCTCTTAAGGGCAATTCCATGGTAACTTACCTTACATTTAGACATATTTTTTAGTATTCATTTCAAACAAACATTGTTATATATATATTGTATGGAAGTGATTTTTTTGAGAACTAATCAAAAGGAAAATAATTCACAAAAAAAATTTATGTATTTAATACATAAAAATAGTGTGGTAACTTACGTTACAAAAAAAGGGAATGGTATATATTTGAAATTGGCTTGAAGACAAAATTCTGTTCTATTGAAACTTTTCTGAGCTTAAAAGTACATACAACATTTTTGCCATGTTCAGCAATTTCTTTTAATAGATTTAAAGATTGTATATTTTTATATAATATTTATTTAATATTGTTTTAATGGGTAACTTACGTTACAGTAACTTACATTACAAAATTCACCTTGCATTTTTTTATACCGTATACCAAAAATATTTGACCTAGACCCATCTTTTATTATACCGATCGACTCAGAATCATTTTGTGAGTCGATTTAGCAATGTCCGTCCGTCCGTCCACCTGTCTATGTGTCCATGTAAACCTTTTAATCAAACTACAGGTCTCAAATATGAATATATTTTGATGAAATTTCGTATGAAATTGGTGAAAATCAGTGCATATTCAGACCATGCAAATGACCCCTATGAAATCGATTTAAAATGTCATAAAATCCTAATTATACTACAGATCTCGGTCAAATCAGGTTTGTGTCAGTAGTCCAAAAATAAACCCTATAGGATAATACTTAGTCATACCCCCATAAAAAAAAAAAATATTGCACAGATTTCTCTCAAATTTGGTATTTGTATATATTTGCAAAAAATAAGTGACCTTACCAAATATGGTCAGGATCGGTCCATTTTTCGACCTTGTCCTCATATAAATATTGCATCTTATATAAACTTCTTCATATTCAAAGACAACAAAATTAATTACAATGCCACTTAAATTTGATTTAAGCTTGTTTTCTATATCCAATTAGTTGGGCCTAAGAGATAGGGTCTCTAAATGCATGGTATAGGGTATCGTAAAGTCGGTCTAGACCGACTGTAATTTCTTTCCTACTTTTTTTGTTATAATTAAGTACAAATGAAAACAGAGATAATTTTAATCAATATAATGCAAGTAAGCAAAATTAAACATTGTTGCATTCACAGATTAATCAGAAAATAATTAATTAATTAACTATGTAACCTTATAATGGTCCCTGTTATTAACAAGTATTACAGGTGGTTCAATAATATGCAGTGTTGCCATTTTAGCAATTTAGTTGCTAGATTTAGCAACTTTTTTTGTCGCTTAGCATTCAAAATTTATGAAAAGATGCTAGATGCTAATTTAGCATCTTTTATCAATTAAAAGTTGCTTTTAGCATCTTTTTTTTGATTTTTTTCATTATTTTTGTATATGCGATTTTAATTTTAAAGGTATTGATATGTTTTAATTTCTCAAAGTGTAATACGAGTAATTTGTGTACTACTCTTTTTACCACTCTTCTCATTTCTTTCAACAAATATAACAAAACATTTTGAAATAGAAGAATGTAAACAAGTACAACAGTTTTTGACGAATTAAAAAGTCGATTGCCAAAAAATATAATTGCATAAAAAAATGGCAAAATTTTCAATACATTAAACCGGGTAAAAAACCGATAATCAATATATTAGAAGAGTTTAAATTTAGATCATCTGAAACGGAAAAAATTCAAATCCAGTTAATTTACATCACAAAACAATATTGGGATACAGCAATGAATACAACCACTTTATGGCCTGAAGTTAACAAAAATTCTATTGGCGAGGAGTTCAACGTTCGTTTAGTTTAATGACTTTAAATCAAAATCCGAGTTGTTATGTTCTGTAATACGTATAAAAGAAGGTTTGAAATTGAAAAATGGATGCTGTTACACTTACAATATACCGAGCACTGTCGTTGATAAAAGTCGATCGTCAGAAAAATTTCAGAGCCAAGAAGAACTTGAATATGAAGACATCACAGAAATATTAGTTTCCATGAACCAATTACTGTAATATCTTTTGTAATATCTTTTGATAATGAAAATTTTGTTATATATGAAATTAAAAAGAAATCTCTCTAAAATTAAAAATATTTAATTTAAAATTAATAAAACTCAGTTTGATGTTTAAAAAAATTGCAGATGAAATTCAAAATAATTTTATTTAAAATTTTAAAAATATAAATCGAAATTTATGTTTTATATTCATTTTTCCATTTAAAAACCAAAGAATAAGTACTTAATTTTTCAATCAAATAATGAAATTTAAAAAAAAAAATTCAGCATCTTTTATTTTGACTCCAGTACGTTTTAGCATCTTTATTTTTGCAATTTAGCATCTTTTCAATTTCAAATTATGGCAACACTGATAATATGTAAACAAATTGATTCTCAACAATTCTAAGCACAAAATCATACATTTTAATTAGGTAACTTATATTACACGCATATGTCATTAACTTACGTTACACATTTTAATTATCACGGATAAAAAAAATTATTAAGTAATATTTAAAAGAAAACTTGCTGTTTGCTTAGTTATGCTTATAAGTAAGAAAATATTATATTGTAGACATTATTACCTTTTCATTTATCTCATAAAAACCTTTTACATATTATGGTAACTTACGTTACATGTAACAGTGTGTTTTTAAAATGCTTATAAAATGCTTATATTTAATAACTAGAAAAACTTATTTTATCACTGCACAGTATTAACATTAAGGGCTATTATTACAATTTACCTTTAAAGTAAATGTAAGTTAAAGGTAACTTTAGCTAAAGTGAGCAATAAAGTTACCTTTAACTTCTTTCGTTATTACAACTTCCCAGTAAAATAAAATTAATATATTTGATATTGTGGCAACATCAAAGGAAACACCGATTACTTTTGCTTTATAAAATACGTAGTGGCAACGTTCCTTTTGTTCGCAAGCAAGCAATAGAATAAAAACTAAAAACCTTTATTATAAGTTGCATAATTGTTGTAAATATGTAATAAAACTTTAAAAAAAAATATACAAGTATATATTTAAGTATATGTAAATAAATTTATTTCCAAAACTAAATTGGTGTGAATTTCTTCTTCATAGATCAGAAAATGTGGCAACATTAATTACATAAACCTCACGTTAAAAGTTAAAGGCAACAATATCTTCCCTTTAGCTTATCGGTCACTTTTAAAGTATAGTTGTGATAACGAAAAACTAATAATCTGCCCGATAACATCCTAACTTTAGCTATTGGCAAGTTGTTGTAATGGCCCTAAGTGTAATAATCAATATTCATCACTTATAACATTTTTTTAAAGAAAAAAATAATGTAACTTACTGTTATTCAAAACTTGACAATTTAATTCTTGAAAAAAAAATAATTATAAACCTGAAACTTCTTATTTTCCAAAATCATAATATAACCAAAATAGTCACATTACTTTAATTTGAAATTTTCATAATTTTTCCATACAAAATTTCATCATTCATCATTCAAATTTTCATCATTTTTCCATATTTTCATCATTTTCCATAAGGGCGATTCCACTTAAATCTTTATTAAAATGATTTTTTTTTTTTATATTGGAAAAGAAATTTGGATTTTCACTACAAAAATTGGTGGAATGAAATATTATAAAATATTAAATCGGATGTAAGCTACTCCCCTAATCACGTTTCAAAAAATTTGCTTTTAAGAATTACGAGTTTTATGTCTAAAAAAAATTGTCTGTATTCGATGTCTTGTAATTTTAATATTTTCCGAAATTTCATTCGTTTTTCTGAAGGTTCTACGATAAGTAATTTTTTTTAATGAAATATTACGTTACTGCAAATTAACTCAATTTTTTTTTCAAGCTCGTAAGTTTCTGGGGTATAAGGATATTTTTATTATAAAAGTATTAGTTCAACATCAAAGTTATTGCAATTATGTTTTTTTACACATGATATTAGGCTCCACTCCAAAATATTCCTTAGAGTGCTGGAGAAAATCTCTTTTACCTTATTATAAAAGCATCATCAGCATAAATAGCATGTTCAATGTGTTTTTGGGTTGCGAGAATTTTACTAAAATAATTGAAGGATATAACAAAAAGTACTATGGAGAGTGGCGATCCTTCTCGGATACGATTCAGAAATAATTTATAAAAAAAAAGTATAACATAGGAAAAATTTATCATAAATAACAATAATATATAAAACAAAATTCATGTGAGTTCCATCACAGGGGAAATGTGTAAACATCTGGTAATAAATAAAATGTAGAAAACGGCGACAAAAAGGTTATTTCATATAATAATTTTTTCACCAAACAACCATAAGTCATACCGATTTGTCTTAATGGTCACATCTTACGCGTAAGATGTGACTCTCACATGTGCGCTGTTTTTGTGATTGTATTGCGAAATAGAAATTTACCCCCCTGCGCGTATAGATGTTTACACATCAAAAACAAAAGTTGAAATTAATATTTTTTTAAAAAATTGAAACGCAAAACCTTTTATAACTCAGTTTAAATAAAATTAGACCTTTGGAACCTTCGCTCAAGTAATAAACCAATAACTAATATGTAAATTAAAAAAAAAAAAAAAAACTCAATCATATCTTATCTTTAAATCTTGACGTTTTTAGAGATTATTTTTGTGATTTCAGATTTTAAAAATTTTTAAGCGCCCCATCGTTAATAATAATAATAATATTAATATTTTTATTCCTTTTTTTAATTCTTTAATATATTATACACATACACTCGACTTATCCAGTTTATTATAATTTATAATTTAAATTATTGTTGCTTAAACAGATTAGAGCGTTTGCTGATTTTTACGTATTTTCATAACGTTCTTGCTTATAATTTTGTGTAAATCACAATATTTATGTAAGAAATTAGCAAACAACAAAAAAATAATATGGAATTTATCAAATTTATAGATTACATCACGTAGTAATTAAATACTTTTAAATAAATACTTTTTTAAATAAATATTTGCCGTCATTTGATATTTGCATAATTGTTTCTAAACGAATTTAAAGATTTACTAGAAATTCTCGTTTCTTTTTTTCTTTAATTCGGGATTTATTTTAAAATTAAATATAGTTTTTTGGCTTAATTGCTGCTTAAGATCCCATAATTTGCGTTGAATTTACCATAAATTATTTGAATTCGATAAACTTGTTTATGAAATCAAAAATTAAAAAAAAAAACATTAATTGGTTATTATAAATTTGCTATTATAAATATAAAATTGTTTCGCCACTTAATGGGTTAATTAAGAAAATGATAATGAAAGTTGTTATGCTGTCATTGTCAATGCCAAGAACGAACTGTTGTTGAACCTACTCTCTAGTCATATCTGATAGATAAAAAAAAAAAAAATTTTGAATAAAAAAAAAACCAAAAATACATGCAAAACATTTGTTTATTTTGTTTGGCACTAGAACTATATTGAGAATCTATTATAAACATTTCAGAAATGTATTAATTTGTAAAAATATTCTGTATGAGCAATAAACAACCGCCACCACCTTCTCGTTGTTTTTGTCATTACTTTTGAATTGTGTCAGCATTTGTCAGCCATATTGACCACCTAATATCGAGATGATTATTTATGGCTTCTTAATTACTTAATGACACTTAATCTTACGTGAGTTTTGACATTGGTATAAAATATTATCATAAAGACTTGTTTAACAATTTATTTAACGAAACTTTTTTTTTTTTAAACAGTAATCTTTTTTTCTATTCCTTTTCCATTTAATAATTTTTTTTTTTCTTATTTAAAAATCATACAAATTTCTAAGATTTTATAAATATTGTTTATGGCTTCAGTTTCTCTAGTTTTTTTTTGTTTTTATCGAAACATTTTAATTAAATAAAAACAATTTGTTTTTTAAATCTTTTCAATTCACGTCATCATTTATCGACCAACAACTTTTTTTCTGATCATTCTTAAATGCCAAGCAAAAAAAATATTAATATATTGATTTATGGTTAAACAGGCAATTAGTTGATTTGTCTATAAACCAACAAGTGTGAGATAAGTTCATTAACAACGAACAAGCAGTAAAAGGTAATTGTTTGCAAACATTTCTTTTTGATTGCTATGAACAAGCTAGAACAAGAACTTCGGGAAGTATCTTAAGAAATGTGCATGGAAACATAAAAAATGTCATTTTCTAAAAATAATTTGCAACTCAATCTTGTTATACCAGTTACCCATACCACCAGTTAGTAGAGTGATGCAAGTCGAAAAACTAAAAACAAAAATTAACCTATACTCATCACCTATTCCTAATCAAATTATCTTCTAAAAATACGAATATATATCAGTTTACGTTTGTTCATACAAAAAAAAAAAAAAAAACAAAAATCGCTAACCGAATTGTTCTTGTTTAATAACTAAAGTTTCGATTGAATCAACAGAAATTTAATAGCAGTTAAACATTTTCTATTGTGATGAAATATTTACTGTTAAGACAACATAATTTTAATCGTAATCAACCCAAAATACGTTTATAGACTTTAAGGCAACACGATTGTTAATAAATTCGAATCATTTTTAAACTCTTTCTTTTAACTCATACTCTCTGTCTGTCTGTCTGCCATTGGGCAACCCAATTCCCCCTCATCCAAATTGATCTGAAACTTGGCCCATAGTATTTTTGTTACTATAGATTAATTTTGGGGTAGTCACGCACAGTCACGGAGTGATCTAAATGTCATTTCCCCTCATCCAATCCATCTGAAACTTGGTCCATGCACTTGCTGTGCAAAAAAGATTAACTTTGACTTAGTCACGCACAGTCAGGGAGTGATCTACAACACATTTCCATTTATCCGATCGATCTGAAACTTGGGCAATAGACTTGCTGTGAAAAAATATTAACTTTGGCATAGTCACGCACAGTCACGAAGCGATTGAAACCCCATTTCACCTCATCCAATCAATCTGAAACTTGGTCCATAGACTTGCAAGCATATAGTATGGGTTAATGCAACAAACAACCCAAAAGGAAATCATTTCATTGGTTATATGAAAATGAATTACAATTTCCTCGTATCGGGTCATACTTGGATATATGTATAGCGGACTGCAGGTTATATATTCATATGCAAACAACTCCTTAAATTGTTTTTGGAAGCCCTAGACTACGATAGTGATCATAATGCGATACAAATTGTCGTTTATTTGAATAATGAACACGAATTGTTCACATTTTTTAAAGAAAAACTTATTTACAAAGATAACTATAAAAAACTAATTGGTAAAAATTTCAAAACAAAATTGCACAAAACTTAAATAACGATACACAGTTACCAAATAACCGTAATTTTTCCAACACTGAAATAGACTTTCATATTAACACACTACATGCTGTTATAACCAGATCATATGAAGAGGTAGTACCAAAATGTAGAAATAATGATAATTTTTCCAAGATAACAAATTCCAGAATTAAAATGCTTTATTCGGAGAAAAATTAAATTTTAACGATAATTAAAAGACAATAGATTAGAATCTATAATATTAATAGGCAAAGCGATTACTTGTGACCGATGTAAGTTTCACAGTTTTACCCCGATTTTGACAAAAACTTTATCATCTGAAAATTATTTCTTTTTAGCTGTTACCCAGTTTTACAGATATTCATTGTCTGGAATATTTTTTTGGAGTTACCATCGTTTAAAGTTGCATAAAATTGTACAATGCTATGTGGGTGTTTATTAAATTTGTAAATGTGTTTTTGTTAATGTGTTGAGTTTGTTTTCTTTATTTAAAATGAGCTGAATTGTGAAAAAATAAAATTTCCTAGAATTTGCACTCGAATTTCGAGCGCTGGAATCTGCTAGTATATATTATCAGAGGCTACTATTAACTTGTTAAAGACGAAATTAAAACTGGTGAAAAAGCTTATAAATGAAAACTTCGGAATTGTAATTAATAGACGTATTCAAGAAAAATTAACGAATATGGATCAAAGAGATTCAATAAATATGTTTGGACAAATAAAAAAGAATTTTGAAAAATGTATACCAGTGAATCTTCAACATATTAAAATCCCCAAAGATGCTGAATATTTGTTGATTAATGCTGGAATTGATACACAAAACTTAGAAAAAGATATTTCAAATAAATTTATTGTACAAAAACAGGAACAGATTTTAGATACCATAGGTAGCTATGTACAATCAATTCATTCTCACAATGAAATTAATCAGGAGAACATTATACATACTAAAGTAATTCAATCCTTCAATTTGTTTATTGAAACAAAAACTTTATTCAAATGTAATCGAACCACCGTAACTAATTTTAGCAGTACCATGTTGTCTGACAATATAGATGAAAGTCAAATATTTTATACATATTCTAGAATTTGAGAAAAAACTACCTTCTGGAATTGATAATGTCCCAAATATAGTTCTAAGGAAAATTCCCCAGTCAATGATTCTTGACTACTGTAAGCTATTTAATGGTACTAGCAGATTCCAGCTCTCGACATTCGAGTACAATTTTTAGATTTTATATTTCAACTTAGCCAATTCACAAACCAACACTTTTTTGGTTTTTTATTATAGTGAACGAAGATAACAAACTCATTAACAAACACGTTAACAACTTTAATAAACACACACATAGCATAATGTATGTGTTAGTAGCAACTTTAAATGCAATTTACTCAAAATAAAAGAAAAAATAAAAAATCTGAAAACCAGGTGTACAGCTAAAAAGAAATAGCTTCAAATAGTATACGTTTGGTCAAAATCGGGATAAAACGGTAGAACAAAACATCGGGAAAAAATCGCCTAGCCTATTACTACTATAGATGCTTAATAATTCTTATTTCCCAAATAAATGGTAAACAGCGAGTGGTAATGCACCAAAAAAAAAAAATAAATGATCACCCCTGTTCTTGAAACCACTATCACAAAAAAAAATGTAAATGAAAAAATTCTTAAATCTACGAGTTTTTTGCTGTTCTCTAATTTCAATAAGAATATTTTTTCTCGTTTTAATTCACATAGAAAAAAAGGCTTTGTGAAATCAAAACAAATGCCCTTTTTTTCTACTAAGCAGGTCTTAAGAGATAAAAAAAACTAATTGATATTTAAACTCTAACATGTTTTTTTATTGAACCTTGTCATTATTTTAAAAATATAGACATTAATTTTATGAAAAAAAAAACGATTTTAAAAAACGTCTACATTTTGCGCTGATTGAAAAAAAAAATCGTAATCAGTAGTCAATGTTAATAAAACACACTTTTGGAGATGATGTTGATCTATAACTATAACAAAAACTTTTTATTTACACAATCTATTTTCCTTTATAATTTTTTCAAATAGATTCTTTATGTACTAATTATTACGAATAAATGAATTTAAAATAATATTTCACTCAAATCACATATTTTTTTTTTTTTTTTTTTTTTTTTTTTTGCATATGACTGCCACAACTTTGTTTATGTTCGAAACAGAAGTGATGCCAGTCAAATCCAATTTATTTGAATTTCGAATTTTCTTTGGTGATGCCTAACTTATTTCAAAAAGAGAAGTCATTTTTAATTGAATGAAATTGAAGAATAAAAACAATTAAATGAACAAGTAAATTGTTATTTTAAAAGAAAATATTTTTTTTTTACTTTCTTTATAATCTTAAGGAAAAACATGCAAAAATTACTTAAAGTTTTTTTGTGAAAGTGACTAAAGAACCATATGGCACCTCGATTTCTAGATAACATATGGTTCTGAAGCTAAACCATATGTTTCGTGTCATTTGATAATAAAAAATATGATTTCGAAAAATACTTCGAAAATATAAAATTTGTGTTTTCAAGAAATCCAAAATTTCAATTTCATGTTATTTCATATTCATTCTTATTCAAATAACAACGTTTCAAGAACAGGGCTGAATGAATTTAGTAATATCAAAAACATGCTCCCCATAAGTTTATTACCCAATATAAGCAAAGTTTTCGAAAAATGTATCATAAACAAATTTTGTATAAATAAAAAATTTTAATAATTAGTTATTTATAGTTCGGTTCGAGATCATGTATACATTTTCTAATACTAGAAAAGATAATACTTTTATGCAATGTAAGAGAAATTTGGAAAAAATTGAAGACAGCGCTAGATGGAGTAGCTACTTTCGAACAAAGCGACTTGTTCATCTTCAGCATCCTTCTGCCTATTGCTTCAACTCATGCTTAATCAACTATTTAACTCAACATTAGAAAGAAAAGAACATGAGAAATGTTTTTTCTTTCTTTTCATACGAGAGTTAGAACGAACAAGCAGAGTTTTTTCCAATTTATAGCTTTCTCTACATTAACATCGCTTTGATCAATTACAAATCTCGTAATGTGAAAAAAGCTCTTTTTGTTTTGCCAAACGTCCCATAGATGGGAACTGTAATGACATGTGAAATCTTAACAGATTTATCACAATTGCATTGGACCGTATGTTTTGTATGTTTTGTTCCATCTAGCGCTGTCTTCAATTTTTTCCAAATTTCTCTTACATTGCATAAAAGTATTATCTTTTCTAGTATTAGAAAATGTATACATGATCTCGAACCGAACTATAAATAACTAATTATTATTACAACACAAGATCGACAATACATAAAAACTAACATAAAAAATTTTAAGTGAAAAACGCTCAACATTTGCTAACATCAAACATCAATTGGAACTGGAATAAAAAAAATATGGCCAGGAGCTTGCCTTATTGACATGGAGAAAGCGTTCGATAGTATATGGATTTCTGGTATTATAATTAAACTTTGCCAATATCAGTTCCCATTGTATCAGATTATTTTAATATACATATAAAATAACAAACCAAAAAAACTTTATAATTTATCATCAAGACCTAAAAAATAGTAAAACGTTTAAGATAGTCAACGGATTACAACAAGGAACTGTAAATTCGCCTATTCTCCATAATTTGTATAAGTTAGAACCGCTAAAGCAAGTCGAAAACATTATAGCATTTGCTGACGATATTGTCATTTATCATGCTGAAAGCAAAATCGAGCTTATTAACCAAAATCTTCAAAATACTTTCAATATAGTAGAGCAATATACAATTGACTTGGATATGAACATTAATACACAAAAGTATGAAACTAATCTCCTCAGACCCCCAGTTAACAAATGTAATTACATTATAAAACAAATACTGGAAACTGTTTGGAATGAAATCAAATTTATCAAATTGTAATTCAAATGTTGTAAAATACTTAGGAATCTATTTAGATAAATTTTAAAGCAAAAAATGCATTTTTCGTATATATGCCATTATATCATTCCAAATATATTAAAACTAGAATAAAGATAATACTGAATCAGTCCTTGGTCAGACCTATCACAACCTACGGTTGCCCCATATGGTTCAACATATCGCAATCATACATTGAAAAGATCAGAGTTTTTGAAAGGAAATGTTTGTGAGCATGTACGTGATTATATAGATCTGCACAAACTAATTATATGAAGTACATTTCTAATAAGATATTATACAATAGTGCAAATATTATTAGAATAGACAATTTTATAATAAAATTAATGAGAAATAATATTTTAAAATGTACTCAATGTACAGAAAATAATCTTATTATGGCACCGTACTACATAAGTGAAAGATTTGTTCCGCCTTAGGCTTTTATTTACCTATAATTAATCAGCCCAATTCTCAATAACAATTCCCTGGGAAATTTTTTCCCTATTCCCTGTTCCCCTATTCTTAATAAAATCTCCCCGGGAATTTTTTCTCTTTTCCCTTTACCCTTATTCTAAAAGAACTTCGAAAATGGGAAACTCTTCCCCGGGAAAAAAAAGTAGCTATTCTGAATGTCAATAAAAGGGAGAATAATTTGGGAATAATTCCGCCAAACAATTACGAGGGAGTGCTGCGAAAAATGTAATTATTTAATATTTTTAAGAAAAATAGTAATATATATCATTTAAAATTTCGTATAATAATATTATTATGGCATTACTGTTGCTTTCAGGTCAAAACCTTTGTTGCTTTTGTTCTTTTGAACACAATGCAAGCCAACCCTGATGTTACACGCTTTGCTCCGTCTTGTCCTGCTGCTGCTCTTCTGCTTCATCTACTACTATCAAAAACGCTACACTGAAAATTTTTTGTATTTATTTTTAATTTATTAAAGATTTTAAAAAAATTTGTACTTTTAACTACCACAGAAATTTATAAATTTGTAAACAAAACAAAACAACTGAAGCAAAACGCTGTCTTCGAATAATCGAAATTCTCTCTCCCATATTATTCTTCTCCCCGCCTGTTTAGAATAGGAGGATTTATTCTCGGGAAGAATGAATTCCCCGGGAACTCATTTCCCTGGGAATATTTAGAATTGGGCTGAATATAAAAGCAGTAGATTGCAATACAGAATATATAAATATAAAATATGATACCAGCATTTCAAATAATGATTTAAGCTTTATACAAAAACTAAATACCAAGACATTTTGGTAGTTACCTGCATAAATTGGGATATACCCTGATATTTTTTTTATTTTAATCCTCTGTTTAAAAGCGATGTTTTTTTAAAAAATCTTTCATTGCAAAAATCAATTATCTACTTTTGATTTAAAATAAAAATTATAATAATTGTGAAACCTAAATATTTATTATATTAATAATACTCGAGAGCCCGATTAAGGGACATTGTATATTCAAAATGTTTTATTACTAGTTGTTTATTATAGTATAATTATAATTACTAGCAGGTTCCAGCTCTCGAAATTTAAGTGCAATTTCTAGGCAACTTAATTTTTTCAACTTAGCCAATTCACAAACCAACACATTTTT